>JAGWCC010000011.1:4637500-5167251 GCA_022651775.1 Drusus annulatus
CAACGCATGCAGGTGAGTTCTGTGATAGTGTCTACTCTTGCTGCGATACGTAAACAGAAAATTTACCAATATTTTTTTTTATGTGACACTATCGGAGAGTCGTTCCACCCGGATCCAGTAAGACTATGTCACGCACGATTGTGGGGTGTGTTAGGAGGAGGAACGAGATGGTTAGTGGATTAAAATGAACCAGAAGAGAAGATTGGGGCGTGTCTGACTATTCAGATCTTGTTATTAAAAAAATAAGTCATTTTATTTCGATTCTCAATTGTAAACTCTCACTAAGGCGATCAAAAATCCCAATTATGTGTTTATATAAATTACTAAAATTAAACGTTTGTAATTTAGCAACGCTAAGGTAATAATATAATATTAAATATGATAATGGTGCCATAGATAGCCATAAAATGAAAATTACATTGACGTATAGTGAAATTAGCATACAAACTATAAATACATTTAATTTCCGCACTTTGCGGCTTAAAGCCTGATTCACACCAACGTCCGGTTCCGCTCAGTGCCGATATTGTTCCGCAAGCAAACTTATTTTTTTTAATCAAAAACCATTTTTTTATCACGAAATAATATTTTTATTCATTATTAATTATTAAAAAAATTATTTAGTGATAAAAAAATGGTTTTAAAAAAAAAAATCTGCGTTGTAAGTATTTTTACACTTCAAAATAATTATTTAACTAAATAAGTAGTTAAATATCACAAGGGTGGGCAGAAGGATATACTGCCACACAAATTTGTCTTGGCACATACTCCTTGATTGATATTCATACCATATCAATAAGTTTTCTTGCGGAACAATATCGGCACTGAGCGGAACCGGACGTTGGTGTGAATCAGGCTTAACACGTGAATAACATTAATAATCATAAATTATGACGTAGTGACTCATATGCTGCCTAAAGATAATGCATGACGTCAGCAGGGAGAGGAAGGATGAGCCAAAGAAAGGGTGTTACCAAACCGGTTTGTACTAGATTTTATACAATCGGGTGCGCTAGCGCATTACGCCAATTTATAAAGCGATGGAACTATTCAATGAAGCTGCATCTACCTTAGATATATTTAGATGCACATATATAGAGTTCTGTCAATATCTCTCGATATACGTACAAAAGTGACCGTTAGGTACATAACGATCTACATAATCTTAAATAAAATAAATATATTTGTTTACACACCTTTTTACACTTGCCAATTCAACGATTATCTCATAATATGTGTATAAGAATGAACCTCTCTTATATCTTGTGTTTTTTGTTTTTCATTGCTAACCTTATTTGCGTTATTATATCATATATAGTGCGTCCCGCTACTTCAGTTTGTACTTATATAACTCCTTTGGACATGTAATACCTTGTCCATATGTGAGATGTACATAATTGTTTAATTTATTTTTTTACACGGTGCATGTATCTACAATATTTTTATATCATTCATCTCTTAATGTATTTGGTGAACAACTGTTTTTTATGAGATCTTGTTAAATAAATAAATAAATTACCCAAGATCGAGGACATTACGGTTGCATGTGACAGCCTTCGTGGTATAATGCTCTACGAATTTTAACCATTTAAGGTTGCTAGTTAGATTTACCTCACAGTACAAATACGTATATTGTATAGTAAATACCTACCCAATGAACTACGGATTATTTATTTCATATGGCAGTGGCGCTAATTCTAGTTTAATTAAATATGAAAATAAACTATTTAATATCTACTACAGATAACTATTTTACTCATATTTTTTTAATGGTTAATACCGCACAAGAGTCCTAATTGCTCCTAGCCGTCTAGAGCCAGTGAGACTATGGCATCCCCAATCGGGGTACGTTGTGAGGCTGAAGGAAGCGAGGAGGGAAAGGATATGGGGAAAAGGAAGATTGAGAATTACTGGCTATTCAGATCTAATCACCAAACACTAAAGCCATTTGAAGCAACGTTTTGATTCTGAATGGCGGTCTTTCACCAGGGCGATACTTAGAGTATCTACCATTCTGGAACGTGCCGCAAATATACTATTATATATATTATTTTACAAGAATTAAATGCGTTATGACACATATTAACTAAATATAACTTATTTGCGCACGCCGGGTTTGAGCCAGCGACCTCTGGATTCGTAGTCGAGCGTCTTACCACTCGGCCACGTAGGCCGTCGAATGGCACTCATGGAACGTTATCTAAGGATTGTGTGCTTATACACGCCATTATATGTGTGCGGTTTCCTTTGCGATTTAAACGTTCACACCGGTTGGTCGCTTAGCAACGTTTGCTCAGTACACCAGAAGAAAATGTTTAAGGCAATGCTTTAAAAATTATTCATGTTTTTTAATGAACCCTTAGGAAATCTGTGTAGGTAAAAGGTTGCTTTTTTATTTGGCACTTAGTTAAAATGTCAATGGAGCACCTTAATAATACGTTCTACACAGTTTTAATAAAAACTCTTATAAAATAGTTATTTGATGATTTAGGAATATTATTTTTGAAAAATATTGAATACAACAAAAATTATAAGGATAACAAAGTTGACACCTTTTGAATGTGGTAATATTAGTGTACATTTTTCAATAACATCAAATGCTGTATCTGTTTTAAGTATTTTGTTTATAATTTGTTAAATTCATTCATTGGTACAACCTCTCGCTCCTTCTACAACCCTAAATTAAATTTATTACTAGAATATTATTAGGCCATCAATTTTTTAAATCAAAAACATTATTTTTAAGATCGCTAACAAACCCATTGTCTTAACCTTTAGTGTGCCGGAGTGTCCTATAAGACTCGGGCATTCATCGTTGTATTTGCACGAGTTGTTATCCTTTTGAACTTGTTGTTCACATAAACAAACCTTAATCACTTGTTAACAAAATAATAAATCAATAGAAAAATTTTGCATTGCGTTGAGTTCGGTTCAAGTCGAATAATACATATTTGAAATTAGCTTATGTCAGTACGGCTAAAAAAACTCATTTTCAAAGTGACATTACTGTTTATGTTTACAGGAAAACCTCAAAAAAAAAATTTTTTATTTGGAACCAAATGTATTCAATCACACGACAATACAATAAAACGACAATAATCTTCACATTTCTTAATTTTAAAAAATTGTGACACGAGGGAGAAAAAATCAACCTTCCGAATACAAGTAGCTATGCCAGAAAAACCACTTATGCCTCTGACAGACAGTTCTTAAAAACTAAAACACATTATCTGAGAAGACAGCATAATTGACAAAAACATCATTTTCTAAAACACAAGTGAGTTATTCCGAAATTACAGCTTGCAAGGTACGACGGAAGTTTTACCTTGCGGGAGTCCGGCATTCTAAAAGTTAAGTACCATATTGCCTTCATCGAGGTACCCGGCCCTGTTTTATAAACCTTAGATAAGTTTCTGGGAAACTGCTATAGTTATGATAAGTACTTGTTCATATGATGATGTCATGTTGGCTGTTGTGGAATGGTATTGGCATAAATTGTTAGAAAAATGTGTGCGATTTCCGGAAAATACTCGAAGTAGGCCTTGGCCCAATAACTTGCCAGTGACGTAATGTACGACCTCCGTGGCCAAACGGCTCCAGGCTATGGGCATATATGCAGACTACGGGTGCAAAACTCGGGTGAAGTTCAAATTAAACTACCTCCTTGAAGTTACAATATATGGAGAGAGAGAGATAATCATTTTTAACCAACCTTTACAAATTTGGGATAAATCACTTTCTCCGGGTTTTTTACGCCGTACACCATGAGAAAGAAAGAGACAACAAAATCTCCCAAATTCTCACACCGCTTTAAAGTATTGTTAGAATGTTCTTCGTGTCCCGCGTCTTTAAAAAATAATAATCTTGTTCTTACCGTTAATGATATTGCTGAAAAACGATTTAGAAATTTTCGAAATTCATTTTATTCTTGGGCGATATTTAAGAAAATATTTTGTTTCTCCTGACGGTAACCTGATTGCTCGATTATAAATTCAAGAAGAACGGGCTAAAACTTTGATACTTTAACGATATTCCATTGCATTTAATAGATGCCTTTGCATTTAATGAACAACAAATATGTACAACTTACGTATTGTAACTAACTGGAGTGTGAATGGTTAACCTAACCTAAACTTATTTTTTCGTTTAACATATTACCGCTGAAAAGGTAAAAGGTTGGTTAAGAATGAATTAAATATACAGTTTTGATTAATTTTTTTTTTCTGCATAGAATCCTTTGACTCTCGTTTGATTCTGAAGACTTTTGTGACCCTTCGGTCATCTAAAATATATTCACCATTTGGGAGAGTGCTTGACTCAAGCGGCACAAGACATAAAAATGTATGCTTCAAATATAAATGACCAGGGTTTTCACGTGGCTTGGAATTTTAATTCAATAAATTGTGCTTCGTTTTAACCTCGTCACTTAACCTTCGAGCGAAGGAAACTACCAGTATCGCTCAGTAAAGGGACCACCAATCAGAATCGATGCTTTGTTTGAAATGCTTTGGCTATATTTATTTATTTATTTACGCCCGTTTTAGGCTTTTACATACATTTTAATATCTATTTTTTTCAAAACAGTAAGCTCATTAGTGCAAGAATTGTGTAAAATAGAAAAAATAAAAAAAGAGCATTGAATAGCAGATACAAAAATAACTAATAACATATTCAAAAATATTGTAAAAGAAAGGAAATAAACAATTTTAAGTAATAGGTCCAACTATTAGTTTGGCTCTACCAGATAACAACAACTGTACTGAATTAAACTTATATTTTGATATTGACGTGTTAAATATATCAGCGACATCGGAGTATATGTTTCCCAGATGCAACATTCGTCGCATAGGCTTGTTGAATTGTGAGATTGAAGCAGAATTGCTACAATAATACGGAAGGTACTGCCTTGTAATCGTCTTGCTAGGAACATGAAATGAAATCAAATCATTTAGTAACCAGATCTACAAATATACTTTTCAACCATCATCTTTCCATTCACTTTCCCCTTCCCGCTTTCTCCAATCTCACAACATTCTCAAAACTAGGGATGAGATAGCCCCACAGACTCCAAACAGTTTGAATCATAGACATAAAATACAAGATACGTCATATTCATAGAAATCTTACGAAAAATGTAGCACCACTAATGTTGCACTACTAAATGTTTCACCCGCGTATGAAAAGGATAGCCATTCAAAGAATATGTGTGTGCGGAAGAGATGGCTATATGAAGCGTGTTTCGAAGGTAAATCTCGTTGACTTGGTTTAGTGCAACCAGGCGCGCTGTCTCAGTAACGTATCTACATTATTTAATTCAACTAAGGTTTGGGTTTGAATAAAAAAAAATTACATCTTGGCAACGCTTCATTAGACCAATCGGCCAAAGACGGATTAAACCAAAGAATTTGAGATTAGAAAAATCACAGAAGAGCCATTAAAAATGACATTACAAAATACGCTCTCATGTTCTTTCCTCGTCTTTATGAACTCTCGAAAGGTGATCATTGGCGTCAAGAAATTTGCGCAGATTTTTCTGTCTGAAAGTTCTAAGTCAGCTATTTTCAGGTAACAACATATTTCCATCATGAGCTATGGAGCTTTGTAATATTAAATTGAATTTATGAAGATAAGACATGATAACTTATTATTGTTGTTCCATACGTTTCATATGTTTGAAATTTAAACAAATTGTGTTGAAATGTATTCAAAAGAGATATGGTGTAAATTTGTTTTTTTTTTAACCGACAGTATTATACACTGAAGAAATAACATGATAGAAGTGTGTTATGGGCGATTCCGTGTGCCCTAAATTTGATTTTTTATTTTTTCTGCCGAAATTGATAAAATATTTTCAAATACCGATATTCTTTCTTTGGCAGATATACGAGTACAGTATCATTGGCCTGTCTGGGGTCTAGAAATCGACAGGTCTTTTTTGAAATCATTAGATATCACACTTCTAGGGATTATCTGCGCAGTGGAATTAAATACGTCTAACCTAAGGTCGAACAATTTACAATAATTATTGTTGCAAATATGTTCTATTGGAAATGTAATTAGTCACTAATCATGGCGTGGAAATTTCCGAATGTACTTACGTATATCTAATCTGAGATGATAAAACCTTTTGCATGGTAACAATAAGATAGTTTAATTCATTTGAACTTGCGGACTTTAAATGCCTTAAGGCAAAATTTTACTAAGTTTAATAACTTTAAATATACTTTGCTGCTTGCATTTAAACTAAAACCAATAAAATAAACGTATTCTGGAATTTATTTATAGTTTTATTTTTTATACGTTTAGTGTAAATGCAATTTATAACTACATTTCAATAAATAACCATGCTTGAAATTATAACTACCTTTCAAATATTAATATTATTTGATTATTTTTATATTATATGTCGTCGTTGGAAAGGTAAAAAGACTTTAGCGACACTTTGGTTGAAAATGAATTAAATATACAGTTTTAGAATCCTCTGACTCTCGTTTGATTATGAAGACAAACATGACCTTTGAGCCAGCTAAAATATATTTACCATTTGGGAGAAGGTTTGACTCAAGCGACAGAACTTTGAGAATTATTTAGCTTTTTGTCGCTTCAGGTAATTCAGTGAGAGTGTTGAGTTATCTGAGTTAACTTTTTTTTTCAAAATCCAACTAGATACTGAAGACTTTTGTAAAACAAATAAAACTTAAAAGTGCTCTGGTGTAAACTTCCCAAAATAGTGCTTCAGCCCTTTTACCTCTCCGGCAACGATATATTTATACTGCGATGCCAATGTTTGTTTACTTACATTAGTAAAACCCATATTGACATCAACTGCTGTAGTATTTTAAGAACATTTCATTTTCGCTGTCCTAAAACCTTTCCTTTTAACAATTATGTTTTTTTTTACTAAATAAAATAAAATTAAAACCATGTTTCAAATTGTAACTGTGTTTCAAATTTTAACTACGCAGTGATGGGGTACCTACCCAGAAACCTCACTTATAATAACGACCATAATAAGATTGTTTTAACACCTGAAATAATTAATAGTTCTGTTCGTATTTTATGACAGATATAAATATTGAACTAGTTTCTTTGAACGTGATTTTCAAATAATAGTTGAATTTTGTGTCAAAATATTTAAAGGATTTCCAAAACCGTCATCATTGAAATCGAAATAAATTATTTTCATAAATGCAAGTAAATATCAATTATGGAAGGTATTGCATTGCACTACTCCTGCATACCTTCCGGAATAAAACATTATTATTATTATTATTAAAAAGTGTTTCAACAATTGTATAAAATTTCAATCACACGTGTTCCAAAAACAATTTGAATTGCGTGAAAAAATTGAACAAGAGAATTCGTTTATCTTTCAAAATAGCGTACCTTTACGTCTTGCAAATAAATAAATCTATGACAAAGAATTGTGATCAGTATACTGATAATAAGAAAATCCTTTTGCACTTAGAATTATAAATAGGGCTATTAAAAAAATCTCACTCTGGGTATAAGAATTGATGATTTATTGTATCAAAATCATAAAACATTTTTTCAGTCAGTTAATAACCAGTCATGTCAGTTTGAAGGTAATTTTAAAAGATATTAAACGCAAGTAACTTAAAGCTTCTTACCTCCAGTAATTGCGGCAGTTCGTAAATGATGAGGGCATAATTGTTGAACAGTTGCCTTCCCCTTATCAGGTTTAGATTCGGGAACAGCTGACCCAGCGACCGCAATCCTTCAACCCGGTACAGGAGCACGAAGTTGGTCACTTCCCGGAGCTTGGGAAACAAATACTTATCGAAGGCTTTCTCCGTAGCGCCTTCCATCAACACTATCTGGAGATATCCAACGATGATCGTGCAGTTCCTGATGTACTCCAAGGCGCTGGGAGAGTTCCTCGCGTCGATGGACTCGCATATCCCTTCCTCCGGGTTCGGGACATCTTCCGCGTCCAATTTCTGGGCACTCGCGGGAGAGACGCAAAGTAAAATACAACATGCCGCCGTGATGAATGTCTTTGCGACGAAATTCATCGTTAGTCTAAGCCGGGAGCAAACGATTGTCCACCATTCGTACCGCTTCTACTCAAAACTTCGAATCATCCGAGAAGATTCGCGACCTACCGCCGCATGTAGCAATTCGCACTTTTCTAGCATTAAACTTCGAGAGCGGAACACAAGCCCGGCAGCGTTCGTATTTACATTTACTACGAGCGGTAGGCTATCGAGTGAATAAATTAGCGGTCATGACTTCTGCTAGTAATTTGCGTTCGCGTTTAGAGGTGAATTTAAAAACAGTAAACACCGACCGATTGATTGGGAACCTGCGACACAGATCGAGCGGGCAGATATCAATGTCGATATTGACCATTACAGTGCGTTACGGTGGTCGCGGGTGAGAGTTCCCCCGAAGACTGACCCGTCCTTACCCGAAAAAGAATAAATTAAGCCGCCTGTCATTCACAATTAATTGCAATTTTATCACGATAATGTCTCACTCGGCGATCTGTGAGTTGAACTTTATTTATTTTTAAATGCTTTCTTATCCTTTGCTTTCGGGAGTTGTTCTTGGATTTGTTTTGTTTTGTTTAATAATAATTGGTGAAACATATATTTTTTATTTTTAAAATTCATGATTATCACTGCTGAATAGAAAATCCCACGAAGTTGGAAAAGTCCGCGGTCGAGTGGTAACACGCTCGACTACGAATCTAGAGCTTGCGGGTTCAAACGCGGCGTGCGCAAATATTTTTTGCTGAATGAATATGTGTCATAACGCATTTAATTCATATAAGATAATATTTAGTATTTTTGTGACCCGTTTCAGAGTGGTAGATACTCAGTATCGACATGGTGAAATACCACTATTCAGAATTGAAACGTTACTTGAAATGACTTTAGCCGTATTTGGTGACCAGATCTGAATAGCCAGGTACTTCTCAACCTTCCTCTTACTCATCTCCTTCCCCTCCCCACTACCTTCTGCCTCGCAGCATACCCCTATTGGGGATGCCATAGTCTTACTGGCTCTAGCAAGGTTGGGAGCAGTTGAGACTCTTGTGTGGTATTCACATAAAACGTTCTAGAGTGGTAGATACTCAGAATTGCCCTGGTGAAATACCGCTATTCAGAATCGAAACGTTGTTGAAATGGCTTTAGCCGTGTTTGGTTATCAGATCTAAATAGACAGATACTTCGACTTTCCTTTTCCATATCTCCACCCCCTCTCCATTACCTTCAGCCTCACGACATACTCCGATTGGGCGATCGGCGTTGCCATAGGCCCACTGGCTCTAGGCGGTTGGGAGCAATAGGTGCGGTAATTGGCAACTTGTGCAGTATTCACTAAAAAATATATTTTTAAAATACACCGATTTGAAAAAAAATATGTGTCGCAAATTTACACAAGACCTTTCGACTCCTGGGCCCTAGAGAGGCAATTAAATTGATTGATTATTCAAGAAAGAATTTCTGCATTTGAAAATGTATGATCAATTCACCAGAAGTAAGGAATCTTTTTACTTACTTGGGGCACACGGACACGCCTACAACACACTTATGTCTCTTTCGTGGTTATCATTTTTAGTATTAAATTGTCCCCTATCACATAGATATATATAGAGTAGACACCTCCATACAAAGCGTTGTTCAAATCATGTTCCATTTTGCGCTTTCGGAGACCCTGGATGGAGGCATCGACAAAAATCGACCAGTTCGGCACCTCACTTCGCCAAACGACCGCGCTGCGCGCTTTGGACACTTACACTTTAGTTGTATACATCGAAGTGTTGTGAATATTTCAGCTTTGAACTTGATATACGCAAGAAAACAATTCTAGCACTTGGTTTAGTGTAATAAAAATACACTTTTCTGTCGACAGACATTTTGTCGGTTTTTTACACGTGCCAGTGCTCGGATTTCGCATATCTTAGCAGACGGTCGTCAAACGATTAAAGTTTTGAATCTGTCTGTGAATTCAATGGACGCCGTAAGGAAGCTTAGTGTGGTAGCTAATTATATACATACATGTCCTCAATATAACAATTTTGAAGACTTTAAAAGATATATACTAGCGTTGGAAAAAAACTTCAATGTTTTGTGAATGCTTCACGAATTGTTAGTTCTTTAAAATGAACCCTTCGAAGTGAACACTTCAATTGAAGTCGAACTCGCAAAAAGTGATTTGAATTTATCCGGTTATTTGTTCAGTTATTTTTGGAACCGGTTCCTCGCCGAAAAAGCACGTACTAGTCGATAGAGATTTCAAAGTGAAAAGAAGTAGTTCTTTCAATGAAATGAATGAACGCTAAAATGAACTACAAACTTCAATTAAATTATTTTTTCAATGAAATGAATGAAGGCTAAAATAAACTACCAACTTCAATTGAAATATTTGTTCAATAATATGAAATGAAATGAATGAACGCTAAAAGGAACTACCAACTTCAATTGAAGTATTTGTTCAATGAAATGAAGTTATTGAAATGAATGAACGCTTAAATGGACTACCGACTTCAATTGAAGTATTTGTTCAAAGAACAATGAATGTAGTAGGAACTTTTGCCAAAATAAGTAGTTCTTTGAAGTAGTTCTTTCAAAGCGGTCACAACGCTAATATATACCATACCAACTCACTTTGACCATAGTTATTTGGTGTTACGCGTGAACTTCGGTCGTTCTCTCCAGATATTAAGTTGAATCGAAGAAGATTGTCAATTAAAAAGGTGGCGGCACTCCCCTGGTAGGTAAGTACCAGGTACCCGCACATACAGGTAAGCGTACGGTGTTCGCGGTCTAATACTAGACTAGGTAGTAGGTAGGTGCCGCGACTAACACGTAAGCCTTGACCGTTTATCTAACGCAACTAGGTACCTACCTACCTACCGCTGAACAGAATACACACACAAGTGTGACCTATACCGATTTGAAAGATAATTGAATACTAGAATTAATTAAGGCTCTAAGTACCAAAAAATTAAAAACTGATTTTTTTGTAGAATCGTATTTTATGTACCGATGCCAATAGCGTTAAATAGGATTTAAGTGTCTAAAGCAGTCCAAAAAAATATGAAAAATTAACGAAATCTGGCAAAGTTCTAAGTCCATTAGTGTATAATCCTTTAAAAGGCTCTAAGTACCACTGTAGTTCCCAGCGATATTCCATATAAAATGGCTGGCGACGGTGTATTGACACTCGCGAGATCGCTTAGAAAACGTCCTTAAAAAGGTGAAGTAAGTGTGCAAAATACAAAAAACAAGCTAAAAACAAGTGGCAAAGAGTATTCCACAATAAATAGTAAAGTGTTTCCTGGCAAAAAAACGCTAAATTCTGAGGTATTTGCATTTTAACATTTTTCTATAAATGTTGTTAGTTTTGACAGTGATGCGCTAGTGATGTGCATGCCTATCGTAATATTCATATGCAATAAAAAAAAACATGTTTTTGTATTTAGGTAATTCTCTTATTTCCACTGTTTTACTTATGTACATTTTAAAATTACATACCTAGTGATTCTATGAAAATAATAATTATACTAAATTATGTACGTTGTGTAAACAATTTGCCGTTATGTTTCAATACTCCTTTCTGAATAAATTGGGTGTGGCGATGTTGACAACAATAATAATAATTATAAAAATATGCCTATATACCTCCAAACCCCTTAAAGGTATATTTTTTTTATACTACGTTAATTAATTAAATATATATTTTTAAAAGCAGTATGCAATTATTACTATCATTCGTCGCCATTTTTACTTCTTATACTATGAGAAAGCGAGAGGCAAAACAGGTAGTCACATAAATATTGCACCGCGTTGACACGTGTAACCATGTCCGGCTTACGCGCAAACTTCACACCATTCATCGGAACCACATTCAGACAGTTTTGGAGGGTATTCCCTATTTTTTCGTTTATTGAAATATTTGCTGTGGTTCTATACTAGAAAAAAACATTATGGCGATATGTTACATGCGTGGATGTAATAATCGGATAAGTAGGACAAATAGAAGAACACAACAATAAAAATGACTATTTTTCACAAATATTTATTTGTTTGATAGTGCGTTTGGAGATTTGTATTTTTTAATGATAAAAATACATAATATCAACAAAGAAGCTTCCATCTTTATTTAAAAAAAACTTATGTTATTATCACGTGTGTGATAAACGGACTTAATAAATCATTTGAATGGTGTTTATAATATTGTTTTGTAATGATAAAAATATTTTTATTAAAAATTGTCCAAACGATACAAAGTAGACTATTTAACAAACAATATTAAAATAGTAAATATATCTCTGTCTCTTTCTATGTTCTTAATCAAGCAAGGATATCATTATGTTAGAAAGAGACGCGCACTATTTATTACATGTCAACCTGAAATCCTAGTTTAGAGTCAGACCAATGTCAACGAATTGAGTTCGTTTGTAAATCTACACCTCTATATATTTTTCCATGTAAAAGCTATCGTTCGGCGCTCAGAGCAAGCATGTTTTCCATCTCCCGCGTCTCCGGCGACTCCGCCCTACACACGACATAACATAACGGTTTTTTAGGTTATATCCTATATTTTTGTTTATAACAATACAGTGAAAAAGTGGTTATAGAAATAAAAAATAAAAAAATTATATTGACATGTACTATGAATGGATGTATAAATACCCTAGCTCTTGTCCTAGCCACGCCTGAGTCAGGCAAAAATCATCAATACGACTACAGAAGCGCTCCGAGGTTTGGCGTATTTTGATCGCATCTTGTAGATGTTATTAAAAGATCGTTGGGTGACACTGCTTTTTTTAATTCTGGAAACTGTTCCATGCGCTCACATTACTTAAATTTCACTATTTTTTTCCTTTGAGCTACCTTTTATTCAATTAATTTAAAACACCACCAATATCTAAAAAAAAAAATATTGTTTAGTTTAAAGGTACTTCTTTTAATGATAATTATTAACATAAGAAACACGATTCCCTATCTACATGAAGAACAAAATATGAAATTTTACAAAGATCTCACTAAATGACCAGTAATATATCGCTATCCAAAAGTTCTCGACACTTTTATTTAATTTGTTTATTAATTTTGCTTTCACTTTGTATCGTGAACAGAAAAGTGATTACTTTAAAACATTTTTTTTTCAATTTAATATTAATTTTTTTTTAAATTACTTGTAAAACGTTTTATTCCCTTTAAAATATTTTTGTGGGTTTTGTGAAAGGTTACGTGATATTTTGTAATATATTTTTTTTATTATTTACATTATTTAAAAAACATTTTTAGTTAAATTCAAGAAGAAATGTTTTTTTGTTTTGTTAACATGCACATCCTTATTCCCCATGTGATGGTGTGTGTACATGTATATACCAGCGTCCCTGAGATGGCACTTAGAGCCTTAATTAAGTTACTAGCCGTGGTACTTACACCGTAACCGTCGTTGTCTGTTTTAAACATTTATTTTATAGAAATGTAAAATAAATTTAAGTTTTAAATGCTACATATAATTTTACAAGGCAAATCAGTATTTTGTTACGACAAGCAGTTCTAGTATATGGTACTTAGAGCCTTAATTAATTCCAGTATTCAATTGATGTCGCAAGTTTACTAAGTTTAGTTTTAAAATTAAACTACTTCGGGCACACAGACACGCCTACAACATAATAATAATATTAATAACATTTGGACGATTTGTATAGCGCCGTTTTTGTGAAAAATCACCTCAATGGCGCTGTGCTTCTATTGGTGTTTCAGGGGTACCTAAAAAATGTGACTTCAGGAATAACCTTGGAGTAACAATGTATGGAGAAAGAGCTAATTATTTTTACCCAACCGATACAAACTTGCGATAAATCACTTTCTCCGGGTTTTCACGTCGTACACCATGAGAAAAAAAGAGACAACAAATATAATACACCGCTTCTATATACTGTCACGATGATATTGGTCTCCTGGGTCACCGCGGGACTCCGCCCACATTTTTTTATTATGCTACTAAATTTGACACAACTAAACGGTTTTTTAGGTTTTATGCTATATTTTTGTTGATAACAATACTATGAAAAAGTGGTTATACGAATAAACAAAAACATTAAGTCGATATGTGGGATGAATGGATGTATAAATACCCTAGCCTTAGTCTTAGCAACGCCCAGGTCCGCCGAGTCTGGTAAAAAACATCAAAAACTGACTACACTGCCTTGGATAGATACCACTCTATATACTCTAAGGGACTAACTAACTAATTAACTAACCATCTCGCCGTTCCACTGAAGAGGTAGGCAGAGAGGACGCACCGCCATACAACTCCGTCTTGGCACACACTCCTTGTTTCATTCACATTCATACATAGTCTCATACATACTTTTCTATTATTCTGACTCTCAAGTTTTCTATATAGTTAGACTCAAGTATTTAATTCACTTGATCGTGCCATATCTTTCTCGGGCGTCCCCGACTTCTTGCTTTATCTTTCGCATCGTATATTATTTTCACACTACTTTTTTCGTTCATTTACTCTACATCCCCAAACCATCTAAGCGTCCCTTTCTTGATCCTATTCAGTACGCTTATATCAGCTTTGAATTATTTCCAGATATCCACATTTTTAACACGGTTGTGCAAAAACTGAAACAGGGCTAGAAACTTAGATGAATAAAATAATGTAGGTACGTTAAAGGCCGCTACACACCTTCAGTTTTATCGTCCGTGTGTATGACAAAAACTGCGCAGTTTTTGAACTGTACAGTCGAACTGAAGTCAATCCGAAATTTGATTAGATAACACTGTACAGAATAACTGCGCAGTTAAAACTGCGTGTCTGTACCAGTTAACTGCGCAGCTCTGTCAGTTAACCAGTCTCATCGTCTCATCGAACAAATAATATATCTTATCTCATATCATCACTTAAGTGTCACCACGAATGGTTGGAAGAATGCATTGAAATTTATTACGGCGAACCATGTATTTAGAAAGTAAAAACCAAAGAATACCACCATCGAACTAAAAGAGAAGCAGCTTATATGAGATTGCTTGATATTTTTTTAATGATTCTGGTATAATGTAGGTAAGCGCCTGAGGTGAGATTATTGTGGAAAACTTGAGGTTTTCGTAGCTTCTTCCTGTTGCCAGAAAACGCAAAATTGCTGTTAACCTTTCATGGAAGATTTCCACACATTTCGCATTTTTTTATTTTTTTTTTTATTTATTAAAATATTAACATACAAAATACATTTGGTATATTAATCCCAAGGAGTTAAAAAAAACTCATTCTGGGAAGGGCAACATTATAAAAAATAAAAAATTATATTTTTATAAAGACTTACAAATTCCAAATAGGAAGCACAAAAGAAGAGGCAACAAGCGAAAAAATACATCAAGAAGAGACTCATAGGAGTAGAGACTTACTAGATAAACATCACAAATACAACAAGAAAGACATTCACACACACAGAGGTCTCACTGATAGGACGCATCACTGATTTATAAAATTTTCGAGAAAATATCCTTTAAGTTTTTTTGCCAATATTTTTTTGTTCGCAACTGGGAGTTTTAATTCATTGGGTAATGCGTTGTAATGTGTATATGCTATGTATCGTAAGGAGTTAATTCCAAATTTAGTTGTGTGAGTAGATGACGATAAGTGTATTTGATTTTGTGATCGTGTTTTGTGCTGGTGTATGTCTGCATTAAAAGCTGGTTAATTGTTAGTGTGTGATGAGTTATGAATTATTTGTAATATGGCAGTTGTAATGTTATATTTTGGCAGAATCGTAAAAGGAAGAATTTGTGTATGTGAGTATATATCTTTGACATGAGTATCCCATGGTAAATTATATATATTCCTTATAGCTCTATTTTGGATTACTTGTATATCTGATATTTGTTTTTTAGTAACGGTACCCCACATACTAACTAGATAACTCAGATGGGAATGGATCATAGCATAATATGTAGCGCGGAGTAAAGATTTAGAGAGGAAGCCTTGGAGTCGATAGAGTACACCTGTTATTGGGGCAATTTTAGATTTGACATGTTCAACATGGGAGTTCCACGAGAGCTTAGAGTCTATGTGTAACCCTAAGTATTTCGTTTCTTGCATGTTTATAAGCGTTTCACTTCCAAGAGTGATATTCATGCACATGTTTATTTTTTTCCCGAAAGTTAGATAGTGGGTCTTTCTTACATTGAGGCTCAATTTATTTGTAGGCAACCACTTCGCCAATTAGCAACATCTTTGTTCATTTGAACCTCAAGGTCACTCAGACTTTTGCTATGATAGTAAATCACAGTATCATCTGCGTAAAGTTGAAGTTTTCCAGAGATGCCACATTTAGTTATGTCATTGACGTATAATAAGAAAAGCAGAGGTCCAAGAATCGAGCCTTGCGGCACTCCACATGTGATTTTTCCGAAGTCGCCTAAGACACCTCTGATTTCGACAAGACATAATCTATTAGCTAGGTAACTTTGAAAGAGATTTAGAGATTTTCCAACTTTACCCAAATATTCTAATTTCTGTAGGAGTATTTCATGATCTACCGTATCAAAGGCTTTTTTCAGGTCAATAAATATAGCTGCCACATATTCGCCCTTGTCTACGTACTGTTGAAGGGAAGAGCACATTGAGTACTGGAATTTTTACGAAATCCATATTGCTGTGGGGATAGAATATTATTGGCAGATATATATTTTATCAGTCTATCTTTGATAATTGTCTCAAATATCTTTGAGAATACCGACAGCACAGATATTGGACGATAGTTTGAAACACATTTTTTACAGTCTTTTTTATAAATCGGTATAATTTTCGCAAGTTTCAATTGATTTGGAAACACTCCAGAGGCTCTTGACCAATTGAAAAGTTGCGTTAAGTGCTCGGCTAGTTCTTCTTTACAAGTTTTAAGAAGTAACGGTGTTACTCCATCGAGTCCAGCCGCTGCATTCGATCTAAGTTCAGAGATAATCTTTAATACCTCGCCCTTGTTCGTCCTAGCCATATAAAAAGATTGACGTGCGTTTGGTTCCACGTAGACCGTATTACGATCATCCGGGAGTGAGGGAATGGCAGCCGCCAATTTTTCTCCAACTGACAAGAAAAACTCATTAAAAGCTGATGCTATTTGACCGGGTTCTTTAACTTCACAGTTATTAACGATAAGGGATTCAATTTCGTTAGTCGGTTTATGTGATCGGTTAGATAGAATTGAATTAATAGTTTTCCATGTTTTATTGGGATTATTTAGGTTTCGTTGAAAACTGTTGATTTAGTAGCTTGCTTTTCAATCAAAGGTGTTACTAGTGCAAGGAGGTTTAAGTATGTACTCTCGTCCATTCGAAAATAGTTATGCCAATCTTTTGAAGTAATTTTCAATTCAATCAACAAATTAACATGTAAATAAGTTTTTTTTTGCAGTAACCAATGTTTACACCATATTCCACGTTTTTTAAGCTGTTTGTTTTTCAAAACACACAGCAATCTGACCACTGCCAAGACGTCGTCTGTCGATACCATAATCAAAATCAGATGAAGTTCTACCTACACAGTTCGAACCATACAGTCTGATCCCGCAGGTTTAAGTTTTAACTAAGCGTGTGTAGGCACAACGACAATGCGATTTAACTGTATAGTCTGATCGCACCGATAAAACTGAAGGTGTGTAGCTGCCTGTACTGAGACAACGCGCGTGAATGTACTAAACCGAGTCTGCAAGACACACTTGATATTTACTGCGTTTAGTATCACACAAACATTCGTTCGACAGACAAGCTGTCACCAGCTGCCACAAACGCATCGCAGTAAGCTTTTTCTGAGATAAAATGTCTTCCTGTACTTTTGACAAGTTTAAAAATCATTCGCAAGCAAAAAACAATCTCGTGGAGTTTCTTTTCATGCGTAAGTACACACAAATCACTTATTATTTCAATAAATACTATTATTCACAAGGTTTTTCGTTACACGAAAACGGGAGCTCTTCAACCGAAATAATGCGAGATAGCGAATGCAAATATACATAAGTGTGTGGAAGATAACTGTTTCCGTACGTCGTACTCTTACTTGGCTAGTCGCTCAGTAAGTTCTTCGGGGAAGAGAGCTAACGCGGGACGTTCATATAGCTATCTCATCCATACACACATATTCTGTTTAGTATGGTTATCCTTTTCATAAGCTTTATGACCTTTGAAACTTAAATCAAGACCGTGCCACATTTATCGTTAGATTTCTATAAATATGACTTGTCTTGTATTTTATGTCTATGCCCAGAAACGACGTTTAATAAGAATCATAAAAATGATTTTTAAAAGGCGTTAACCATTGAATTATGACGAAAGTTTAAAATACACCTACAATATTTTATTTATGTATAATGACAGTCGTGTGGTCGTAGTTGCATGCTCGGAATGTGGATAAATTTTCAACCTGTAATGTTTTTAAAAAACTACTATTCAAAATGGCCTGGCAACAACTCCCACATCCACAATCAGGATGGCGAAAATAGGATAATGCAAATCGATGCATCGCAAGAAAAGTCATTTTCCTAATGAGGCTTTATGAATGCACATCAAACTGCTTTAAACTAAAGATTAATCCAAAATCACCGGTATTCTGCATTTTAGAAGCATATCGTCGCTGGAAGGCAAAAGGGCTTAAGCGACAATTTGGTTAAAAATGAGTTAAATATGCAGTTTTAATCCGTTTCTTTTTCTGCATCGAACGTTTTGACTCTCATTTGATTCTGAAAACTTTTGTGACACTTCATCCATCTAAAATTTATTTACCATTTAAGAGAAGGCTCGACTCGAGCGACATTGCAATTTTTTAAACTTTTTCTCACTTCGGGTAACTCAGTGAGAGCATTAAAACCCTTTGTACTCCGTTGTCGTAGAAAACATTCTAACCACTCCGATGGCACTGCAGCGGCGACATAAACAATAGGTATACATTTTATTGTTTAAAAAATAAAAGGGTCCTTTCACAGCTATCCACAATATACACATGTTCTATTCAGTTTTATTTAGTACCTGCTAGCGATAGGTTGTGTTTTTTATTCTATTTTTCATGCATAAACAATAGCAATAACCACGCAATTATTTTATTTGAATATTTCTTACTGCGCAATAAATATGGAGGAGAATTTAAAATTCAGTTGAAGTGAAGACGAGTTTGTTTTCGAAGTACAAAAAGTCTTTTCCGATGAAACTTCAATAGATAGTAATAATGATATTATAAGTTCAAGCAGTAAGAGTGATTTCAAAGGACATAAACCAAAAAAATGCGTGATTCGGACATCCGTAGCAGTTCAAGTATTTCAGATGTAGATTATCTACATATGATATGTTCCGCTAACTCATACATTCTACATAAATCTAAAAAAAACACAACGAAAAACCATTGAGCCATTTGAAATTAATCAAAATTTTAGTATATCAATTAGTGGGCGAGTACAAAAAGCCTCGAAGTAGACCATCTATATCCACTCTATGAGAGACCAGGCTCAATGGAAAACTCCATATTTTGAGAAAAGCTCCCAAGAGGGACTGTGTGACCTGCTCGAAAAGGGCAGATAAAGGTGGCAGACGGGAAACCAGTGAGTACTGTGACACGTGTCCTATAAGCCACTTATGCATTTGGGCTGCTTTCTAAAATATCACACGTTAAAAAATTATAAATATTACAATATTCATAAATAAAACACACAAACTTTGTTTATAACCACTTTATTATTTAATATTACGTCTACCGGTTTTGAAAGTACCCTTCCATCATCAGGACAATATTAAAATTGTCCTGATGATGGAAGGGTACTTTCAAAACCGGTAGACGTAATATTAAATAATAAAGTGGTTATAAACAAAGTTTATGTGTTTTATTTATTAATATGGCAAGCCACAAAGTAAATGCTTTTTACGAATATATTCATTTTATTTCATTTTATTTTATTAACAATCTTACATGATAATAAATATATAAATTTTAAATAAAAGTAACTTAGTTTTGACACCACTTTATTGGATACATGTATACATAAACCAACCGGTTTCGGATCTACCTGAACCTTCTTCAGGGCTGACTAAATACGTATTGAATCAAAACAGAATTATAATACTTGGGGAAAAAACATGGTTTATGTATATATGTATCCAATAAAGTAGTGTTAAAACTAAGTTACTTTTATTTAAAATTTAATTATGTCTTTCCACAAGTGAGTGCTTCATGTCAAATAAATATATATTTCTTAACATAACTACATCTTTTTATTTTACTGCCATACCAATAAATCGTAATCTTTCTTCATATTTTTACATTACATTCCTAGAGTAGCTGGTATACCATATAAAACATATTTGGAGGGCAAAGGGTTAAGTTACCTAAAACTTTTTTTCTCAAAATCCAACCAGGTACTGAAGACTTTTTAATTTTACTGTAAAACAATAAAAGCAAGTGCTGAGGTGTAAACCTCCCAAAATGGCGCTTCAGTCCTTTTGCCTTTCCGGCGACAATATGTTATTGAAACACGCATACCATGTCACACATAAAAATAATTACGAATTTGACAACTAACGTTTGGCTCAGTGATAAAAATTCCCATAAACTAGAATTAAAAAATAGAAAACATTCAATAAATAACGGGATTTTTGTAATTCTGCTGTTTTTTAACATTATGTTAAATTTAGTAAATATCGTCATGGACAGGATAATTTTATACAGCCTTATATTTGTCGGGGGAAACAGGGGGGGGAGGGCATAATATATATATTTTCCATCTTACATTGGTAATCAGATAAATTAATAATCATTGATGTTCTGCCCATAGAAATACCCTCAATTTAAAATTGTGAAAAAAAACTCAATATTTCTTTGCCGGGCGGAATAGATAGGTAACATTTTCAATTGTTCCACCTTTCCTCATATTAACCTTTTCAGACACGCAATTCAAATATTTTTTATTTAAAAAAAATGCATTTGAATAAAAATAATAACAGAAAAATAACGAACATTTTCAAAATTTTTTTGTTTCCCATTGCTAGATAGCAGCGTAACTAACACGAGTAGAGGTGTATAATGCATGCAAACACATTGGCGGAACTCTCAATAAATTAATACGTAGGTGTTTGCAGTGTGCAAACTAGCGTTGTTACCGCTCTGAAAGAACTACTTCTTTTGGCAGCAGTTCCTACTTCCTTCATTGTTCGTTGAATAAATACTTCAATTGAGGTTGGTAGTTCATTTTAGCGTTGTGACTGCTCCGTGTGAACTATTTCATTTTGCGGCTTTTTTCATTGAACAAATACTTTAACGGAAGTTAGATTACAAAGAACTACTTCAATTTGCAGCAGTGCAGTTGAACTTCAAAGCCTATAAAGAAGTACTTCATTTCAAGTACTTCAATTGAAGTTCGACTTCAAAGAAAGTACTTCGATCTAAAGAAACATGTTTTTTTGGGAGTTATTTTTTTTCGTTTTAAAATCTCTACCGACCAGTCCTTTTTTTATTTTGGCGAGGAACCAGTTCCAGTTCTCTTCACTTTCAAATCTCTACCGACTAGTACGTGATTTTTTCGGCGAGGAACCAGTTCCAGTTCTTTTCGTTTTAAAATCTCTACCGACCAGTACTTTTGTTCTGGCGAGGAACTTTTGTCGATTTGCTAGTACTTTTCGAAAAAATATCAAGGGGCCGAACAACTGAACAAATGGAACAAGGAACCCAACTGAACAAATAGCCTGATAAATTCAAATCTCTTTTTTGCGAGTTCGACTTCAATTGAAGTGTTCACTGCGAAGGTTCATTTTAAAGAACTAGCAATTCGTGAAGCATTCACAAAACATTGAAGTTTTTCCCAACGCAAACACATCATCAGGTGAGTTTTTTTTTTGTAGAAGTGCGGGGGCCATGAATGCATATTTTTTATTAGTTTTGTCATAAAGGCAACAACGCTCCTATTTATGAAATCCTAGCAAAGGCCCTTTCTGCACAGTTAAAGGGATGCACTATCCGAAATGACCCAGAAATTCAGGAGAAATCGCTCACTCATTGCACTAGCGATAAAGGTTGAAATTGTGTCGTCCACATTTTTTTTTTTGAAAAATCGTCAAAACGTTATTTCGTGAAGGACGGGTCCCCAAATTTTGTTTTTTTTTCGATCAGAGTTTGATGAACTAAATTTTTCACATTATACCTTCAATATCATTAATAATTAGAAACATTGTTGGTTAGGAAGGAATCCGACACTGCCAAGAAAAAAAACTGCGACCTGTGAGAAAAAATCTAGGCAGGACTTATAAAACAAAATGCAACATCAAAATGTGGGTCAAGATGCGTTCTTCTCGTGGTATTTTATTGAATTATTTATACGTAATCAATATACGATTTATTTCTGATTAAAAACTTAAGATTTTAATGGTTTTACAATCTTGAAACACTGCCTTTTTACCAATGACGTTACATATATATAGACACGTTGTAGCGCTCTCAAAGTGGCAAGCAATAATCACGCTAGTTGGTGTGATCGGTGTTTAAGCCGATTTAGTACTAAACAGTCACGCGTCGCTTGAGGTCGTTTCAACATTACAAGGAAGTTATGGAACGCGGTCCGAACTTCGAATCTGTTTCGTTCATACAAATATATTCTATGAATGTCTATCTTTGTCATACATGACCGATATTTGAATTATGAATTTACTGTAATGCGTGTATTTGCTTGCCACATTTTGTGTTAATATTCTAAGGCTATACGTGCCTATATATATGTAACGTCATTGCTTTTTACGCGATTTAAAATTATTTTTTTTAAATTTGACATCAGCAACACTTTTATCACAAATTTCGCGGACGTGACATAGGTTCTTACGTAATTTCATTATAAATAAAGATAAACCATAAATTATTAAGTATTTAAATTGCGCTCTTCTCTCACTTTCCTACCAGTTATTTTTTAATCATTGACACGTCCATTAATGTTGCTCGAAATTATAGACGTCATAAATTTGGACATCTCTTTCTGAATACCAAATAATTCCATCGTTTAGTGTAATCTAGGTACCGCCCGTGCTCTGAGGACATTATATTAACCCCATTTGACCCAATCATGACGCTGACCAACGACCTTTAGGTCGCTTCATATTATCTAGGTACTAACTACTAGGTAGGCAGATGAAACGTAAGGACTCAACTTTAGGGAATTTATTTTTACTTGACTTATTTTACATCATTATTGTGTTCCTAGATATGTTGGGTGCTTGGAGGAACTAAACTAAAGGTCGGGTGTATATACAGGTATGCAAGATAACCTCGATGGCGGAGGGCTAAGATTCTTGGCTCAGAGAACGCGGGTTTGAATTTTGCGAGGGCAAAAAAAGAAGGTACTATTGTACTAAATACTTAAAATAAATGTAAATTTGACGGCCTCCGTGGTCGAGTGGTTAAGACGCTCGACTACGAGTCCAGAGGTCGTGGGCTCAAATCCCGGCGTGCGCAAATAAATTTTATTTTATGGATGTGTTATTTCACATTTAATTAAAATAAAATGTAATATATTTGTGGCACGTTCCAGAGTGGTAGGTACTCTGAAGTATCAGTATCACCCTGGTGAAAGACCACCATTCAGAATTGAAACATAGCTTGAAATGGCTTTAACCGTGTTTGGTGACCTTTCCAAACCTTCATCTTCCCCATCTCCTCCCCCTCCCCACTACCTTCAGCCTCACAACATGCCCCAATTGAGGATGCAATAGTCCCACTGGCTCCAGTTTGTTGGGACTCTTGTGCAGTATCTACTGTTAAAAATTATTTTTTCGTTCACGTTAGCTTTGAAAGAACTACTTCTTTTGGCAACAGTTCCTACTTCATTCATTGTTATTTGAACAAATACTTCAATTGAAGTCGGTAGTTCCTTTTAGCGTTCATTCATTTTGTTAACTTCATTTCGTTAACTTCATTTCATTGAACAAATATTTCAATTGAAGTCGGTAGTTCATTTTAGCGTTCATTCATTTCATTGAAAGAACTACTTCAATTTGCAGCAGTACAGTTGCGAAGATGAACTTTATTTTGGCGAGTTCCAGTTCTTTTCGTTTTCAAATCTCTACCGACTAGTACGTGCTTTTTTAGCGAGGAACCGGTTCCAAAAAGAACTGAACAAATAACCGGATAAATTCAAATCTCTTTTTTGCGAGTTTGACTTCAATTGAAGTGTTCAATTCGAAGGGTTCATTTTAAAGAACTAAAAATGCGCATTCACACATCCTCAATATAAGAATAATTCCAAAAAACATTAGTGCACATTTTTTAGTTGCTGGGGAAATAGAAATGTGTAGAGTACTACACTTGGAGACCATGACTCGGTGCCTTTCGTATAGTATACGAGGACAGTCGCAATGGTAAAATTGCAGGATTTGTGTTTCGAATTGCACCATATTCAAAGATATTTTCCTGACCTGGCCCCTTGCGACTTTTTGTTGATTCCAAAACTAAAAAATTGGCTGGGCAGATTTTTTTTTCGACAAAGCAGAATTGTAAGCTGATTTGTCAAAAACGGCAAGCATTCGTCTTTGACGGCCTCCATGGTCAAGTGGTAAGACGCTCGACTACAAATTCAAAGGTCGCGGGTTCAAACCCGGCATGCGCCAATAATTATTATTTAATTAATATGTGTCATAACACATTCAATTCATACAAAAAGTATATTTGCAGCACGTTCCAGAGTGGTAGATACTCATAGTATCACCCTGGTGAAAGACCACCATTCAGAATCGAAACGTTGCTTGAAATGGCTTTAGCCATGTTTAATGACCAGATCTGAATAGCCAGGTACTTCCCAACCTTCCTCTTCCCAATCTCCTTCCCCTCTCCACCACCTTCAGCCTCATAACATGCCCTATTTGAGGATGCCAGTCTCACTGGCTCTTAAGACGGTTGGGAGCAGTTGACTCTCGTGCGGTGTATAAAAAAAAAAAAAAAGTAAGCTGACAAATCTATTTTACATAGCTTTACACACCCCCTCCCCACAAAGCGATTGTTTTTTGAGGAACCAGTTATTTTTCTTCAGGAGGAACTGGTTTCATTTTATTCAGAATTTCGCCCCCCCCACGAAATCGAAAATTTTCAAAAAAAATCGATTTCCATGTGACAATCATATTCCCGTTATTATTGTATACTTTAGGCATATATATTGACATTATTTGTCCATATTGTGCCATTTTGGTATTGCTTATAATCCAATGTCTAATAATAAAGAACTATTAGTACTTGAAGCAAATTCGAAAGTTGCTTTCTACAAAAAAAATTGTTAGATTGAAAAGAAACCCATGGTAATTAATCCCAACAGGGAGGTGTATGACAGGACTGTTGCTAGCATTCAAACCAAAATACAACAGTCAGAAACACCCTGCAACATTAAACCGCTGTGGAGGTTAGAGGGAAAGGTAATGAGCAAATCTTTTGGATTAGGTGGGAAAAAGGACAACATAGTATGAGGTAAACAATCAAATAAAGCAATTTTTTGTGTAGATTATAATATTAATTTATCTGTTTAGATATAATTTGAACTACAAACTACTTTAAACCCCGTAATATAATAATATAATGCACCATGTGCTATATAACACAATAAAAATATGATCACCTTCTAAAATACAAGGAATAAGATGTTACATTTTTTACATCACAGCGAACGAGCTACGCCTAAAATGCTCAAAGACGACTACAAATGCTTCAAAATGATTAAGTTTATAAAACCAAAATCAGTAAAATGGTTAAATTTTTGAAAAATAATTGACTACCATAAAATTATAGAATATATGGTGGATAATATGTTGAATAATAAAATGCCTTCGTGTAAATTAGGGGATGTTTTGGGAGAGAACGTCCAACACAGCGCTGATGTTTCCATCCTTGGCCTCCAGGAGTCGAGCAAGGCGACCATTATCGTCCTTAAAGCCCATGGAGATCATGCGGTTAAAGGCCTCGGCAATACGGGGAGCTGAATTAAATAAAAATATGGTCAGTTAGTTAAACAAATAAAATTTAAATTGCAGCATGACGCCTTGAACGTTTATTTTTAAGTCAAACATTCCCGGGTTACTTATAACTTGAAAACGTTTGAAAAACTCCTACCATCATAGTGAGCAGAAAACGTTGCTTGTTCAATAATGGGAGGACTTAATGGGCAGAGGAATCGAACACACGATGCCTGGGTGGGAATCCAACGCATTTGTCCACTCAGCTCCTAACTGATTTTCTTAAATTGAGGATAAGTTGTGACATCGGAGGCGAGATAAGTTGTGACATAGCAGGATCGGAGGAGAGATAAGTTGTGACATAGCACGACAACGGAGGATGTGATTGCCCACGTTAACGCCAATAATGCTCTGAGCTGCAGTGCCGAGAAGTTCATGGTGTTTTCGAATGAATACTCCACCTTTAAAATAGGGGTCAATGAAGAGAAGATCGACGTACTTCTCAAATAGGAACTCTGGCCCCGAGGAGTGGGTGTACGTCATTTCCGTTTTTATAAAAAAAGAACTTCTTTGGACCAAGAAAGTCGTCAAAAGCCCCAAAAAACACAATGACTACTTTTATACCAAAACGTGCGAGGACTCAGATCTAAGATGACATTATTTTCGAAAAACTTTCTTAATCAAAACCACAATGTCATCGTAATTACTGAGACTTGGCTAAACGAGTCTATATTCAACGCGCAGATTATCGACAGTAGATATATCGTTTTCCAAAAAGACAGAAGCACTGCTCAAACTCGAGGCGGCGGTCTACTGTTGGCGTTGCTAAATGAACAAGACATGCGAGCAGAGCGACTTTCCCATTTGGAAACTGGAAATGACAATCTATGGGTTAAAGTTATTGTTCGAGACATATGTGTATTTATCTGTGCTGTTTACATCCCACCTAATTCTAAAACAAATGTTTATACAATATTTTTTGAAATGTTTATTAGTAACTTAAGCTTTTTTGCTGACAAGAAAATTTTAGTGATTGGTGATTTCAATATTCATTCATCGCAAAATCCTCGTGCAGTGAACACTGAACTCTTATATGTTATGGAACTATTTCAACTGAAGCAACTGAACACAGTGCTAAATTCTTGTAATCGTACTTTAGATCTAGTTTTAAGTAACTTTAATATGATTGAAGAAAAATCAGATTTCTGTCTGGTTCCCGAAGATAATTACCATCCAACACTATTGTCAGAAATCAGCCTTAAACTTGTTAGGCCGTTGAAAAATCTTCATCTCCATTCTGAAAACAATTTCCGCGGTTGGAATTTCGGCAAAGGAGACTTTAAGAAGCTATACAGCTAACTGCGTGACCACAATTGGCAGGCTATCTTGGAGCTTTCCGATGTTGACGAGGCAGTTAAATACTTATACGACACTTTATACGCGTACTTTGATCAATGTTTTCCAAGGAAAAAAGCGCCCATGAAACGAAAACTATCCTAGATGGTTTACACGTGATATTATCAAGGACATAAAGATGAAATTCATACATCATCGGCGGTGGAAACGATCAGCTTTGGAAAGTGAACACGAATTGTTCAAATTTTATCGTACAAAAATTAAGCGTAACATTTCAATTGCACATAATAACTATATCTTGAGCGTAGAAAACAATGTCAAACACGATCCTTAATCCTTCTGGAAATATATTTCCGACAAAAAATGTAACGGAGGTTTTTTAAATCACATTAACTTCAGTGATTGCACATACGAAGGAGCTGACATACCGGAAGCTTTCGCAAAGTACTTTAAATCTGTATATAATCAGGAAAAGGTCGATTTTGAATCTTACGTACCAGGGCTGGCTGGATCAACATTTGCGCAAAACATTTCGATTGATAACATCGATACCGCGGATTTCTGTTTAGCGGTTAAAACACTGAAACCAAAAACATCGTTTGGTCCTGACTTAATTCCACCCTTTGTTATCAAGGTATGCTCCGAACCATTGTCTAAACCACTGTTGCATATATATAATACCACGATTCAAAATGGAATTTTCCCTAAACTATGGAAACTGTCAAAAGTCACACCTTTACACAAAGATGGCGACAAGTGTCACGCTAATAACTACAGGCCTGTAGCAATACTTTCCGCACCTGCAAAATTACTGGAAATAATTTTGCATAAATATTTATACGCCAAAGTCGAACCGTTTTTTGATCGAACAGCAACACGGATTTAGGCGTGGCCGATCAACTCCACTACAAATTTGATGATATTTACAGATTACGTATCTAGAGCACTAGATAATAACGAGCAAGTTGACACATCATACCACGATTTTGCGAAAGCTTTCGATAAGGTTGATCACCTAGTTCTCCTAAGTAGACTTGAGGAAATTGGATTATCTGTAAATTTAATGAAACTTTTTTGTAAATATTTGAGCGGAAGAGAACAATTCGTATCTTACGGTTCATACAACTCCGACGCGTATCCTACAAACTCTGGTGTGCCACAAGGATCCAATTTGGGACCCTTATTATTTTTAATCTTTATAAATAACATTAAAAATAATATTAAATACGCTCGTTTCTTACTTTTTGCTGATAACATAAAATTATTTATTCGAATAAGATCATTGGAAGACTGTAGGCATCTTCAGGAAGATATTAATACAATTATTGACTGGAGTATTGTTAATAAACTCAGTTTTAACTTCCGAAAATGTTCCGTCATGTGCTTCACGAGGTCACACAAGACCGTATATTTCAATTACAAAATGAAAGATACGTCTCTGAAGCATATCGGCTACTTGTAAGGACTTGGGAACAGTATTTGACGCTCGTTTAACGTTTCATAATCACATCGAAAAGATCTGCAAATCAGCCACAAAAATGTTGGGTTTTGTCCTTCACAATTCAAGGGAGTTGACAAATCTTGCAGTGATAAGGCTGCTTTACTTTAGCTTAGTGCGTAGCATTCTCGAGAGTGGATCTCAAGTATGGGGGCCAGAGGACACCGCCTATGTACTAATGGTCGAGAAAATTCAAAAGAAATTTTTACGATTTCTCTACATGAGAGAGTTTGGTTTTTACCCATGGCTGTTTCCAACAGCGTTTATCTCGGGAATGCTGGGTATCTGCAGCCTTAGTTCGAGGAGGGATATAGCATTACTGCTTTTTGCTCATAAACTCCTGAGCGGTGTATTATTAATACCCGACATCCTGGCGGAAATTGGACTTTATGTCCCTGATAATTTCACGCGTGGCCGCCAACACAGGCTTCTGTTTCTTCCCAGGTGTAGAACTAACTTACCAAAGGTGATGCCCCTGGGAAGACTAACTAGGTTAATTAACTGCCTCGCAGGAAATTTGGATATTTTTCACACGAGCTACAACAAGTTTAAGCAAGAACTAGCTATTAAGTTCTAACTATATTATGTACTTCTTGAAAACTATTTTTTTGTTTGTTTTTAAACTTCTTTTTACTTTTATCTTTGTGTAATTATGATTACCATTTTTTGTGTTTTTTGCAATGTTTTTGGTGTAAAACTGTTTTTGCAAATATAAAATAAATAAATAAACATGTTTTTCTTTTTGCCGAAAATAATAATTGGGTAGACATGAGATTTTTGAAATTACAGTAAATAAGGTTGGATTTAAATTACACTATTTTAGGTAATGTATTTTATTAAAACGATAAGGTTATTATTAAACCTCTTAAAAATAATTGTCGCATAATATTGCAAGCTTCTATAATATTTATATTGTTACAACAATAAAACACGATTATGACTAGTCTACGTGAAGGGTTGACATATTCAAAAGCAAATATTTAATTCACACTATTATAAAAAATGTTATTATTCAACTTACATGATGGGCGGTATGTCACCACAGGTGTCTCAATAACGGGAAGGGCGGGTGGAGGAAGTGTCTCCATCACCACCTCCATGGCAGCAGCAGGCGTGGCCACCGCGGTGGGCATCACCTGTGGGATGAGGGGGTAGATGCCGGTGTGAGCTGGCGCATGCCCCGAGGCTGAGGCGGCCGCCTCGTGGGCCTGAAACTCCATCTGCTTGTTGAACTCATGGGTCATCTTGTCCAGGTCAAAGCCAATGTTACGAGAAATGGGGTTACCGCTCTGGTTGGCATCTGGAAGGCGCTCAAAAGTTAGAAGTCTTGAAACTTTTTTACAACAATACTTTAAAGTAAAACTTTTTTTACGTTTTTCATGGGAAAAATGTGTAAAACTGAGGAAAATGACAAGTAAGGAAATGACAAATGTACGGTAATTGAATTATCAAGTGCCTATAAAGTTTTCAATCAATATTAAAACAATTAATGTAATATTATTCTGTTCAATTTCATTAATTTGATATCCATTAAGTCCCTTTTGTACAACACACATTCTCTCATACCCACATTCCACTATTTTCGAAATAATTATTTCCAGTTACACTCACATTTTATTCATTCTCCAATGAATTTGGTTATGAAATTATTACAACTTAAAAAAACTATATTCGGTACTTTGACAGGATAAAACTTTTTCTGCTGAGTCAATATTCTCCACACAAAACTATTTCCGAAATAATATGACAAATTCCAGTGAATCATGACAAACTTTTTTTTAAATATGACAATTCCTCGAATATTCCCACATAAATCGACAGATTTTGAAATACGCAATTATTTAGAAAACAAGTTTTATTGTAGTTTAGGCACATACAATGAAGAAATGGGGAATAAAAAATCGGTAGACAGACTTGCAAACTTTGAACCTTAACCTTTTAACTGCAAAATAAATATACCTAAGCAGTCATCCCTACGTGGCACATTTTTTTTTAATGCATTTTTTATTAAATGTTATTTTTAGAACGGCTCTTTTAGGAAAACAAAATCATTAGTCAAATTAGCATTTCAAACCCTTAGAATAAGACACAGCCAAGTTATGAGATAATGAACTCTAGAGTATGTTACTTTAGAGCCCATTATCTCATAACATTCCTATAATAATGATTTAATAAAACAAATTTGTAACTTTATTCCACTTTTATTATTTTGACTGGACCGGTTTCAGCCTATGGCGGCCATCTTCAGACTAGTACAAGTGTTTGTTAACCTACGGCTTATATACTATTTTGGGGATGTTTAAAGTAAAAACAATGATTTTACTTTAACATATTCAAAATAGTATATATAATTAGGTTAAAACACTTGTACTAGTCTGAAGATGGCCGCCATAGGCTGAAACCGGTCCAGTCAAAATAATAAAAGTGGAATAAAGTTACAAATTTGTTTTATTAAATCATTAAAATGGAATTCCACCACGAATTAACAGTTTCAAAATTAGAAATAATTACTGTAATAGTCTAGAATACACTGCATTTGGTTAATCCCAGCCGATGGGTAATGCCACATCCAGTAATACCAATAGCTGGGAAGTACGTAAGCTTGTCAATTTTAAGGTTTTATTGTACCCATTATAGCCGGCCGAAAGATTAAATAATAATAATAATATTTGGACGATTTGTATAGCGCCGTTTTTGTGAAAAATCACCTCAAGGGCGCTGGGACAATGCATTTTAGAATTTGTCCTGTAAATCCTTTTAAGAGGGTAATAATTTTGTTAGTGGAACATATTTTCGATTTTCTTATGCGGGAAACCTTCTCAAATGGGAAACATATTAAACGGTAAAAAAATGCGTAATTTTTATGGGAATTTTTCAGGGTTAATGAAACAGGCCTTCTTAGACGGGAAAACATATAACGGGAACTTAAGCCGGTTTGACTGTAACCTCATAATAGTGTTAATATAAACAAGCGCGGTAAATTTAACGAGACAAGGCGATTTATATGGACGCTCTATAAGTTTCCATCAAACACGCGCACAAGATTCAAAATTCCGACTGAAAGCGGTCTCCGAGCTCTCAGTTTTATTATTTTATAAGATAAACAATGAAGTAGTTAATAAAGATTATCAGAGATGTCGATTCACAAATGAATATTCTTATTTTTAAAACAAATTTCGCCAGAATTCGGGGTACTGTGGTCGGAACTTGAAAATGACTCGTCAGTCACTCGCCGCGATGAAAGAGTTAACAAATGACAGCTGTCACAAAGTAAGATGGTTGTCATGGAAAGAAGATCCACCTCGTTAAGGTTAACTGTACCAAAAGAGAAGAGCAGAATATTTTAAAACTTGAACTAAGGTGATTTTCTTCTTTAGTTCTTCAGAACCTTCATGTGTTAGATTTATTTTAGATAAACAATTTGTGCAATGAAAACTTTCATGTCAATATAAAACTTTTCAAAACGTGCAAACTACACTAATATTTCTGTAAATCAATTGAACTAACCTTTCATAGGCTCGTCGGTATTAAGAAGGGTCCAACCCTCAGACCTTCCACGGTTGTCTGACAAACTAGCGACGGAATCATCTGACGAAGAACTGTCATCGACATCGAAAATCGGGGTGTTATTCTTAACGGGCTCTTTGGCAGGCGGGGCACTTGGTTCAGTTTGGGAAACATTGACGTTAGCTGTAGAAGGTCCCGCAGTAGCATTGCCTTGAGCTTCCTTATTGGCACTTTCATCGGTGGCTTTAGGCCTCACTTCGATATCAACATCGATGCCTAGCGGGTCGAGGATCTGCGCAACAGTCCTGCCGATGTTCTTCAAGTATTGAATGTGCAGATTGTTTGTATCGGTGGGAGGGTTATTACCAGTTGTTGCATTGGCTCCTTCGGTCGGAGTTTGAGCGGGGGCAGAAGCCTCTGCCCTGGCACTGGCTGCTGCGGCAGCGGATGCCCTGGCCTGGGCATCAGGGTACATGTCTCCGGCCAGGTTGACAAACTCATCGAGGTAAGTGGAGAAGGTTTTGAACCAGCCGGCCTCGCGGGGACCGCAGTTGAGCCTGGGCTCGTGCATTCCTCCCTCCTGCCTGCCGGGTTGGCAGCCCATGTGGTGGGGCCTTCCGTGTCTTCCGTGCCTGCCGTGTCTCCCGTGCTTGCCCGCCTCCGGTGTGGCTTCCTGCGCACACTCAGGTTCAGCCCTGAAGACAAGAAAAAAGTTCTAATTGTAAACACTCTTGTGGAAACGTTGCACGCGGGTTCAATTAGGTCACATTGTTAGTTTTCATGTGACAACACAAAACTTCTTTTTTGCAAACCTTACAATGAGGTTGTACTATAATATGAAATTCAATTTATGTGGGCTAGTAGTAACATTTATGCAGAATCTTTATACAGTGTCAAATGTGAAAGGCGCCTCATAACAAGCAATGTATTGAGTCACACTTTATGAATGTTTTGATTAATTCTAAAGGTTTTTTTTAAATGATTTAATCATTACCTGTCTCGGCGGTGACGCTTGGAAGCAAACAGACATTCGCCAGCCGCATTCTCAGGCTCAAAAGCCCTGGACTTCCTAAGAGACTTGAAGATCTGGTGTCCAACCACCTTGGTAAACTTTCCTCCCTGAAAGAACAATACACAATAAATCAAAGGGATTTTAACTAATAAAAATCAATTAACAACTAAGCTTCAGATGTGATTTACTCTTCTATACTCCAAATATAATCGCAAATGCTGTAAAATGATATGTATCAAAGTGTTTTTTTAAACCAAGAAATCTCTTAGAAGCCTTTGTTATCATCGCAGGCTCTCAGTTGTAATAATGATGATAGACATTTCAGGGAACATCTGCTTAGGTCACTTGAGGTATTATTTACAAGCACAAAAAGCTGATTTTTATTTCCTGAAGCGTCAACATTATTTTTTTTAAAAAGACTGACAACTCCATAGCTAACAATTTACCAGGTGCTACAATTTTCAAATGATCTCAACCCGATAGTGAATCATATACAAACACAGTTGGTAGTAATTAGTAACCTTTAAAACTGTAAAAAAAATATCAATAAAATCAGATGGTTACCAGCGGTCCCACAGGCACCGGGATACGAATCATGAAGTGCTCGGAATGAGCGTTCTTTCCCTCGCAGGTGGTGCACAGGTCAAAGTCGTCGCAGCTCACACACTTGTAGCGGTAGCCGGCCACGGGCCCGTCGCACACATCGCAGATGACGCCAGGGTGCTCCCGCTTGGCGTCAAACACGCGCTCTGGAATAAAGAAAACAAATACATAAGAAACAATATTCAAAATGGCAACAAGCAAATAATATGCAGAGGTTTTTGGTGTTGTCGGCATGTTCTTTTATTATTTTCAATCTTTCATTTAATAAAAACTATTACAATGTAGCATATTGCATCATTTTAACAGCTCAATCCAATAAATGCCGACACAGATCAAAATGTCACTGCGAAATTGCATTACTAAAAAAATTAGTAAAAAAAAAAAAATATTTTTATAAGCAGCACATAGACGAAAGGACATTGTTATACAGAAAGCGTCCAACCCACAATTTGCCAAAATCGAATTTTACATGTTTTTCATGCAGATAAATACGAGATTTATATCAGGGGAAAATCCAAGCTCCAAATGCAATAGATTTTTAGAAAAAAAAAATTACTAACGCACATTGTAGATACATACATATTTGACTTAAATTGAAGTATAAAAACATTGTAAAATGTATGATAACGGCAGAAATACTTTTTTTTTAATAAACACATTTATAGAGTATAAATTACCTATTTATAATAATGCTCATAAGGAAAAAAAATACTGATATTCACTCTACAAATACCGATTATGGAATTGATGCTTTTTTGTCTTCATATTTTCAAACGCCTTTTTCTCAGTTTCATCTTTTTGGGGTTGGATGCTTTCTGCATAACTATGTCCAATTAGGAGGTCTTCATATATACCCTAGTTGTATTGGTATTACAATTATTTTTTGGATTTAACTTGAGAGTGAAAAATTGTATAAATACAGAAAATTAATATGGTCTGAGTCTTGAACTATGGGGTTTATCAATTACATAGGATTTTTTGAAGAGTCTTAAGAAAGTTTAAACTTAAGAGTTTAGACTTAAAACAGTGAGTAATTGGAATTGCACAAAAGTTAAAAAAAAAAAAAATTACAGATGTGTGGATTCATACAGCTTTAAATTTTATCTTAAACATTAATTTCGCATTATAAGGTGGTCGAAATTCCAATCAAATCACGAAATCTTATGACTTGAAGCTGTAGATAAGTAAATAAGTCACTCGATACAATCAACAACATTTCTGATAAAGTGTAATAATACATACTTACGAGCTAATGATTCATGAAATTCAAAAAATCCCCTAAGACTTAGTCAACAATGATAACATGAAGAATAAACACTTTTCACTCACAAGCAATTAGTAAATAGTGTAATGTTTGTTTTGAATTCTTTGAAAAAATTGTTACAATAGGTTTAACACAGGTGTTCAAAGCCTGATATTCTTGTTTGTTGACCAGAAATACATGTGACTAATGCATGTGGGTCAATTATTGCAAATCGTTACTAGCGATATTCGTTAAATTTTTGTAGAATCAGGATTTCAGAATAACAGGCATGCGTGGCACTCATTCCGACTAAAATTTCATTTTAAAAACAAAGCACATAAAACATGCATGTGAGCGGTATACGTGGTTAAAGAAATAATAAAGGCTTTGCCAAGTCTCAATTTACAAGAGCCATTTAAACATTTCACATTACTTTGAGAGTTGTCAAAATCACTACACGTTGTAATTTAAAAAACTATACTTTTGAATATCTGTGCAGGTACAACTTCAGTGCTAACGATGTTGATTACCTACTCATTTGTCACAAAAAAAACTGCTACCCCACTAAGCATAAAAATAATGTTTAGTTAATCTACTTTTCTATTTTTTCCTTATGCTTAGTAATTGTGTGAAAAAGCCCAGGAGGTGTGCATAAATAAATAAAACTTGACAAAAAATATTTAAAGAAATTATTAGTATTAAAAAAAGAGAAAGTTTTATAAATAAAAACTAACTTCTTGTACCTGGAGCGGGGGCAGTAAAAGTTGGAGCGCTTCCAGGGGCTGGACCAAACCCGCAGCTCGAGAATCCCGGGGCAGCAGAGAATCCCGGGGCAGCAGAGCATCCCATGCCCACAGGGAATCCTGCAGCGGCAGAGAATGCCGGGGGAGCCGAGCACATGGGTGGGATGAACACGGGAATCTCGATGTCGGCCGCGTCAGAGAAGGTCACAGTCGGTCCACCGCTGACGTCTTCCCTCCTTACGTAGAGCTTCTTCACATCTCCTGTGATGCTGGAGAGACCCAGGATAAGCTCCTCATCAGTTGAGATGATGATATCATCTCCTTCATCATCTGAAAAACATTAAATATTGTGAACATACATTTACACTTTTGTCAAATCTGAACAACTTTTTGATAGCGGAAAGAACGAATATAACTTCCAAAAACATTGCTAACTTTTGTTTATCAGGTGCTTTCTGCAAATCGATAAGATTCAATGTAATTTTTTTGTTAAAAATAATGTTGACTCACACAAAGCACAATACATACAAAAAGAAAAACCAATAAAACAAACATAAATTTTAATGTGCAAATGACATTAATTACTATGGATGTCTCATTTCATTTTAACAACTATACAATCCACATAAACTTTATACATTATCTATCATGAATAATAAATGCTGCGCTTACTGGCATAATAATACACTATTAATAGGTCAATCAGTCATATCCGTTTCTTTCCAATACGAACAATGAAAAACAGTTTTCAGCAAGTTATGAAAAAAATCATTGTGAATTGATATTTTTCATAACCAGATTGAAATTTTATAAGCAACGCATTGATAGTTCACTTAATAAATTATCAAGAATAAATACTAATGTAAACAACCAATTTTAATAACCTAATAGGATCTCAACTAGAAAATATAGTCACACTAAAAACTCTAACGTTGAGCTCTGTGGCATCATGAAATTTGTAGAGCTGTCTGAAATTTATATGGCAATGCAACTACCTTCAACTTGAAAATTAATTTCAACCACGGGCTGCAGCATTGAAATGTCTATTTACGTTGAAAATAACGAAAAAAAAAAATTTTACAATCACAAAGCAAGACGAAAAGTCCTATTGTCTGTTCCACATTAAACAAATATTAATAATAATTTTATATTCAATAATTAGTGAAATATATTGAATATAAAATTAATAAAATAAAAAAAATCAAAATAATATCAGAAGCCGGATAGTACAAGTTTACATAATGTTATAATTACGACACATTTGAAGGCTGCTATATGTGAAAAAGGTGATTCATAAGACCTTAACATGATTATTTGTTTATTAATGAATTCATTTTCAGTGACCTTATCCATAAAAAATCAATCATATATTAAATCAACAAAGAGAACATTAAAAATTCATTAACAATAGAGTCATGATTAAAAGCATAATCATGTTTATAGAGAATAATTATTGTTGGCACATAAAAATATTTTTTTAGTGTAAATCAACACAAAAAAATGGCTAAGGTCGATTACTTCCGAAATTTCGTACAAATTATTAGATTTCCCTCGGAAGTCTCGAACAACAGTTTTATTGCTCTCCCTGTAACATTTTTACAAGTGAAAATTCATGAAATTAAATAAATTCAAATAAACATTGTTCGGTAACAAACTCATAGTAAATACTAGCGTTGTGACCGCTTTGAAAGAACTACTTCAAAGAACTACTTCTTTTGGCAACAGTTCCTACTTCATTCATTGTTCATTGAACAAATACTTCAATTGAAGTCGGCAGTTCATTTTAGCGTCCATTCATTTCAATAACTTTATTTCATTGAACAAATATTTCAATTGAAGGTGGTAGTTCATTTTAGCCTTCATTTCATTATCTTGATTTCACTGAACCAACACTTCAATTGAAGTTGGTAGTTCATTTTAGCCTCCATTCATTTGATTAACTTCATTCCACTGAAAAATACTTCAATTGCAGTCGGCAGCTCAGTTTAGCGTTCATTCATATCACTGAAAGAAGTACTTCAATTTGAAGCAGTACCGTTGCGAAGGCATTGACATTTCAAAATGGAGGAACCGGTTCCAGTGCCTTTCACTTTGAAACCTCTACTGACTAGCATGTGCTTTTCGGCGAGAAACCAGTTTCAGTTCTTTTGGTTTTCAAATCCCTACCGACTAGTACTTTTTGATTTGGCAAGGAACCGGTTCCAGTTCTTTTCGTTTTCAAATCTCTACCGACTAGCCAGTGCTTTTTCGGCGAGGAACCGGTTCCAAAAAGAACTGAACAAATAAGCGGATAAATTCAAATCCCCTTTTGCGAGTTCGACTTCAATTGAAGTGTTCATTTCGAAGGGTTCTTTTTAAAGAACTAACAATTCGTGAAGCATTCACAAAACATTGAAGTTTTTCACAACGCTAGTAAATACATAAAAACTTGATAGCTTTTTGGTCTCAGGCAACTGGAAACAGATATCAAACATCGCTAGTCTGGGCCTCAAGTGGTACAAGTATCCAAATGGCCCCTAAAATTGAATAAGTGGATAATTTAAATTGCTGATTTGTGAAAATCACCTCAAGCTCCATTTATAAATCTAATTATGGCTACTCATGCTGCTTGCGAGTCAAATAAACTCATGAAAATGGCAAAAAGGAAGACAGTTTGCATACTGAAACATTTTACACTAATACAAGATATTTTTAAATTGAATCTTAATTTGACATACCTATCCACGAGATGGTGTAGGTCTTGTCCTTGATGGAGGGGAAGAGGCTTTGCAGCTTCGCCTTTAGGTACTCAAAACTGGTTACCACCTCTCGGTCGATGGCGAATCGCCTGACCTCGGGTTTGTCTTCTTCGGTTAAGAGAAACACCTTGAACGCTACACCGATGTGAGAAGTCATCTCGAGAAGATTCTGGAAAAAAATACATTGTTAGAAACAAAATAAATTCTATGCTGAAAAATTACAAAATTGAGAATTGATTAGGAATACTATATTATAAAATAGCAACATTATTAAATGAAACCCTATGACTTTCGTAAACTGCCTTGACGAAAGAGCTGATGTGTTCAATTATAGTTGGCATTGTGCTATTAATCAACAAGTGGTATACACAAAGTTTGTGTAACTCATCGTATGCCGGCAGTGCCTATAGGCATCGGGCATTCATCATCTTTTCAGGAGTTCTTATCCTTAAAACCTGTCCACATATTTAAATGAACAATAATCGCTTTTCAACAAAATAATGAATCTGTAATATTTTGCGTTGCGTTTAATTCGGCACAAGTCAAGTAATAAATATTTTAAGTTAGCTTACAGGAAAACCTAATGCAATTTTATTTTTATTGGAAGAAAATGTATTAGGTGAGAAGAAATACAATTAGAAGAAATACTATTTGAAAAACTACGTACAACACATTATCTGAGAAGATAGTGTAATTTAAAAAAAAAACATCATTTCGTAGAACAAAGGTTAGATATTACGAAATTACAGTCATTCCAAAGGTTAATGCATAAATTTCTCTAAATTTGTTTGTGCAAAAAGATACCATGACTTGAAAAATACGACGACCTCAGTAAAAACATTTCAAAGATGAACTCTTGGATTTCCGGTTTCTAATTGGCCTACACGCATTAGAAAGTCAATGAGTTTTTTTAAGACTAGCTTTTATTCAACAAAAAACAAGATGATAAAATACAATGACCAGTGACCATATAATAATGTGACTGCATTGAATATATAGAAAGGTCTAGCAGAGCATAATATGAAGTACCTAAATATTTTTGCAGTACCTTAATACTTTTACAGTAACTACAGAAATTAACTCCAGTCTAAAAGTGCTTCTGTGAAGGTTAGAACAAAGCAACTCGGACCTTTCTCTTACCATAATATAATGAGAAATCAAAATACGTAAGTATGTACACAAAATATCGGTATAAGAATAATTGTGTAGGTACATAATATTACGAAAGAGTGATGTAATAAGTTTTTTTGAACTTCCGATCCCAGGAAGCGCAAAATAACTTTAATTACACAGATTTATATAATGGTTACCGGCTGTTGTGAAATAATAATCCAGTATTGCGCCATAATTTCACAACACAAAAACTAGTTTCATATAAAAGCATATTTAAATAAAATATTGCTATTCACATCGTGTTCGTTAAGAATATAAGTAAACATTGTAAAGGGTTAAACGAGTAATAAGTATGAAACATTAAAAATAAATTCATATTTTTGTATATTTTGCTTCAAGTTTGCAAATCAATAATATATTATTTACTATCCACGATTTTTTTAAATACCATTACAACTATACAACACTATTCGTGAGCTGCTCCTTAATCATTTAACGCATAATTGTTTATAATATTGTATTATCTATGTTATTTATAAATACTAAATTAACTTTTTGTCTGCTATTGTGTACCTACCACAACAGCCAAAAATATAACTCAAATATTTCCAGTGACAATTTAAAAATCCAGCAACAGTAAAATAAAATCAGTAAATAAATTAGAATTCTCAATAACCATACATCTCAAAATGGCGTGTGCCGAAATGAAAAATAATTTTATAGAACCTACCAGAGGCCTCATAACAGGTCTGTACGTGGTCTGTACTTTGTTATATTCTATCACTTTGCGGCATGGATGTTTTATATTACCTTAGGCATGTTTTTGCCCAAAGTTGTAGGAGAAGAGATAAACAACTGCGTCATTAGTTGGAAAATTTGAGACGAACAAAGAATAACTACTTGCAAAATAATAAAAATGTTTCTTCGTTTAAAATAAATTCATAATAAACTTACTTGTTCGCGAATTGTGCAGAGAAATTAGCAGACAAAACACTATACAGAATCAAAACAGTCAGATAAACAAATATTTTTCAATACAAATGAACTTCGTGCACTACCACCAAACAATCTTGACGAACTGATAGCAGTTGAGGCGTTTTCTACAATTATATACACACTTGTATTTCACAAACTGATGCAACAAAATAAAAACACGTAATCCAAACAAGAGACCAATGACAGGGTAAAAATATATTTTCTTCTTGACGCTTCTGGAATCAATGTTGCCAATCGACGTTAACAGAATATAATTTTATTGGTCATTGGCGATAAACAAAATTTCTGTTTTTCATCATACATAAAATAGATTTTTTAGAGTGGTTTGATATAATATTAACTTAAACCACTATGGACACCACCGATGGAAGGATCTGTTCCGTAAAATGATATTCACGGGTAGGTACAGAATTTTTAAGATGTAAATTCGTTGAGTTTAAATTTTTCTTGTGGGACAGATAATTGAATTTGCGACGCCTGGGTAAGAACTCGACGTTTTGGACCACTCGACCACCCACTCTCATAACCGTTTCGTAAATATAATATATTTTTTTACCACCCGTTTTTGCTCTGCTGTTGAATTTATATTAATTTTTTCGAACTTACTTAGTTTTCGGAATAGAAATTCACGTCCTTCCTTTTAATCAGCAAAAACCACCATAAAAGAATTAGCACATAAAGTTCTAATCAAAATTAAACTTGAAAAAGTATATAGAAAAATATGAGAATGGAGAAATAGAAAACAATACCTTACACGAACTGTAACACAACTTACATAACCTGAGAAAACCAAAAAAAAAAAAACTTTACTGAACTGTTAAATCACTGCCATCTTAATCTCTAGCCACGCTGTAGAAAACGTACTGACGTTTAAAGAGACCCATTTTTGGACTTCGTTCGACCGTTTGTTCTGTGAGTGTGAATACTGTGAATTAGTATGAGATTTACAGGCGCGTGGAGACCTCATGCGAATTAATTATACCATTTATTTAATATTTAGTACCACGTTTCTATAATATTTATATTCCATTTTGTGAAAAACACGTTAGTGGTGATATAGAGATATCAAGGTAAGGTATTTTGAACATATTTACGATTATAACACAGTTTTATTAATGCTTATCGTGTCGCCAAAAGTTTTTTTCGTAATGGCCGCTACAACGCCGTGTAGTTATATCTAATTATAATTAGAAATTGTATTATGTACTACATAATATAATCTACATAATTGTACGAATGTAATAATATGTAGAGCTTAGAATTAATCTAATAAAGTTTCTTGTTTGTTCTTATTTTGTGTTATATGCCTCTTTTTATGTTAACCGCAAAGTAGACATTCTCGCAAAATTATTTCATTTGTTTTGAAAATACAAATATTTATTAGTGAACATTATTTTCAGATGCCTCATAGATGCTGTGTTCCTGGTTGTAAATCCAATTATAGCAGTTCCCTGAAGAAAGAAGATGCAGTTACAATTTTTAAATTTCCCAATGAAGAACAACGCAGACAGGCATGGATCCGTGCAATTCCACGCAAGAATTGGACTCCTGGTGCTTTTGCTGCCGTTTGTGTCCAGCATTTTGATAAAAGGGATATTATATCTCATCCCAAAAAACCTAAATTGGCTATCGGAGCTACACCAAGTATTTTCAAGAGTTTGCCAAGTTATTTAACAAAAAAAAAGGCTACGGAAAGAGTGGATCCCAAAAGTCGGAAGCTCAAGATAAAAGAACGACATGAGGAACAAATCGAACTATTTTTGCAAAGTGATGTGATTGTGGATTATAGTGATTTTGTAAGAAATATTCCAATAAAAATTAAACTCAGTGAATGGAATAAAAAAACTATGAACGATAGCACATATTTATATATTACAAACATTGATGTTGTAGATAAACGTCTATATTTCAGTTCTCAAGTTGTCGTTGACCGAAATCTCAATTTGAAAGTATTTGTTGGGACAAATGAACTTTCTCATAGTGAATTGAAGTGGTTATTCCCTAAAACTATGAAATTGAGTTTATGGTCACAATTAGAAAATCTGTTGGTTAGATATAATGTTAATACAGATGACGATATTAGTTTTGAAAAAAAGAGTATGAATACGGTCAATAATCATTTATTAAAAGCTCAAATGTATTTAAAGTCTGCGCTAGACGCTGCCAGTGGTCTTGAATATTCGTACAAAAACTCTTTAGAATTACTCTTAAATCAAGTTAGTTTAATAACAACCAAAAGGAAACGATATAGTACAACTACTTTAATCTTTGCTTTCATGATGTATTCGAGGTCTCCTACATGTTACCGATTAACTAAAGATTTTTTTTTATTTTGCCACATAAAAGGTACTTACAAAGCATTTCTTCATCGTTCGATGTTTCACCTGATTCTTCAAATAATTTATATTTTTAAAAAATATCAAAAGAGCTCTCTGAGCGTGAAAAATTTGTTTGCTTGTTGAAATTTGTTTGTTTGCTTGTAGATAGATTTAGAATATTATAATAGTTGTGTATATTTTGAAATAAGCCATATCTTTAAGCCTGATCATTTTGGAACTCTCACTTCTATTCTTTGTTTTGTGTATTAATGTAATAAAATATCTACTTTCACAAATTATCTATTTTTGAATGATTATAATAAAGAAACGGAGAATTGTGTGTATCAAGATGTTTTTGTACATACTAGAAACAATTTGAAACAATAATTTCGAAATGTATCAACATATTCATGAAATAAAAGTACATAAATCGCTAAATAAATTGCTGTAAATTATTATTTTTTTATTTAATTATTTGTGTTTTTTGATTCCTTATAAGATAAGTATTGAACTAGCACAGCGAAATAATTTATAATAAAAAAGATTTCTGCCTTTGCTTCTAGGAAAGTATTTATAATTATGAAATGACACCATGATTTTGGTTAAATTAAAAACAAAAAAATTAGAATACTTTGGAACCAATATAAAATATTTGATTATTATTTATGTGTTATATAGTATATTGGAAAAACCAAATAATTACTGCCTTTGCTGTTAATTAAATTCACCAATATTTAAAATTGACATCTTCAAAATCGATGCAGGAATATTGTTTTTGCTTCTTGGGTAAATAGGTCTCTTTACTTTGAAATTGTAGTTCCCGCCAATTCTACACCACGGCTTGTGAGATAAAGATGGCAGTGGTTAAATGCATCACACCATTTAAGGCCCAAATCGTTCAATCAATCATAAAGTGAATTTCTCATATATTATGTGAATATTATCTAAGCAGAAAAGTTTAAAAAAATGCTTCAAAACCTGTGAAAAAATGGCCTTCACGTAAATTCCGAACATTACAGTCATCCATCACCTTCGACCTTTGAATATTATTACTGTCGGTCTGAAAATAGGTCGTGAACTCTTCAGTTGTGTACATGTCAATTATGCCATTCATCATCAGGCAAATGATATGACAACAAACGTAAGGCTTTCTATTGTTTAGTGAAAAATTGTGGTTCCATTGAAAACTCGTAATTAACGTGATTGATTTACCGATGGAATTCTGGCAGTTGTAAATAAATAAAAACAATATGTTTATAAATATATAAAAGAACCTATTCTTAAATAAAGTGAACCATTGCGGTAAAAACTCTTTTTTTGGAGTGAAATGTCCAGGCAACGGAGTATAGGCACTGCCTTCATTGCAAACAATTTGTGCATGCGTAGAAACTAAAAATATGAAAAAAACCCAACATTTCGAAATTTAACATTATTTTTATCCCATAAATGGAGAAACCAGACCATTGTTTATTCAATACGTATTTAGATGAACTTGTTTATGATTTACGAATTTGCGCTGATTATTGATTAAATAACTTAAGTAAAGTAAGATTTTATTTTTATTCTCTGAAGTTTCCAGACTGTATTACCAACACGTTAAAATCTAAAGGTAGTTGATATCTAAGACCGGTGGGGAATCGGTTATTTTTCCAAGAGATTTTAAAAGCAATTCTCGGATGCGGAAAGGTTCATCGGTAAGATAAAAAAACAATACCTCTAAGCATTTTAGTTCATAGGGTTGAGAGGTTTGCCTGAGTAATTCTAGAATAAACGAAGCCGGGTTCGTTTCGTCATGAAATTTCAACGAAAAACCACCGGTAACCCCCAAATATTTGCAATTTTTATTTTATTTTACAAAAATTGAAACCGGTTCCAAAAATAATCTGCTTCTCGTGTAGTTAATATTGACTGTTCCAATGACCGACAAGTCACCGGGACAAAGTAATCGGGATCGAGACATCGGAACATCTCTCACTGTCACTGAAATCAAAACATTGGTGTGTTATTGAGGTTAATATTTAATACAAATTTAATTCATCAGTACAATTATCCTTTCGGCACATTAACTTTGTATTTACATATTTCTAATGAAAAAGTGTAGCTTTTATTTATTTTTAAAACATCGAATCTAGGCTTTTTATTCGTTTCTTTGCCGCTATGATTATACAATATGATTTTTTTTAACTCTTGTAAAAATACCAACTGTTATTTAAATTTAAGTCTGCGAACTGTACCATTGCAACCACTGAAAAAATCATTAATTTTTGTACCCCAATAATTAATGGTATTCTGTCAATACATGAAAAACAAAGATTTTCTTTCAGATATCAAAAGCTTCTAAAATGCAATCCAACTTTGGAAATGGAATAGAGGATAAAGTTGATTATGTTATTATCGATAGTGACGATGAGTATGAGATGAATGATCTCCCATTCAAGGCCAAATCCAAAGAATGGCAAAATGAATATGATGCCCAAAACCCCATCGAAGAACTTGATTTCGTAGACTCATCTAAGTGGTACTCTATAACGGTAAGCTCGTTTTATTTTACTAAGTAAGCCTGAAAAGGTGTGTTAGATAATGACAACTCGACTAATCCTATATTGCCCCCTTTTACATAGGTTTACCTTACATCCCATTTCAACCAAAATTCTCCTGTTAAAGTCCATTCTGAAATTTGGGCTGGTGCCTCATTTTGTCTCGGTTTCTAATTAAATACGCATAGTTTTAGTAATCGCTAAAAAAGAACTGTGATACATGGAAAACAAACTGTTAGAAAAACGAACTCCACTCTTCAAGAGTGCTAAAGATCAAAATATATTTTGTATCGAATTGAAGAATAGTTATGATGTATTCCACTCTTGATGGGATGCTCTCTATCATGAACCCTGTTTCGAACAACGACAATGCAATGTCACATTTTAGCAAAATCCGAAAATAAGTGAATAAGTAATAAAAAAGTAGATTAACCCTTCGATTGTTGCTATGTAAATAGAGTTTCAACAAATTTCAACATAAATATCAGCTTTAAATAACAACACATCGGTATAAATAAATAAAATAAATAAATAAATAAACTAAAAAATAAATTAATTAATTAATAATTAAAATAATAATCATAATTTTAATTTAAAAATTGTGTCTATCTGATGGGACCTGCCAGGTAAGTATGTTCCTGTATATTTTCTTATCTAAACTAGGAATTAATATGTAATGATAGAAAGTAAGATCTGTACAGCGCCCTTGAGGTGATTTTTCACAAAAACGGCGCTATACAAATCGTCCAAATATTATTATTATTATTATTCTGTATATTTTAATTATATTAGGGAGGAGGGCAGCTAGTCCAGAATATTCCTTATCGATTAAATTTAGGAACATAAATCCCTTTGTATATGACTGATACATTGCGACAAGCGAACGGTTAAATATATGTACTTTATAATACATTGAAATATTAAAAACTATATTACATATTTTGTATGAATCATTTTTAAATGAACATTTAAAGTTTTGAATGAATCATTCAAGTTTCCACTATTTCTTACGAGGAAATTTGCTTTGATATACAAGTGTTTTGGATTACAAACACATTTCGAGAATGGATTATTCTCGTAAACTGAGGTTCCACTGTATTTGTTTATTTGCAATTTTTTTTCTTCAATTCTAGGTGGATGATCCAGGAAAGCATAGCAAAAACAATATTTTTGATGGGATTCTCCAAAGCATATCTCCATTTGAGTTTGTTCCTGTTCTGCATGAGGTGATACGTTAATTCTGTTTAATACTATAATAAGCTTACATACAATAGTAAATTTGTCAAAAACTGCAGATAAACAAAGGTTTTTTGTTGGTCGCCCTAAGTTTAGATTGAGATATTGCTGTTATTTGTTTAACTTTTCTCGATTTTCTTTCCTTTACAGAGTGGAACGATTCTCAAAAAGTTCTATGTCACAAAATGTGAGAGAGCCATAAAGAAGATATCCCTTTTGGGTTTCCAATTCTTTTGTCAAAACGATACAAGTTTACCGGTTCGTCTTAAAGTTGTGCACAACGATCCTCCGCACCAAAAAATTAATCCTTTTAAGTTAATTCACGATGTGGTCAAGCTGAGGTTTAATTTGGGCAGTAACGAGTTAAATTTATCAAACTTTAAGGACAGTGTTGGTAAGTTAATACATTAAATTACTTATTATTCCACTGTTCATCAATGAAAATTGTGATCCAACTCGAATGCAGAAGACCTTAGGGTGACCAGAGTTCTCCACCAACTATGGTTTCTGGTCACTTGATTATTTCATTGTGTCCAATAGTATGTACTGACAGTAACTGAGTTTTTATTACTGGATTGTCCTCACGTAAGTGAGAACATCTGTTAAAACCCAGTGTAAATAAATATCTGGCGTCAACGTTCTGTCTAGGTGAGTTTCCCAAACTTATTTAGCCCACCACCCCATTTTCAAAGACATTTTTCTTCATGACCCCATCTCCAGTAACACTCAATAGCTTTTTCAATGCATAAGTCAAAACTGTTTTTATTAAAACCTACCTCTTTTGTAAAATGCATTTTATATGTTCCCTTAGAAAATATAGTATGTTGAAACATTTATTTATTCATTAGAACCCTAATGTTCTTTTACATCAAATAATAATAGTAGTGTAAAAAAGTGATATGTACTAATGGTTATATCGTTCACTTTACGAATTACTGGATGCCAGCTTTTGAGAGCAATGTTATCGAAATTATCTTCTAATTCTTTTTGTTTTTAGATTTATTTGACATCATCTATTTTCCATTGTGGTATGATGGGAATCAAAAAATTTTAAAACTTCTTATCAAAGCCTTGCTGTTGGGACCTTATATTCACAAACTAAATCTGTCTGAAAACTCTCTCCGGTAAGTTCCATAGGTTTATCAATTTCTGTTAAACATATTCCAATTATTATTTATAGTATAATTACTGTCTAAAATATGTAGGTAAATGAGAGTTTTAAGTTGCTAAGTAAATGGTTTATTAATAATTGTAGCACAATGTAAGATTAACTTCCAATTGAGGGAAAGCTGTTTCCTCTCGCAAAGAGTAGACCGACTTTGGTCAGAGGGATCGTTGTTCCTTTGCCAACCGCAAACGCTTCTTTCTAATGCTGCTAGACGACAGTCTAACAACTGAAAAGTTGTGCTCCATTTCTGGCCATGCACTTGAGCGTTACACCACAATTAATATAAACATTACGTTACTTTCAGACACGTTACTGCATTCGACATACCAAACTCTTTCCCTAGACTTACCAGTTTAGTTTTATCCAATAACTTGATTGAAAGCTTTGCATCGCTAAAAGAGCTGCAAGGTCACATGAAAAATATAACAAAACTCTGGCTCGATGGAAATGACCTATGTTGCACTTATGTCCAAGAACAACACTATGTGGAATGCGCAAAGATGATTTTTCCTTCAGTTCAAAGTGTGGTGAGTATCGTTGTATGTGTATTATTTAAACCTTAACTCTTCAGCAGGAAATCTGTTGTGAGCTCTGGGTCATCATGAAATGTGCACAGCCTTTTCTATCTGGAATTTCTGGGTCAACAACAGTGTTTCTAGCTCTCAACGTCATTTTCATTATGAACTGAAGAGATTCAAAATATCGCCATCAAAAAACAAAACAAGTTGCTACATTGCTTTTCATATTTTTCAATTGTTCAATAAGAAAATACTTTGAAATGTTCTCAATTTCAATTTAAAAAAAAAATTAAGACATTTTTCATGAAATTTCAACATAGGTATTAAAAATAATAATTTATTAATGTAATTTTATGTACTTAATTTTAAAAAATCTGGATTCTTTGTATTTACTTTTATTTTCAGCCTTATTTATTTTTAAGCATGTTTTATTTAATTCAGTCCTAGAATTAAATTATAATTTTTTTTTATATACTTATTGTTTAATTCTCGTGTTTTTGTTCATAATGATTTGAATATGGAAACGTAGCTGAAAAAGTTTCACGTAATTGTGTCAGCCTTGTATTTTGAAAGTCTTGTATTGAAATGTATTTTTGCGTTTGTTCATAGGATGGCAGGGTTTTTACTGTCCACGGTTTTCCTGTCAGCCAGCGAAACTTCACCATTGATCAGACTTCAGTGTCTTTGGTAAATAAATTCATGGAAATCTATTTCACGCTGTTTGATTCTGACGAGCGAGATCTTTTGACCGAGATGTACACTTCCAAAGCACTGTTCAACATCGCTTGCCAAACAATGCATGGTAAATTATAATTTATTAACTTAAAAAAATATATTAAAAGTAAAAAAATCACAATTTTTAAACCAGTGAAAATAGAATCTTAGTAGAACCAAAAAATTGTTGCACAATATTTTTTCTTTGACATGAAATGCAAAAAGTTTGTAAGTAGTGACTGTTACAGCTGTATTGCTTTTCTGTGACAATATTATATAGTTTTGTGTTTGTATTTGTTGAAAACAAATCTTTTGGAATTATGTTTTGTCACTAAATGTTGAGAAGTGAACAAACTATAATTTAAATATAAGAGTGAATTAATATATTGTGTTACAATTTTTTCAAAAGCTGCTACTTTCATATTGATGAAGGTTTTATGAACCCATCTTTTAGCTAGCACTATATCTCAGCAGATATTGTACCATTTTGACAAATTATTGCTTGGAATAACTACATAATTGCAGAAAAGAAAACTCTGACATCGATTTATGATTATGTACTTAAAATGTTGCAAGTAACACTATCAAATCTTTTAATTTATTCTCAATTATTATTATCTTGGAATTCATCACCTTCATTACTTAGGTACCTGCACTTATTCCCAAATACATAACTTTAAGTGAAAATAAGTGTTTCCGGATATTCTAATCTTTTCTCTAAATAATTGTATCTAAGTATTTTATTTTTATGTCAATACCCCACAAGGTCCTAACTTCTCAGAGAAAGTGGAACTCCACAATTGGGGTAGGGAAAGTACCTTGCTATTCAGATCTGGTCACTCAACTCAGCTAAAGTCATTTCAAGCAATGTTTCAATTCTGAATGGTAGTCTTTTATCAGGGCAATACTGAAGAGTATCTACCACACTGGTAATATGAATCGAAATTGTGATAAATTTGTTGCAGTTTCCAACTTCCACAAGCGGTCTCGCAATCTCCTGCACATAAAGTCAAAAGGCACAGCCGGCAATGTGTTTGCTGGGCCCAGAGGAATCATTGGATGCCTCGGCTACTTGCCCAAAACTGAGCATGATCCTCTGAGTTTTACTGTCGACATATCCGTTCATTCGGTAAGAGAAATTTCATAATATTTGATCAATATTAGCACTAAATCGTTTTTGTAAAAATTCTCAAATTTTCTGATTCAGATCAATACTGGTTTAGAAAGCGTTGATGGTTCTGGCCAATGTTTGTACAGAGAAAAAAAAGCACTGCTATCAACTTGAATTTAACCTGATTCAGTTTTTTTGTTTATTTGTTGATGTTAGCAGAAAGGCAAACATGACTATTGTGATAATGAAGCAAATTGTATTTGGCACGTTTTCAAATATTATTTTCAGTATAATTTATGATAAACTAACTTTTTTTTTATCTAGATCTTGTAAAAAAGCTTCCGTATGGCATGTTGATGGATAAATATCAGATTTTTTTGTCTACCAAGCAGTACTAGTCTTATTTTCATTCCACAAACCTTGTTATTATAGCATACGGCAGTTTAGCCCATTAAAAACAAAAATGTTAAAACATAACAATTTTATTCACATTTTAAAGGAGGTTGACAGTTGACTTCCAAGTAATTACTAGGTTCCCACTTGAAATTTGCATACAAAGACAGTACGTACTACAGAGGCTTTTGAAGAAAAATGTTTTTGTTTCAGTATAATTATACCGTTGTTACCATAACTGGTGTGTTCAAGATGCCATCTTCTGTTCTGTCTCAAGACGAGCCAGTCTTTGAATTTATGCGGACGTTCATACTAGTCAAAGTCAACGATAAGTATTGCTACAAAATTGCCAATGACTGCCTGAACATAAGTTCCCACCTGAGCGAGAGGGCTGCCAACGCATTTGTTACAACTGTGGTAAGATATTTTCAATTTCACTAAAACAAAGAACTGTTATTTTGTACTTTATTTTATTGTATAAAGGTCTACAAAATACACTAAAATAATTATGAATGATGTTTTATTATAACATCAGATTCATAATAACTTATTTCTATGGGCAAAATTAATTTACCGGATCAATAAAAGATGAGAAAATATCCAAATTAAATAAAAATTGTTGCGAGTACTAGATATGTAAAATCTATTTATGCCACAAATAAAATTTGATTTAATAATTTTAGAGTAAATCAACAAAATTAAACAAACATTTTCATTAGAACTCATCATTAAAAATAATTGATAGTATCAATAGATTGTAATTTAATGTATTTTTCACTATACGGTGTCCATTGATTCTTCCGTGTCCATTTCCACATCGAGTTTTTCTTCTCCCAAAGAAGAATATTTCAGGCGTAGTTTGTCGTAGTGCTGCTGTTCTTTGGCGGAGACAGATGGCTTCATTTTGACAAGAGCTTTCTGGAAGTGGCTCGCGGACACCAGTAGAGCTGATGGTGGAATGTTACCAGTGATGAAGTCTGTGAGGGCCTGAGTGGCTGCTAGCCTTACGAGACCAGCCAAGTCTGCTCCCGTGTATCCTTCCGTGGCAGCAGCGACGACCTCCACCTCTACATCGGTGCTCAGTTGTGGTTTAGTTCCCTTCTTGGTGATAGCCTTGAGGATATCAACTCGATCTTGAAGCAAAGGCATTCCCACAAATAGCACTCTGTCTAATCTTCCGGGTCGCAAAACTGCTGGGTCAATGATGTCAGGACGGTTAGTAGCGGCTAGCACAAACACTCCTTCCCTGCCTTCGATACCATCCATCTCTGTGAGCAGTTGATTGACGACGCGGGTGGCTCCACCAGAGTCTCCGTTTGTCCTGCGAGGACACAGTGAATCAAACTCGTCAAAGAAGATAACGCAGGGAGCGGAGTTCCTCGCTCTCTGGAAGCAAGTCCTCACGGCACGTTCACTCTCACCCACATACATGTTCAAGAGTTCGGGTCCTTTGACAGATATGAAGTTAATTCCAGCCTCATTCGCCACAGCCTTGGCTAGAAGGGTTTTACCGCACCCTGGCGGGCCACACAGTAAAACACCGCTGGGTACTGATAACCCTAAAGCTTCCAACTGTTCGGGATATTTCACAGGGGCTAGAACTGCCAACTGCAGCTCTCTCCTCACATCACCCAAAGATCCAATGTCGTCCCATGTAGTATCGGGAACTGTTGCAAATCCTTCCCTGATCGCACACGGTCTCGTCGATTTTAGTGCAATTAATATGTCTTCTTGCATGATACTCATTTTTGCTAACTGTTCGGCCGTAAATGGTTCCACTTCGTCTAAGAACTTCTGTAAATCTTTTAGCTCTGATGAAGTTGGTTCATCGTTTTTTTGCATATTATCATTAATCACTAATACAGGCTCTACTAGAGAACTATCAACCTTTTCCACATTTACGTTACCAGATTCAATATTTTGTATGATTGGGTCATTTTTATTTTCTTCCGACACAGTATCAGAAGTTCTCTGTTCAGAATCGACATTGACATCTTCCGAGGTTGCACCATCAAGGTTATCTATCGGTTTAGGATTATGAATATCGCCATTCTGGGCTGTGTTTTCATTGGCTTTTTCAATTTGAGCTTCTATATTTGCAGATCCTACACTTTCAAGTATTATCGAAGGGACATTCGGTTCGCTAGATTCATTTAAATATATATTACTGGACTCGATGGGCACTACTGTAGGCACTTGATTCCTGATAGAGTGAAATACTCTTTTGATAGCCACTGTGCTGGATTTGTTGATGAGAGCCTGCAGATCAGCTCCTACGAAGCCGGGAGTGAGAGTTGCGATGACACTGAGATCTACGTTCTGATCAATGTTAAGGCCACGACACATTATCCTCAGAATGTCTCTTCTGGCTTTCAGAGTCGGTATTCCAAGAGCTATTTCTTGTTCCAGTCGCCCAGCACGACGCAGAGCAGGGTCTAGTGTGTCAGGATTATTGGTAGCGGCCAATACTAACACAGATACATCCTTTTCTCCCAGGCCGTCAAGGCTCGATAATAGCTGAGCCACTATCCTTCTCTCCATGTCTTTCTGAGCATTTATTCTATTGGCGCAGATTGAATCAATTTCATCGATGAATAAAACACAAGGGGCTAAGGCCGTAGCTTTCTCGAAAAGCTCTCTTATTCTTTTCTCAGATTCTCCGGACATTCCTCCAACTAGCTCTGTAGCGGGCAGGGAAATGAGGGGCAGGGCTAGTTTGCCAGCTATGGCATTAGCCAGGAGCGTCTTACCCGTCCCTGGGGGCCCATGTAGTAGGGCCCCCCGAGGAGTCTTCACTCCGAGTTGCTTGTAAACCTCAGGATGCTGCATATGCATGATGAGATCACATACTTGCTCCAATATGGGCACAATGCCTCCGATATCATCAAATGTCACTTTACTTAAGTTCAGCTCTGCTTTACTTTCCTCCGGTTCTATGTGGACTGTAGATTTTCGTTTTGGACCCGTAATCTTAGATGAGGGTTCGTGGTTGGTTTTCCTCTTTCTATGAACATCATTCGGTGTGGAAGTAATTTCGTACTTGCTTAAACTGGTGGCGTCATTGTTGGCATTAATGCTGACACTAGGGATTATTAATTTAGGTTTTTGTGGAACAGAATCAGGCACATGCGGTGAGATTGTAATTTGGTCATTTAATTTAGGTAGCTTGGGCGCTTTTCCGCCGTTCGATTCGTCGTCGCTGCTGATATCAATGAGTTCGTTACTTTTGTCGTTCCCGCCACCCTTTTTTTGATTACCCTTCTTGTCTTGTATTTTGTACATTGCCATTAGTTGATCATTAAGTACATTGCTGTCATCCAACAATTCTAAGTCGTCTGAATCTTCTTCCGACCCGTCAGAAGACGATCCTTCGTCGAGTCCGTAACTGTGAAGAACAATTTTATATGCGGCTTCGACCATTTGACAGAAGGCACCCTCGTTCCTGTTGTTATATTCCCGGTATCTTTCTTTGAGCGATCGCGCCATTTGACTGACATCAACAAATGTTTTATCCACATTTTCTGAGAGATAGTTTTTAACTCGCGGCACGATTAGCGGATCGCTGAATTTGGTCCGTGATGTTTTCTTCATGGTTATTTGTTATTCCGTTTGTGAAAATGTGATTATACCCGCTGCCCGCCGAACGCTCGCGTCACAAACGAATGTTTGTGTTCTCACGTTGGTATCGTTGTGAAATGAAGTGCGTTTTATTTTGCGCGTAGGTACCGACATACAAATATAATGCAGCATTTACAATATTCGAAAAAATCATTCGAAATACGGATTATTTTCGTCTCTAGAAAGCCAATTAAATAATCCTAAATATTACTAACAAGTCTAAATAACTTGGTTTATCATTATTTATTTATTTACGTACCTGATATGATTTTATTTATTTATTGAGATGTTTCTGAAATTTTCTCTGCTATCTATGCTGCTGCGCTATAAGCCTAACCAATTTAATACTTGATACTTGTTTGTTGGTCATGCTGTCACTGTAGCTAGATAGCTTCACTGCTTTTGGGGAATGCGAGGGAAAGATTGCGGTTTAAATAAAAAATATATTTTCCATAATAGTAGGTATTGTTTTGATATTGCCTTTTTAAATATGTTCATCGTATTTGCGATGTAAATTGAAAAAAAAAACGGCGAATAAAAATTGGCATTTATTTACCGTGAATTATTTTTTGTTTCAGACTGTGAAAGATAAATTATGTTTGACGAACATGAATCCATCTACCTTGTCTAGATCTGTTATGAGTGGAATGACAGACCTGTTCATAATGCTGACACAACTCCCCCATTCTGACGCTAGATCGTAAGTTGCTTTTTAAATCATTAGTATTCTTTTTAAATTCACAATTATACTGTAATTTAGTCAAAATCAAAATGTTTAATAATAATAATAATAATAATTGGCTGATTTATATAGCGCCGTTTTCGTGACAGAGATATCACCTCAAGGGCGCTTTAATGGTTTTTATGATTTCTACAATTATTTTTGACTAGAAGTTCTCAGGTTCGATTTTTTAAATCCCAATACTTACGAGTATATTATATAAAAATATAAAGACATTTAAAAATCAAACATATAATATAATACATGTTCAGTCTATTAGGAATTTAAACTTTTTACAGAATGACCTCATTTGTTTTTATATTTGAGATGACATTATTAAATATTGCTTTATTTTTACAGATTTTTGGAGCGTAACCGCTGGAACTTTCGTTCGGCATTACTAGATGTCATTAATATGCTGAAAAAAGACTAAGTAAATTGATAAATCATTGGCGAATGATTTTTAGTTTTACTTTCAATAATAATTGAAAAGGTAGTCATTTCACTTTTGATAAAATTGTTTCCGAACAATTTAAATAATGTTAAAAGTGTATATCGTATGTAAAATCAATTACTTTTGTGTGTATTCATTCAGTTATCAATTACATTCCCTGAAATGACTTTGATTAAATATTGTATTACCTTATTAGTCCGTGATTTATAATATTATTACTAGTTATTATGTAAGTTGACCCATTTCAAATATGGAATAGTGTCTGAAATGGCTTTAGTCGTGCTTGGTGACTAAATCTGAATAGTCAGATACTTACCAACCTTCCTCTTACCATCTCACTTCCTTCAGCCTCACAACATACCCCTATTGGGGATGCCACAGTCCCACTGGCTCTGGACAGTTGGGAGCAGTCGGGACTCTTGTGTGGTATTCACATTTAAAAAATGTTGCTATTGACATTTGGTAACAATTTTTTTTAGTTTTATGCTTTCACCACTTAAAACGTGCTTATTGAAAGCTTAACAGTCTTAGAGTAAGAATATATTTGGAGAGGTACCTTTGCGAAGCAGTCTAGTCAGTATTGTTGACTTTATACTGACTCGATAGAAAGAGACAAAGATATATTAAAGGATGTTGGATAGCCTATTAGTTACCGTCCACATAGAATTCGGACATTTTTAAAAACATATTTGAAAACATTAAACAAAATAATATCAATACACCATTAAAATGATTTACCATATCAAGTCAAAATACCACACAGACACTAATAACAGAAGGTTTGCTTAAATAATGATGGAAGCTTTTTGTTGATTTTATGTCTTTATATCATTAAAAATGTGAGAATTCTAAAGTTCGGTCAAAAATATTTAAAACTTTGGAAATACTTCTAAAAAGTGATGTTTTATAATCATTGTTTAGTCTTATTTGAACATTCACGCATAGCACATATATCCATCATGTTTGATTTATTTGTATATAACCACTGCAAGTTTTTTAATCAAAACAAAAATAGGAAATAACCTCAAAATCCGTCAACTGAAGTTATGCGACTCGGTGATGTGAAGTTAGCACAGACGTAGAACATTCTTACATACTTAGAAGTGTTGCAATATTATGGGACGACTTTTCTTGTCTCTTTCTCTCCCATTTTATACGACGTAAAAAGCGAGAGAAAGTAATTCATCGCAAGTTTATATAGGTTGGGTAAAAATATTTAGCTCTCTCTCCATGTATTTTCTTACTCCAAGTAAATAAGTGTTACCTACTTTGATTTAAAATATTAAGCAATTATTTGCTAATGTGTGGTACCCACTAAATTGGTCATTGTTAATATTATTATTAATTTTGGCAGCTTATAATAAAAAAATGTGAACAATCTTGAAGTCGATTTTCATGAATAATAGAAAATAAATGCAGTTGGCATAGTTTTATTCTGAGCAGTCATTGAATCATTGTATTTGTGTTTCGGTGTCTTTGGAAAATTGTTGTAAATCTGTGGTTTGGTGTAAACAATTACTGTCCAGCATTCTACAGCTGGTAAAATTTTGTACTCCGTAGCTGTACGTAGAGTACTGAAGATTTTGGAGATTAAAAAAAAAAAGATATAAATAATTCATTTATTCATTAGTTTCTTCTTTGGCCACCTGAAAAGTTATCTATGTCAAGCTGTATATGTATTTTTCATTAAAATTTTAAAGCAATGTGAATTTATGAAGTAATGTGTATGTATTTTTTGATAATAAAATGTGTTTTTCATGTCTTGAATATTTATTTGTTTTTGGTTTTGGGAATAGAATAGTGGGAGAGGAAAGACGAATGGAACATCAGATGGATTACTGGTGGAACAATGCATCCAATAGTTTATACATATATGTACATTTGTACGATACAAGTTTTTACTCTTAGTAAATGAAATCTTCCAGAACTTGTCTGCAACAACTATTAGATTTTTAAGATTGCCTTCATTTATTATTTTATTTACACCCAACTGGGATTTTACATGACAAAGAGGCACTCTCTGTTTCTCCTTTAAACTTATTAATTTTATCCTTGCCATACTTGAGGACCATTTCTTCATGTTGTTTTAATCATGCCTGATTTTTTGTGTTTTTGTTTTTCATAAATCGACATCTTTCATGACAGAGGGATATGCTTTTGGCTCTGGACTAAACCCGGCGTGGGAAAATAGAAATGTGTTAAATTTATGGTACCCCTATTGTTGGATTTCAAAGTGATAATTTTATAAGTTCTCACCTACATGTTTTTCATCCAGTTCCTACCTGTCCCGTCATTTCGCCATTCGATTTCTTTATTCAACAACACTGTGTTCGAAAACAATTGACAATCGAAACAGAAGAGAGTTATGTGAAAAAACGTGGTTCGCTGGTGTCTCGCTTGGTCGTCGGTTTATGTTCTTCTTCAAGTAATATAATATTAAGTGTCTTGTTTTTGTTGTGATTCGTGTTCGTTAACAATTCAATGTGTAAGAATAATCAAACACTTCCACTTCAACTAAATCGGTGAGTTAAAGGTTTCCTATTTTCCCTTAATTCCAAATAATCTTTCCATTTTCATAATTAGACACTTCCATAAAGTGGTATGGTTTATCGTTTTACACTCCATTATTTTCCTAATTAATATTAATAATTTCCTAAGAGAAAAAAAGCTTAGTTACCAGATTTGAATATTCATATTCCCTTCTCTTCTCCATCTTTTCCTTCCACTTCATTCAGCTCATTTCCCAGTCGCACTAGAGACGCCCTAGTTACACTAGTTTTAGGAATTCGGGACACTTGTACAAAAAGTGGGATTGAAAACTAAATGTGTTTTAGCTTGGCATGGATATTTTTTCCAAAAATAGCGAAAAGTAGAACAAAGGAATCCAATAAAGAGATAGTATTATAGACTAACGTATAATAATTGAAAAATTCCTAGCTAAAATACAAAGTCCGTGATCGGAATTAAGGAAGCAATTTGTATGCATGAAGTGAGACATTTTTGTTACTTTCATGCGAAAAGTAGACAGCATTCATTTGTATTTTCTAGAGACTGCAATTTTTTAAAGTAGACTACCAGTTACGACGTGAACTCATCTGCTTTCGAAATGAACGGTTAGTAGCTGAGTTGACAAATGCGTCGGGTTCCTACCCAGACGTAGTGGGTTCGATTTCTCTGCTAGCTGAGTCCTCAATAAGACGATCTTGCATATAATTCAAGTACAAAAATATACCACCGAATAAAAATATAAAGAAATGGAAAAATAACTGGATGAGACCACGAATTTTTTTTTTTTTGACTTACCGGTTTCGCTTAGCATAAGCATCATCAGGGTACAAAATTAAACTAAACAAAAATACAAAGTGTGCGATTATATATACATACAGAGGGAGAACAAATTATAAAATAACAAAACAATGAGAAAACAATAGCATAATGTTTAAATTATAACAGAGGAACAAAATATATACGAGTATATAGTTCGTTGGTTAGTTCCTATATTGGTTTGTTTTCCACAGCTAAGTTTGTGAATCTGTAAATATTATTGACATCCTAGAAAGATATTTTAAATCAATTTATCTTTGTCATAGAATAAAGATCTTTGTGATAATGGAACAAAATAATATACTTATAACGGTGGGAAAGAATAGATTATTCTATGTACGGATGAACAAACTTATCTCACATAAGTTTACAAATCTGCACGTTATATTTAAACCTAAAACATTGACGTTTTTCAAATTCCACCCGATTTTCAATAACAATCATCACGAGCTTGATATTTTTACGTCCAAAAAGTTCAATTTATTTTTTAATAAACAAACGGACTATTATTATAGAATGAAGTAATGACAAAAATAGGACAAAATATTCAAAATAAAGAACGTTCAAATCAAAGCCAAGGTCAAGTTAAAGTTTTGCTAGAGTCGTAAAGAATGACAAAAATCATTTAGACTGGTACCAAAAATTTCAAGAACATGGCTTGAATTAAAAAGTCTCGATATTCTGGACAGTGGAGAATGATACTAATAATTTGTAGAGTGATGATTGAGGAACAGCAATTCATTGTTTCAAATATCATTTCGAAATAATAAAAAAGTGTTTTTATTAGAGTAGTTAGAAACTAGGTACTTACTCAGCGGCGCCAAAGTGACGAATTTCCCCCATCGTTGCGTGGAAATTTACCCCATTTGGCCTGTAGAATTTAAATTTTCCGAGAATGTGATGGAATTAGCTATACGAGCTTTATTGAATACTAAATTTGGCACCGTCTTCGCTACAACAAAAGTCGCGTGGAAGCCTTTTTATGCTCTCCTTTATTTCTCGCCGAAATAGTTCAGAGTATTTCACGCTTGCTAAAAGAAAATTATACGGCGGAATTGCCCTGAATATTTTCAGGTTTATTATACAAGTAGATATCTACGCGAGGAATAGAATTACTTCAAATCGTTTTTTTTGCATGTTTCTAGATTGTTTGTTTTTAATACTAACGTAGGATGTAAGTAATTATTAGATAAATAACACCTCACTAAAAAGTTGTGAAAGGAATAACATTCTGCCCGTATTTCATTTCGGACACAATGCCGTTGTGTTGTCATCCCGAGATATAATTCTTTAAAGTTAAAACAACACCTGATCTTTTTGAAAAAAGCAAAATTTAGAGTATTGACGCATCACTGTAATTCTGATGAATACGAGTAATTTTTTGGTACCTATATTCAGGGCCGGTTCCACTACATCTCGCGCCCTGTGCAGTGCGTGTCGATTGCGCCCCCCCCTGAAACTAACACTAATGAATATATAGAGTATCTAGACACTAAAATAACAAAAAACAACTTTGAAAACCATAAAGGCACACGACGGTTAAGTATTTTAACAGTTAAATAACAGTTTTTAAGTAAATTTGTAATTTATGCAGAGAAATAGCGAAAATTCTTTGAAATTGTCAAGTCGTCACGATATCAAAAATTCAATGAAATTGTCAAGTCGTCACGATATCAAAAATTCAATGAATTAGCGTTGTGACAGTTTTGAAAGAACTGTTTCAAAGAAGTACTTCTTTTGACAGCAGTCCCAACTTCATTCATTTTTCATTGAACAAATACTTCAATTGAAGTTGGTTAAGTTGGTACTTCCGATTGAACGATCTATGGCATCTACTTCGAACTTCAATTTTTCATTCGTTCGAAAGACTGAAATATTGCATCATCCACAGTTCAATTGTTCATTCCCTTCTTCCTTCGATTTTAGTTCGAAGAATGAATGAAGCAATGAAGTATCTTTTTAGTTATCCGTTCCCTCGCATGTACCCGTGACAGTTTCTTATGATTTCTGTGCTTGTTTTGTCTATAGGACTATATAATCTCTACCTAAAATTATGGATGGCCGTTCAACGAGAAAGTGAAATATGGGCTTATTTTAAGGAAGTTGGGGTTTACCAGGCCAAATGCAACTTTTGTTCTAAAGTTATATCCATAAAGGGAGGCAATGCCTGTAATATGAATCGTCATTTGCGCAATATTCACCCTATTGCTAAGCAAACTGTCAAACTGTGTACAGTAAGAAATATTCAAATTGTACTTCAAGCCCTGAAAAACGTTCACATCGCTCTTACAGAAACTGAAAATTTCGCAATTACTACATTTGCTTTTTGCAAATTCTCTGTAAGGCTATGCATACTTATTGTACATCATTCCTTTTAAGGCATGATACCGCCAACGGCCAACAACTCAAACATATGGGCAGCTGTCATCGAGAAACAATAGACAAGAAACTAGTAATAGAAAATTCATTAATACACACATAGAAGAAAGAAAGAAGTAGTTTTTCTACACGGTATAATTTTTGTTATACAATAATGGAGGAGTGGGTTATGTGGTTGGGAGAGCTGTCCCGAATAAAACTATTAAGAAAAAAACGTGACTATTATTTGGTACATTTATCGCTAGCAACCCCCCACCGACGAGAAATGCTGTGATTAATATGTTACTTCAATTGAAGGGTTCATCGTGAAAAGTTCATTTTGAAGAAGTATCAATTCGTGAAGCATTCACAAATCTGTGAAGCTTTTCCCATCGCTACAATGAATGAGTCCAATCAAATTCCCGATTCTTAAGAATCCCCGAATTTTATTCCTATTCATGAATTCATACGAGAACGAACTGTAAAGTAACCATCTTTAGAGTTTATTTTCGTATAACAATACGATTATTGTCATACGTCAGAACAGCTGGGTCTTAGTGATGGAATATCTCTAAAATGAACTGTCGCTACGAGGAACTACTTTTGGAACCAGTTACTAATAGCTATAGAAAAAGCCGATTGCGGAGATGTGAGATTTCATTCATATTTTTTGATGTTAGCAAAGTATTACATGGCTGAAAAATAAACTCAAAAAAAATATTACTGTAAACGAATTCTGAAAAACCAAATAAGCGCAAAGTCACCGGTACAATGTCGCTGTGACAAAAATATGTTTATCTCTAACAGTTCATTTTCACTGTTGTATCAAAACAACTCACACGGTGGTTGGTTGTAGACTTTGCTTCTCATAACTTTAACTCTCCATATAAAAACAGGCTTTACGTCCAAATAACCACCATGCAATACGTAAAAAATTCCGTGAAAAAAGCTACTCCTCACACATTCTCGCTAGTCGTTCAATGCACAGCGATGCTGCCAGCGCAATAAAAAACATAATTACCCCATAATGTGAGTAATTTTTAAATGATATGGGGAAATTTTGATATGATTTAGAGAATATTTTAAGTAAATTTAAATAAGATCTTTATTTTCAAAAACAGACGCCTCCTCTTTGACGACCTCTGTGGTCGAGTTGGAAAGTGGCTCGTCTACGAATCCAGAGGTCGCGGGTTCAAACCCGGTGTGCGCAAACAAATTTCATTTAATTAATATGTGTCGCACATTTAATTCATGTAAAATAATATGTAGTATATTTGCGGCACGTTCCAGAGTGGTAGATACCCTAATGATCGCCCTTCTGAAAGACTACCATTCAGAATCGAAACGTTGCTAGAAATGGCTTTAGCCGTGTTTGGTGATCAGATCTAAATAGCCAGGTCCTTCTCAACTTTCCTCTTCCTCATGTCCTTTACCTCCCCACTACCTTGAACCTCACAACATTCCCCGATTGGGGAGGTCATAGTGTCACTGGCTCTAGACGGTTGATATTAGTTGTGACTCTTGTGCGGTATTCACTATAAAAAAACAGAGATCACTCGCGGATGAGATGATTTAAGAGAGTCCTACGTCTGCCACTGGAAGACGCCACGACGAAGGTTCATTAATAATAAATTAGAAGGTATGATAAAAGTAGCTTTCTTGTTAATGAAATGACCAGATTGGTTATAAATATATTCATTTATCTGCCATTAGCTGTCAAGTAATTTATTTTGATATTGATACCGCACAAGAGTCCGAACTATTCCCGAAGGTCCAGAGCGAGCGAAACTATGGCATTCCCAATTGGGGTATGTTGTGAGGCTGAATAAAGTGGGGAGTAGTGACGGCTCGTGACTTTTTATTGTGCTGAAGTGCTAGGTTAAAAAAAAAAATATATATTAATTATAATTTTTTTTATTTTTAATTCACCATTTTACAAATTACTCAGCAAACAACGCACACTAACATCAAACCCCTTTACAATCAAGACACCCACCAACATAACACACAAAATAACAATACAATTCACATTCCACTTACACACACCACAAAGTATGGAATAAAATCTTTGGAATATATTGTCTACACATTATATAACTCGCTTCCAGATAAATATAAAAACAGTCAACTTAATAAAAAATACCAAAATAAAGCTTTAAAAGAATATTTTTAAAATTCATTGAACGATGAAAACACCTAATCTCCAAAACAGTTTTCTTTTCCCGGCAGAGTAAAAACATTCTCATTTACTGCACTTCAAGGTTTTTTTAAAGTTTTTTTTTAATATTTATTAATAATAATTACCATTTTTTTAAATATAATACAACATAACACATGAAATAACAATAAAATTCACATTCCACTTACACACACCACAAAGTATGGGATAAAATCTTTGGAATCTATTGTCTACACATTATATAACTCGCTTCCAGATAAATATAAAAACAGTCAACTTAATAAAAATATCAAAATAAAGTTTTAAAGTAATATTTTTTAAATTCATTTGAAGATGAAAACACCTAATCTCCAAAACAGTTTTCTTTTCCCGGTAGAGTAAAAACATTCTCATTTACTGCACTTCAAGGTTTTTTTTAAAGTTTTTTTTGATATATATTAATAATAATTACCATTTTTTTTAATACTGTATTTCTTATTATGTTATATTGTTTGATTTATTATGATTTATGTTAGTTTGATTACACTGTATTTTGTTGTAACTCATGTATGCCTTTAATTTACTTTGTCCCAGAGTGAGTTTTTATAACTCATCGGGATTGCTATGTATGTTAGCAAGATATTTAATAACAAAAAATAAAATAAATATGACGTTATTGGTGTTTTTTGAGAACGAGTGCATGCGTTGTTCGAATTTAAATATTTAAAAAGTTTTTGCGGTTACTCGAATAACAAGCGAGAAACATGCTCTATGCAAGCAATGCATCTGTGTGATTACCTACTGTGTTCGCGTCAACTCTTGCCGCGATATTTTTACCAAGGTATCATTGTCATGAACTTTCCAAACAGTAACAGAAAATTGACCTAAGCGCGACCCACATCAAAAATATATTCCGGAAACAATTATAACTCTTTACATTGAATCAAATAATTTCCGGGAAACAGCAGGGAGAACAAATAATAATGAAAGCCTACGTTTTTCATTTCCGCCCACAGTTGTTATTTACATCGAAGCCTTGTAAATCTACAATTCTAAATTTGTTCTGCTAGAAAGTAGGTTACCACTTATGGTAAGTAGGTAATATTATATATCTAAAAATATTTTGTTATGTTGCCTATCGTATGCTGATGATGCGGTGCTGATTTCTGACAGTATGGAAGATCTACAGTTTCTCGTGTCTAGGATTAACCGAGTATGTATGCAGAATGAGTTAATTTTAAATTCCAAAGTCATGGTGTTTGAAAGAGAGAGTACGAGAACAGCGAGTAATTTAGTTGTAAATGATGAATACTTGGAGCAAATAGATGAGTTTGTACATTTTTAGGAAGTATGTTTACGAGAGACGGAAAGACTGATAAGGATATGTATGAGACAATGTATGAATGTGAATAAAGCAAGGAGTGTGTGCCGAGACAGGATTGCATGGCGATCCGTCCTCTCTGCCTATCCCTGCGGGAAACGGCATGGTGGTTAGTTAGTTTTATATATAACTAACTTAATGTGAATACCGCACAAGAGTCTAAACTGCACCCAGCCGTCTGGGGCCAGTTGAACTATGGCATCCCGATTGGGGTATGTTATGAGGCTGCGTGTAGTTGGGAGGGGAAGTAGATGGGGAATATGAAGGCTATTCAGATCTGGTCTCTTATGGGATTTTCACATATTTTTTGAAAAAATTGTAAGAATACTTATTTTTAATTCTCTGAGGGTTATGAGAGGAGCAATAGGTTGCACTTATGAATGAGTTAAAAAAATTGTACACAAAAAAAAAAAAAAAAGCAAATACCACTTGATGTTGTGCAATAAAAAATTCACTCACTTCCCATACAAATAGAGTTCATTTTGTTATCCTCATAAATTTATTTTCTATTTACATTAAGAACATTATATTGCAGGAGAATCCATAATATACGCATTCTTAATTCTGTGGGAGCAAGAAAGAACGGAATGAATCAATAAACGCAGATGTTCAGGAGACCCAAAACAAATTTTGGAATTTAGTTTTTTGTATGTAATTATGTCATATTTTATGTCGCATGTCCTTTTTCATTAAATAATGGCACATTATTTTTATTTTATGACTCATCTAATTTTTCCTTGCTAGATATGTATCTAAAGAACAATTCTGCATACTTAACTCAAAACTTGATTTTTTTAAACTTATTCCGTTCTTCCTTTCGCACACAGAATTGTTTTCGAAACTATGTTGTAAACAATAATTTAAAAAAATACTTAATTTTTTCTCACATATCTTTTATTTCCTACTTAAGAAGCAACCTAATATATATATATATATATATATTAGATTGTTATATATTAGGTTATATGTTATATATATAAACATTATTCTATATAATATATACCATATATGTATAAATATATTAATGTTTTTAATATTTAAACTTTAGTTTGTCACGACCGACGTTAGATACGAGAAAAACTTAAAATGTAAGAAATAAACTTGAACGCTGTAAATAATACTTTCACACAACGTGCATAATAAATTGCACTCAAATATAACGTGCAACTATTCATAAACGTGGCACGTGTTGCAAGGAATATGCCTCTGAACCGTTAAAACTGTTTCGGAAATCACGTACTTTCCACAAATGTCTACTGCAAGTTTTACTACTCGTATTTATTGCCTGGTTTATTGCATTTATGGAGGCAAGTCTTGTTCGATTTTACAAATAATATGCTTCGTATCGCCTATTTATATTTTTGAACGGCGCTTCTCAATGCTTCACATAATCGTACTCCAGATATTGCCAAATAAACGCTATAAAATTGAGTGCACACTGTGCAAACACCTATTTATAAAGGTAGGTGGATTTACCGATAAAACTCGAACGATTTAGCTTGGGGTGTTTCAAAATCTTTACATTTGATGACCATCAAATCGACGATTAGCGATTTTTTTTGGCTATTTGAACTCTCTCCGTTAAATAACCATTCTCGATCCGTTTCAGATTTTGATCAACTGAAAATTATAACAGTATAACCGTTTAGATTGACAGCTTATCACATTTGGATCAAAAACTGAAACGGGCCGATAATCGGCGTATAACGGGACTGTTCAAATGACAAAAAATGAATGTGACGGAGTTTGAAACAGATATCTTTGTCAAAATCAACCATTCAAATATTAGTTGCTTTTAATCCACCCGTTTCAAATAAAAAATTGTGTCTGCTAAAATATATTATATGAAGGTACTTTATTATTATTAGGTAGGTAGGGTTAATTTTTTTTTTAAATTTGATAATTTCAATTTAAAAGTTCAAACTTTTATGCACGTGAGTATGCACGTACGCATACTCACAAATAAAATTATTTATGGTTAATTAGTTTTCTTGATAAATTACAATACTCTGGAGTCTAGTTTAAAAGTATAAACTTATAAGGTTACGAGCATTTAATTAACACTTGTTCAAATAACGCCTCGAAGTTAGGGACAAATGTACATTTCTAGCAAACTCTGTCAACCAGATGTTATACATTATTTTTGTTTTTATTTAAAAAAAAAATATATATATATATACAAATATATACGTATCTTCACAATTTCTATGTGATCCATTAGTATCATAAACAAAAAGCATAACTTTAATAGAAATATAATCACTGTTAACCACTACTTTTTGGCAGGTTTCCCCTTTGAAAATATCTAAATATAAACAAACAGATCCAAAAAATATGTGTTTTTGTAAATTTTTTGCTATATTAAATTAGCAGACAAAGATAAATCATATATTATTGACAATAAATAAACACACGGTAAAACCGACAATGTGCGTCACAAATTCTAAAATGATTTGCAAGTAAGTAGCTAGATGTTTCTATAGCATTGTTTCTATATCTTAACAAAACGTTTATATCAGCATGCAAAATTATTCTTTACGTTGATGTAAATACATTTCAAATTCGTGTGCATTCACATAACGAAAAAAACGTTGTCAAAATCACTGATATTGCTGGAAAGAAGCAATAGTACTATAAATTCATAAAGCGCTGTCTCACTATTTCGTTAAATTAAATTCGGCTAATTGCTCTCGCATTCGCACTACTTCTTTCTGCATAATTTCGTCTCTTTTTAAGACAAGAGGAGCGGGTTTTTATTTCGCAGCGTTCGATTGCCGTCCATGAATAGTTAATTATTATTTTTGTTTTAATAGTATATGGGCACTGGCACAATGAAGTGAACCATCGGAGTTGTCTCAATAATGATGGACCAAATATGATTTAATGAAAAAATCTTCCAAAAGTAACAATTGATAAAAAAAATACCACTTTACGGGCAAAATGCGAGCCTTGGGGTCAGAAATTAAATGCCTTTTTTAAGGCTCTATGGGAACAAATGTAAGTGAATCGTTGGAATTCTGTTAATAATGATAAATCAAAGACGATTAAATGAAAAATTCACCCAAAAGTAACAATTGTTAAAAACATTCCACTTTGCGGGCAAAATGCGAGCCTTGGGGTCGGAATTAGATGCCGCTTTCTCAGGCTCTGAATGTAGTTATCTTTTGGAATTTTGTCAATAATGATAAATTAAAGACGATTAAATTAAAAAAATCATTCAAAAGTAACATTTGTTTAAGAATTACCTCTTTGCGGGCAAAATGCGAGCCTTGGGGTTGAAAATTAAATGCTGTTTTCAAAGGCTCTATGGGACCAAATTAATGTAAACCGTTAAAACTCTTGTTAATAATGATAAACTAAGGATGATTAAATGAAAAATTCATTGAAAAGTAACGATTGTTAAAAAAATACCAATTTGCGGGCAAAATGCGAGCCTTGGGGTCGGAATTAGATGCCGTTTTCTCAGGCTCTATGGGATCGAATGTAGTTATCTTTCGTCAATAATGATAAATTAAAGACGATTTAATGAAAAAATCATTCAAAAGTAACAATTGTTAAAAAAATACCATATTGCGGGCAAAATGTGAGCTTGGTGGGAATTAGATGCCATTTTCTCAGGCTCTATGGGACCGAATAACGTGAACTCTCGGAATTTTGTCAATAATGATAGATAAAAGAAGATTTAATGAGAAAACTAAAGACGATCAAATGAAAAAAATCATTCAAAAGTAACAATTGTTAAAAAATACCAAAATGGGCAAAATGTGAGCCTCGCGGTCGGAATTTTCTTAAGCTTTTAGGAACCGAATGAAGTTTTTGGGGTCGGAAATTAGTTGCCGTTTTTTAAGGCTTACGCTGACGCTCTCCGAAGTATAGTCAAGTACAAATGGCGTTTTCTTAATTTAAATTTCTTATTTGTTACAAAATAAATCGAACTTGCATTTACAATCATTGCATTTGAAACACGAGATGAGTTAAATAAAAAATATTGTTAAAAAATAGTAAATAACAAAATAAAACAAAAACGTTGACGTGCATCATAAATTTGATTCTCAAGTAGCTAGATATTTTTATTAGATTGTGTTTTATATCCTTACTTAACAATTATATGCAAAAAAATAATTACGCTGCTTTAAATACCTTTCAAATTTGTGTGCATTGAAATTGTGAGATTTAAAAAAAATGGTTGGTATTGGTGAAAAAATGCGACAGCACTATAAATTCGCATAGCGCTGTCTTATTCTTTCATTTAACTAAATTTACGCCAATTTCTTTCTTATTTGCACCGCTTGTTCCTGTATAATTTCGTTACTTTTTTAACACAAGATAGGTACCAACTCGTATCAAGTATTTAACGAGAGATGCAGATAAGAAATCTGCACCTTCCATGAATAGTGTTTGGTTTTTTGTTTTATATCATTATATATTTAAAGGCGCTGGGCGCGTAAAAAAACACTGTAATAAGGTAATATTAGCGCCTTGACAATTCATCGCTTGGAGCGGGCTGCTCCAATTGCACCTGCACAGGACCGGTCCTGTAATACAGGAGTGTCACCCAGTCAAACTCTTAGTGGGTGCGCATTTCAGCTACACACTAAATGATTTATGACGATAATCACCATAGCAAAATAACACAGACTAAATTTTTATTTTTATTTTTACAGTGAATACCGCACAAAGAGTCCCAACTGTTCCCAACCGTCTAGAGCCAGTAAGACTATGGCATCCCTAATTATGGGTATGTTGTGAGGCTAAAGGTAATGGGGAGGGGAAGGAGATGGGGGAGATGAAGGTTGGAAGTACCTGGCTATTCAGATCTGGTCACCAAACACGGCTAACGCCAATTTTGAATGGTGGTCTTTCACCAGGGTGATACTTAGTACATATACCACTTTGGAACGTGCCGCAAATAAACTTTGTATTATTTTATATTAATTAAATGTGTTACGACACATATTAATTAGATAAAAGTTATCGGCGCTTGCCGGGCTTAAGCCCGCGACCTTTTGATTCGTAGTCCAGCGTCTTACCACTTGACCATGGAGGCCGTCAAAGTTAGTTAAGCCGATATAAGTATATTGTTGGCGTGTCTGTGTGGCCAAATAAATATAAATTTTATCTAACTTGAAGAACGTTTCAAAACATTTTTAAGTATCGAATTTATTTGGCCTTTCTGGAGCCTAGGAGGTGAAAGGTACTATTTTTAAATTGGCGACATGATTTTAGTTTCCAACCGCCGTAAAATAGTTATTTTATATTATATTTATTATTATATATTACCTTATTTGTTTTTGTTTAAACGAAAAATGTAGAATTTGAAAACAAAACGAAGAAATAGTGATAATGCAAATGGATTCTGACAGTTGTTTCGAATTTCCTTTACCACCGGCACACCCTCGTGACAACTTGTTACTCTCCCGACTGCCTTCGTATCTATACTATATCAAGTAGGTACCTACATCAATGCGAAACCTTTCTGCCTGTAGAAAGGACCCTTGAATTGTTCAAACTACCCCAAATTCGGAGGGATGGAAATGGCCATAGCGCCCCCCCCCTTGGCTATCCAGGAAATATATTATATTATCTAAGTCAGTTCATTGGTCAATAAACGCTGGTCCAATGTTTTTTGTTTCTTATTATTTTATTTTTTTGTGGTTAGAATTATTTTATAATTGATTAATAAACTACTTTGTTTCATCCGCTTTCTTGTAATTTTTTTTATCATTCATCACTTATGATCTCTTCAGGTTACTTAAATATTCAAATAACAATAAAAAAAAATTTTTACACAAACAAATGTGGAACAAGTTTTTTTTTTAATCTTACAATTATTTTGCGATACAATTAAGTACTTAAGTTTATTAATTTAAAAAAATAAATATATTTTGTATTATATATATAATAATTATTTGATTTGATTAGAGTTAGCGCGAGTAATTAAGTTGAGACAAAATTGTTAACACTAAAAAAGTAAGTTTAAGTTTATGAAAGTTTTATCAGTTTTTTGAAACAAAATAATTTATAATTTTGTAAAATAAGCTTACGTTCTGCAAAAGATTAAAATGTTAGGGGAATTGTTATTTAAAAATTTAATTTGTATTTTTGAAAGTTCCTTGAAGATGTTGTACACAAATAATTAAGCTTGTAGGAAGGTAATCACTTTAAAAAATTGTAATAAAAAAGTGTGCGAAGCAAAGTAATTTATAATTCATTTAAATATGAACAAGAACCCATACATTATTCGCCTTACTTATACGAGATGTAAATGTTACGCGTGGTGTAAGGTCGGATTAGCGAAAAACTTGCCTTATAACCACGGCTTATGTGTCTAATTTAATGGCCTACGTCCGGTGCAACTGAACCAACGCTGAACCGACGCGTAAAACTCTAATAAGTAAGACGGTTTGTACGAAGTTTTGAATTTTTGGGAAGTTTGCTTGGTTCAGGTTTTTTCGAATTTTGTCACATTTTACATCGTTAGAATTCAATGATTAGAGAAATTTTTTTCTTGGCATTTGAAAGGTTTTTTGATTTTTCTGTCGAGCTACTATCGTGTCGATAATATGCGCACCCTATAAATATCCTATGGAGATCCTATGATGATCCCATAGCCTTTTGACATACGACTAAACAGTAGATAAATTATAGATTAGATTTATGCACCTGGCCTAAGTCCATCGATCGATATGCGAGTGTTTTACTCTATAAATATTAAAAACAATTCTCTCAGAAATATATGTTCGTTTCGTGTACCGATAGTTGCGTACCAACGCTCCGAATCATAATAGGGATGGAAAACAGTGGGAAGATCAATAATTAAGTTTTACGCTTCAGTTATGACAAATGAGCGGAATATATCCACTCTATTTTTGTAACAAAATTATCGTTTAACGACGTTCATAACCTTAAAATGTTTCACTAGCGCCAATTAATAAAATGAATCACTTGTAAAAATGCATTATCACGGCTCTTAACGGCATATCGCTGTTTACTTCGCACTGAATATGCAAACCAACAGAAGTATGTATACTGTGGGCATATTTGGGTGCCTGAATTAAGGTCGGTTTTATCTTACTTCGAGTGAAAATGCTCAAACATTTAAAACTAAACTAAATTTTCTCTTGAACAAAGCATAATTTTCATTGGCCTATCTCAGGCCTAAGATTTTATGGACATTGGTGACTTAATTTTCTTTGAAATTGGCATAGACAACATTTCAAGGAATTGTCTGGTTATTGTCAATCTGTTATAACCTCTCCCTCTTTCTCACCAACGACACGTGTATCAGAGAAAGAAAGGTTACAGCGGAGCTCTCGGTGGCAGGACCACATAAATACAATTTGCGAATTGATTTATCAATGTCCATTAAGACAGATGGTTCACCCGAATTGTAACCAAAAAGAATTCAGGACTAACCAACGAGGAAGACATTACATTTAAAAAATCATCTTCAAAGCGAAATAAATAATTTAACAAATGATTTATAATGACACTAAGATTGGAATAGAACTCTTTGACTTTATTTATTTATTAAAAAAAATTACACTTTTTAGCAAAAATGTGTCCACACTTGGGTACACCTCCACTCTTTGACGGCCTCCATGATCGAGTGGTAAGACGCTCGACTACAAATCCATAGGTCGCGGGTTCAAACCCGGCGTGCGCCAATAACTTTTATTTAATTGATATGTGTCATAACACATTTGTTTCATTTAAAATAATAAAAAAGTGTATTTGCGGCACGTCAGAGAGTGGTTAAAGTATTGCCCTGATGAACGACCACCATTCAGAATCGAAACGTTGCTTGAAGTGGCTTTAACCGTGTTTGCTGACCAGATCTGAATGGCCAGGGACTTACCAACCTATCTCTTCCCCATCTCCTTCCCCTCCCCACTACTTTCAACCTCACAACATACTCCAATTGGGGATTCCATAGTCTCACTGGCCCTAGACGGTTGGGAGCAGTTGGGACTCATGTGCGGTACAGAAAAAAGTGCGTTCCAAGGCCATAGTGTATATATTTGTTCTTATAATGTAGACATCAATTTAGTGGTTACAAGTAAAAATATACATTTTTTGAATCGTATAATATATTAACATCAGTTGTGAGGCAAAACTAAAAATTCACATAAAAAAGAAAAAGGTAACAGAAAAAAATACCACAAAAGGTTTCAAAAGGTATTAATATAGAATGATAAATAGAAAAGAAAGAAAGTGCATTAATCTATGTTTGGTTTTAGCATGGTTTCTCTGTTACTTATTCCTGTCTCTTCCATGTCTTTGAACATTTAAAATAATCTGCTAAATTGGTAAGAGTTTGCATCACTCTTTTGATTATATTTTGAAAAGTTTGTATCGCTTCACTTTAACTTATATTAGTTGTTACCCGTGAAAAATGACGAGATGTTAACTTGACTAGCCAATAAAAATATAGTTTATTATAATCCACTCATTTCAAATATTGAATAATGTCTGCAAAATACATTGAAAGTGGGTAATTTCTTAAGTAGGTAGGGATTTGAAAAGATTAAACAAAAAAAAAACAAATTAACACAAGTTCCAAATTTGAAAAGTTCACACACGCAAATATGTATGTAGGTACTCGTAACGGAAATTATGTCTAATTTGAGAATCATACAAAGTGACTCTATTATCAAAACTTTATGCAAAATATGGTGTCATGAAATTAACACATTTTTTTCTGTCCAAATTTAGATCAACGTAACTATTTTTAGCCTTCAACATTATATTTTTGATACTAATTACCTTAAAACAATTGAATCACCTTTTTTTGGAAATTACCAACACTTTCTGAACATGATTTTGAATATGTATTATGCCATATGTATGTACTTGGATAGTTTTTTTAAAGGTACACCCTTTTACATATTAATCACGTATGTGTATAAATAAATCAATTAATACAATTTACGGTGACCTCGTTTTTGTTAAAATTTTTGTTTAAAGACTAAGTACGCAGAAACAGTTATTCTATTCCATGTAGTTACCTACTTAAAAAGGCGTTGTGCTCGTTAAAAAGTGTTTATCTCGGAAATAAAAGAAATACACTTAAATAAAAAAAATAAGCCAGACATAAACTAAACACGTCCAATTTTCACACAATTAAGCAACCCTGTTTCCTGTTTCCGAGTTTCCGCCTGTCGACCTTTATTGATTGCCTTTACATGCGTTGGCCGTGAGTTGTTTTTTGGATGTATACAAAAAAAGAAAATTATGAAAAAAAACAGGTGTTTTTTTGTTTGTTTAGGTTTATGCAATATTTGCTGGTCGCTTATTTTGAGATTGAAGAAAAGTCATACCATAGTGTTCTTTCTTCTAAAAAAAATGATGGTGGAAAAATGCGTTATGTCAAATAAAAAAAGCACGATACTAAAGCAAAAGTCATCACTTCGAATACTCATATATTATTCTTGATAGGTATACATTTATATATACCTGCCCTGATGATGGCATGGTTTAGTTTTATTTATTTTGTATCAGGTACTTTGTACGATCAAGCTTACAAGTAGCTAATTATTTCATTTTCTTTTTGACTTGATAATATTTTAACTTATATACTACTTATTATTTTGATTTATATGCATTTAAAATAATTTTACAGGCTATTTTGAATTAATTGATAGGCAAAATTTTGATGGTTTCCGGCAGCGCAATATAAGATTTTATCCCTCTTTATACAGTAAGCTATTTTGTGTGTTGGCTTTATTCTTTCTGGTAGTCTAATTTCTTTGCATGCCCTTGTATTATATTTGTGAATATAAACATTGTAGATAATTTTGTCAGAAAAATATTTTGGTAACAAGTTGTTCTTCATTTTATGTATAAACATCAATGGGTTTAATGTTAGCATCTGTTTTACTATATGGTTACGCCATATTGGTTGGCGTGGTCATTAAATTAAGATGATATTTGCAAAGTTAGAGTGTTTATTTTAAATATTGTTTTCACAAAATAATACATGAGCTAATAAGAGGAAAAAATGGCTGAAAAACTAACGTAAGTGCATAAAAAAAACAATATGATTTGAATTTATTTAAAAAAAAAAATCTACGTAAATAGCTCCACAATTAAGGCTATTTTTTATTATTAGGTGTGTATTATCGTTTCATTACTTCTTTGTATTTTTTTAGATCACACATCACAAGAAATCTCATATTATTCGAATAAACACGAGCTAGAAAAATAAAAATTTCCATGTATTTTTAGAAACGAATTCATAAACAAAATCTTTCATTCTAAATGTACCTTAACGGCGGCTGCCTACACTAGCAAAGATAACGAAGTATAAATTTCAATTGAAGATTTGCTATTAAAAGCAAAAATACGAAAATAAAAACTTGGAGAGTCGACCAAAGAAAATTATGATTATAAAGCCTAACAAAAGAGTTTAAATAAATTGTTAATTAAAACATGGAAACTAGTATTTGAATTGCGAATCAGAAAAAATGCAATATTTGTAGAAGACTTTGATCGCCATAGTAAACGTAAAAAAATGTAATTATTATTTGACGGCAATAGATGTCGCTAGTCTTGACAATCCAGTGCGGGAAACATCCTTGGTGTCGACACAAATCCCCTGTTTCCCATTTGTACATTCGTAGAGAATAATATTTTCATTTTTACTGCACACGTCTCCCGGGCAATAAAACGGGGGGAATTTGCATATTCAAATTTAAAAAGAGAATTCGAGTGCGATTGTTTTTATTATCATTTCAGGGTGACTAACATCAGCCGTTTTTCCGAGTCCTTCATGCGTATGGAATGATATAGTGCGATGTAACGTTTATGGGTAGTGAAAAACAGTACATTAAGTTGCATTCTCAAATAGGTACTGGTTCAAAAAAAGTTATTATGCACAGAAAAGCGAAGCTAATGCGAGGATAGATACAGATTTATTAAATAATAAGTTAAACGAGTAAATACAAAATCACAATTAAACAATAGATACCTAATTTGGGTGGGATGAAGAGGGATTCGAGTTGTCAATGACGTTTTTCGCATTTAAAAAAATCTAGAAATGGGAACTGCCAACACAACAAACTTAACAAGATTTGGATTTTTTTGTATAACCATACCTGGTCTATAAGTCGTACAAGATAGGAGAGCAAGCCTTGAAAAAAAGGCCCGAGGACTGCTAGCAGCACACAGGTCACGGGTTATGCATCACTGCTGTAAAATTAACTGATTTGAAGATAACAGTTTTCAAGCAGGGCTCTCGATCTCAGAATAATAATACATTATGAAATATGGCTGGAAGTTTGTCAATAAACCATATGCGAGTATAAATTATAATAACAAATACGGAACTGAATAGTTAAGTGCTGACCTGAATTCACTTTAAGTTTTGGGTAAGATCAAGGGAAAGATTGAGATTATTTGTAGTTTAGAGCCATGTAAAGAGGAAAATGTGAATTGAATAAAAATCCATTTTGGTTATGTTTATAAAAACGCTTAAATTCATAGAAATATGCGAGACTTGGGCTAGGTTTAATACGTATATAAAATATAAATGTTGACCCCAAGGCTCACATTTTGACTAGAAAATTGATGAGTTTTCCACAAATGTTACTTTTTGAGGTTTTATCTTTTAAACGTAAGAAAAACATACCTTTGAGTTAAAATTTTCGTCTTTTTGGTGTAATTGTTACATAGATAACAAAAATTAAATTCAGAATTTCGCCTACAAAATGGATGAGTTTTCCACAAATGTTTTTTTCAAGGTTATTATCTATTGAACGTTAGAAAAACTAAATTTCAAGTGTAAGTGTTAAATTTCAGTCCTTTTGGATTGATTGTTACGTAGAGAACGAATATGAACTCGGACCCCAAGGCTCGAATTTGGCACGCTAAATTGATGAGTTTTTCATAATTGTTACTTTGTCAAGTTTTTATCGTTTAATCGTATGCACAATATGATTTTTAGTTTACATGCAAAATTTCAGCTCGTTCGGTTCCATTGTTACCGATATAACGGCTATTAAATTTCGACCCCAAGGCTCGCATTTGGCCCGCAAAATTGATGAGTTTTTTATAATTGTTACTTTGTCAAGTTTTTATCGTTTAATCGTGTGCACAATATGATTTTTAGTATAAATGGAAAATTTCAGCTCATTCGGTTCCATTATTACCGATAAAACAGCTATTAAATTTCGACCCCAAGGCTCGCATTTGGCCCGCAAAATTGATGAGTTTTTCACAATTGTTACTTTTAGAGGTTTTATCTTTTACACGTGAGAAAAACATACATTTAAGATGATGTGTAAAATTTCAATCTTTTAGGTGTAATTGTTACATAGATAACGAAGAATAAATTCCGACCCTAACGCTCGCATTTGACCCGCAAAATTGATGAGTTTTTCATAAATGCTACTTTTTCAGGTTTTTATGGATAAATCGTATGCAAAATATGATTTTTAGTATAAATGCAAAATTTCATTCCTTTCGATCCCATTGATACCGATATAACGGCTTTTAAAAATCGACCCCAAGCCTAGCATTTGACCTACAAAATTGATGAGTTTTTCACTTATGTTTTTTTTAAAGGTTTTTATGTATTAAACGTAAGAAAGACATAATTTCTAGTTAAAATGTAAAATTTTAGTTGTTTTCGATTTATTTTTACATAGATAACGAAGTTTGGATTCGGACCCCAACGCTCGCGTTTGGCCTGCAAAATTGATGAGCTTTTCAAAAATGCTATGTATTCAGATTTTTATCGTTTAATCGTATGGAGAATATAATCTTAAGTTTAAATGCAAAATTTCAGTTCTTTCGGTCTTATTGATACCGATATAACGGCTTTTAAATTTCGACCCCAAGCCTCGCATTTGACCTACAAAATATATGAGTTTTCCACAAATGTTACTTTTTTTGGTTTTTATTGTATAAAGGTAAGAACAATATAAATTGTAGTTGAAATGTAAAATTTCAATCTTTTTGGTGTAATTATTACATTGATAACGATGGTTCAATTCCGACCCCAACGCTTGCATTTTACTTGAAAATTTGATGACTTTTTAATGAATGTTTTTTTTGTGGATTTTATCGCTGAATCGTATGTTATATACTTTCAAGTTGAAATGCAATATTTCAGTTTTTTCGATTCCATCGATCCAATCATAACGGCTTGTTAAGTTCGACCCCGAGGCTCGCATTGTGCCTGAAAAATTAATGAGTTATCCGTAAAAAAAATCTTTTTGCGTATTCATTATTATGTGTAAATTATTCATTTAAAAAATATTTATTTACATATTACCATACCTTCTACGTAAACTGTCGTATCTTTAAAATCCCGATGATTGAGGAAAGCGTTTATTTTAATCACTGTGAATTCAAATAATCCGATTGAATCCAAACTCCAAACAAAAATATGTCAAGTATTATATTTGGATTCATTGTTTAATATTTGGAATCAAAGTGATCAAAAGAAGCTCTAAAATTTTATCCTTGACTATTGGAATTTTGAAGATACAATAGTTAACGTAGGAGAGGTCGATATCATTTTCTTTCCGTGTTCGTTAAAATCAAACTTGTTATTTTCGATTCCATCATTAGTTCTGCGGTTTTTATAAATCTTGGCCTAACCTAACCCTTGCATTTTGTCTAGAAGTTTTTAATTAATTTTGTATCGAATCATCTTTGATTTGTTGAATTGTATCCTTCTCGCGTCAATATTAATTTGTGACAACACCCAAACTTAGGTACACACATTGTCTGTTATGGTGCAATAATTTTGTTTTTGTTTTTACTTTTAGATTGTTTAGTCCGCCACTTTTAGTACACATACAACATTTCGGTTGTATCTGTCCCATTAGACCAAAAAGAAGATGTTTATTTTATTTGCCTAGAGTTAACGAGAAGAAGAAAAGGTTTTAATCGATAATACAATATTTAAAAAATGCAGAAACCATTAAATTTGTTTAAAAATCTCCAAATGTCGGTAAAAGATGTATTTCTATTCTTAGATAAATTATATAATGAACACACGTTACTGAGACAACGCGCCTGGTTGCACTAAACCAAATCAACGAGACATACCGTCGAAACACGTTTCATATAGCTGTCTCTTCCGCACACACATATTCTTTGAATGACTATCCTTTTCATACGCGGGTGAAACACTTAGTGGTGCAACATTAGTGGTGCTACATTTTTCGTAAGATTTGTATGGATATGACGTATCTTGTATTTTATGTCCATGCCTCTATTTAGGATCTTGTAATTTTTTGAATGGTTAATTTTTTTAAATTAAAAATCTTAGAACAAAAGATTTTTTCCTCATAATTATAGTTCGGTTTGCTTATATCACGCTGTGCCAGGAATTTTGTTGGTTTAATTTTTGCCCTTTTAAATATTATTGTTTGCACCACTTGTGACTTATTTCACTGCAGTGAGAAAGATTTTACCCTTTCAATCTGAAAACACTTCTGCTGCATTTCTGTAGTGTCAGTATCGGGCTGGCGAGAGACCACCATTCAGAATAGAAACTTTGTCAGGTACTTCTCCACCTATTTCTTCCTCATCTTTTTTCTTCTCTTTTCCTTCAGCCCAACAGCACACCCCTTTTGGGAATACCACAGTCCCTTGTGCGGTATTTGTTCCCATATTTACGCCACTATCCATTGGCATGATACTGCTTTGCGACCTCGAAATATATTCAAGCAAGTTTTCTTGTATTATAATAAATTATGTCTTATCTAATTTGACCTCAAAACATGTGATACAGGTACAAGTGAAGGTATAGTGGAAAGTCAAATTCACAAATCATGCTTTCACTATATATTCATTTGCGCTACAGGTCCTTTGAGATATATTCGAAGCGTCCATCTGTACAAGATTTTATCTAAGCACATTATTCTATAGAATTTCCTATTGTGACTGTCATAGTTCATAAATTAACCGTCTTTTCTTCTTCGTGAGGCTTCTGGTTAAATATTTCAGATTATTTTACTCGTCATGCTAAGGGTTCCTTGTGTCATGGCGGAAGTTTTTACTTACATTTTCTCCGACCACCATAGCACCATCTCATAAACAAAGGTTGGCTATCAATAGGGCAATATTCACTTTGTAGGCTCCAGCTCGGAGCAAATCTTTATTGTGAACAACCAATATTAAATTATGAAGTTAAAACCATTCTAATATTTTTTTGTTTGTTAATAAACAGAGAGCGCGTGTAAACTACTGCCTTATAAGATGGACTAACTAACTTACTAATTAAACAACCATCCAACCATTTCTCAGGATAAGCAGAAAGGACGAACTAGCATACAACTCAGTCATGGTACACTCCTTGCTTCATTCACATTCATACATCGTCTCAAACATACTCTTCTGTTATTCTGATTCTTCACATGGCCCGACTCAAGTATTTGATTCACTTGATCGTGCTATGCCTTCTGCGTCCCCGACTTCTTCTTCCTTTCACTTTCGCATCATATATTATTTTCACACTCCTTTCTTCGTTCATTTGCTCTTCATGCCTAAACTATCTTTCTTGATTCTATTCTATTTTTTTTTACGTGTGTTTGGTCCTAGAATTGACATTTTGTGAGTTCCAATGTGATGTTCAATTTTACCCCGTCTACCTATCTCCTATACGTCACCTTGCGACCCTTGTCCTGCCATGTTGGCCTGGCTGTGTAAAATATGCATTAATCAGCCTGTCACTTGACCCCCACTCTCGGATCGTATCATTCGGTCGGTCGAGACCGGCCCACACTTCTTAACTAGTGCCCGGAGAAGGAGGTTGTTCCTTCAAAACCATCGCCCGGACCTGGAAGTCATTTCACACTATTACCGGAACAGAGAGGTTGGCCGCCATAGCAGACAAATCAGGTGAGCAGATGACGTAATCCTCTACTATTGTTCCTCAGATAATCAAATCATTATCAAGTACCATCTCGCCTTTTACAGTCCACTAAAATTCAGTCCAATTCCATCCAGAAATCGATTCGCGGTTTTTGGATCGAACATTTGGTCCTACTCGAACCGGATTACTACCGGATTACTACCGGATTACTACCGGATTACTATCGTATTATCGTTTGTTGTTATCTACTTGGTGAATCGATTTGATTATCTGTTTTCCTAACCTCCATTTTCCTTCGATTCCACATTTGAACCTACAAGGTGTTGATTATTATTCCGTGAATTAGTTTTTATTGTCACATAAAAACGGGATTCACACACACTCGATTTCGTATTTTGAATTCCAAGATTCGTTGTTTGTTTTCGCTAAATAATTGTTGATTATTATTCCGTGAATTAGTTTTTATTGTCACATAAAACGTAAGCCACACGCGCTCGATTGTCGTATTGTTGTTGCTAAATAATTGCTGATTATTATTCCGTGAATTGGTTTTATTGTCACGTCGGTAAAATCACGTTTACAATGGCGGTGATCGCAGCATTAAGAAATCGACAGGCTAATACAGCCTTGATTGAAATTTATAATTGTTCGGTAAAAGCATTGAATTCTGCTGATATTATAGATAAGAATTATCTACAGGTTAAGTTCAGGTACATCGAGTATGTTAAGCGCGATTTCTTGGAGTCGTACGTGATCCTCGAAACGGCTCAGAATAAAGATTGTGGCATGGAGGAATTACAGAATCGTCATACATGTTTTATGAAAATGTACTATGATATTCAAGTTAATTATAATTCGGTGTTCGATAATCGGATAAAGTCAGACGACAATAATTTCGACCTACCGACTGTTGAGAGGTATGTGTCGCCGCCTCAGGTTATTAACACAATTCTATCAACTAGTATCACGCCGCAGGTGGAATTAATTAAAAACACCGAGGTGTTAATTAGCTCAAGTAACTCGTCCGTTCTTTTATCTACGGACGTCGTACAGGCAAAAGATAAAGATGGACGTTATCAAAAGGTCCGCGTCTCATTGAAGTCTTCAAGTCAAGCTAACTTCATAACTCATGACTGCTCAATTCGTTTGGGCCTCGACTGTTCTAATCGAAATATTCCTATTCGAGGAATTAGACAGGGGTCGGCCACCGCAGAAAAGGGAACGCTTAATTGTCGAATTCGTTCCCTCTGCTCCAATGAGTATGTTAATGGGGGAATTCGTTTTTGTTGTCAAGTAGTTGTGCAGATGTCCCTAGTTCTCCCATTCGTCGGGGGAGACTGGAAACATATCAAAAACTTGAATTTAGCTGACCCAAATTTTGAAACTCAGGATTATAAAAATATTTCGGGACGGCACGTTGTTTCGCTCCCTTTCAAGGAAGAGTCATCGGAAATTGAGGACTCATATCATTCGGCAGTATCTCGACTGCATCACTTTGAACGTCGATGTTCGAGGAATCCACATTTTAAATCGGCAGATATTAAATTCATGACAGAATATGAATTTTTAGGTCACACGATACATGTGACAAGCTCATTAACTTCGTTTGGAAGATATTTTATTCATCATTGTGTGATTAAAGACACTGGTTCTACTAAGAACCTTCGAGTAGTTTTTGACGCAAGTTCGAAAACTACATTTGACCAGTCATTGAATGACATACTTTTGATAGGACCTAAACTTCAACAAGATATTGTGAAGTTAATTTCGAGGTTCAGATCGCATAAAATAGTTTTTACAGCAGATATCTGCAAAATGTATAGACAAATCTTAGTTCGTCCGGAGGATAGACCGTATCAACACATTTTGTGGCGTGAATCATCTGATCACGAGATCAAAGAATTTGAATTACAAATTGTAACTTACGAAACTGTTTCTGCACCTTTTCTCGCTGTAAGAACGTTACATATTTTAACCGGAGCTTCCATGCTCGAATCGGCGCGTAAATTACAACAAGATTTGGTGGAGTTGTTTCATCTTGACGTTTTTGAATTGAGTAAATGGTCTAGTAACTGTTCAGAATTACTGTCTGATATTCCAGCTTCACATCGCGAAGTACCTATAGATTTCGAGTTGAATCATGATAGCATTAAGATTTTAGGTATTGTTTGGGAGCCCAAAAGTGACTCGTTCTCGTACCGGGTGAAGACTTCCCAAATAACTTATTCGAAAAGGTCAATACTATCAACGGTTGCTAAGATTTTCGATCCGCTTGAATGGATTTCTCCCGTTACGTTTTCGACAAAGTGTTTATTACAATGGTTGTGGAAGCCTGGCTTGAAGTGGGACATTCCAATCCGTGCCGTAAACATTCGGCTATACATACAGACATTCCGCGCTATATCGTAGCGAGTTTTGATAACAATTACCATTTAGTAGGTTTTGCCGACGCGTTGAAAAGGGTAATGTCTATGCTGTGTTGTACTTTCGGTCCAAGCACTCGGAGCATAAAGTTAATATTCGCCTTTTGATTGCCAAGCTAAAGGCGGGTCGCGTAAAAACCCTTTCTATTCCGCGGTTAGAATTATGCGGCGTTTTTATTGTTCGCTCGACTTTTAGATTACGTTTTGAAATCTGTTAATGACATTGTAAATATTGATAAAGTGTTCGCTTTACGGATTCTACCATCGTTTTGTCATGGATTCATACGCCAACCATGACGTCATGGGATGAAGCCGTCTTAAAATAGATTTTCGTCATTAACAAAAATACAACAAGTTACAACTTGGATTGTCAGATTTATTGTTAACATTCAACATAAAGGTAGAAGATCGCAATTTCGGAGTTGTTATTGTCGAAGAATTATATTCATCGCTAAATACATGGATAGAGAAAGTGCAACAAGTGCATTTTCATAATAATTTAAACTAAATTCATCATAATTCTTCTCACGAAATTCATCATAATGCTTATCACGTTCGCAAATTAATACTTTCTTTTGTAGATTCGGTTGATTTACTTAAAGTTGGTGGGAGATTGCATCATGTCCCTATCACTTCTAATAGTCAACATTCCATATTTCTATGTGATAAAAGTAATTCGACTAATTTAATTATTGATTCGTATCGTTCGGTTTATTTGCACGCGGGACCTAGGACGTTATTATTACGTTTACATGTAACAATTTCGATTGTTTCCCGCTCGCAACGTCATTTGTTTACGCTCGCAACGTCATTTGTTTACACCTTAGCAACGTCATTTGTTTACGCTTTAGCAACTGCATAATGTGGTTTAAGGCTCGTCCTTTTAATTTACAACTTGTCATAGGCGATTCGTCACAATCTCAATTTCGTGAAGATTGTCCCTTTTTCAATATTGATGTTATTTTAGGTGTTCCCTTTCCTCAATAAAAGAAAGAAAGCGTAGAGGAACAAAAGTGTTAACCACTTATTTGTGTTTATTTATTTATTTTAAGCACCAAAGCAGTACATTTAGAAATAGTATTTGACTTAACGTCCGCAGCATGTTAAGCGTGTTAGATCGCGTTCCTAGCTGAACGGGGATTATGTTCTAGTCTCACTAGTGACAATGGCACAAATTTCGTCGATGCTAACAAACATCGAACGGCTCACGAACATATATCATCTGCCGTTATTATTACGCGTCAAATCAATTGGTGTTCTCACCTCCATTCCGTATCTCATTTTGGAGACATATAGTTGGGGCGTATCGAGTAATGTCATTTTGATCGTGATCAAGTCTTGCGTGTAATAATAGTTAAAAATGCACACGGAACATTTCGTCGGCCAGTTGTCAAAGTTTATCCGTCACCGGTCTAAGTGTTCATCGACCATAACGAGGATATATGTAGCCTGGTTTCGTCCCATGAACCTGTGATTGTCAATAGTTTATCTACTTTATTTTATTTCTCTTTTGAATAATGTTATAGTAAATAGATAAAGTAATTAGTTTAATAGTTTTACGTAGTAGTAAAACCAATTTTCATTAATAATCGGAGGTGGCAACGCACATTTTCAAAAATAGGTGATCGAACTTATTAGATAGAGTTGTGCTAATAATCTATTATCTATATTATTATACTAGTATGACTCCTGTTGAGTCTTCGATACGTACATGTTGCAAATAGCATACGAATAAAATAAATGTTTTCAAACGCAACGACTCTATGAAGTACCGCTTAACATACCCGACAGGACAGCGATGTGTGTTTTCCGTTTCTAATGAATAACGATGATGTTTTTCCACTAGTTTGACAATAAATTTCAATCAAAGCTACATTCGATAATCGGTTTCTCACCGATTTGCCAATAACCAAAGGGAAGACTCTATTGTAGTTTATTCGAGTTTTCAAATTGAGTTTCCATAGACGTTAAGTATCGGTTGCTTACACAATTAATTAATAATTTTGAGATTATCATTTTCGGTTGTTATGATTTAATTTGTTTATTGACAATAATCGAGAATGTGTGAATCATCGACGTTTGGTAGATAAGAGATTTTCATCTCTTCTCGGGGGGGGGAATGTTTGGTCCTAGAATTGACATTTTGTGAGTTCCAATGTGATGTTCAATTTTACCCCGTCTACCTATCTCCTATACGTCACCTTGCGACCCTTGTCCTGCCATGTTGGCCTGGCTGTGTAAAATATGCATTAATCAGCCTGTCACTTGACCCCCACTCTCGGATCGTATCATTCGGTCGGTCGAGACCGGCCCACACTTCTTAACTAGTGCCCGGAGAAGGAGGTTGTTCCTTCAAAACCATCGCCCGGACCTGGAAGTCATTTCACACTATTACCGGAACAGAGAGGTTGGCCGCCATAGCAGACAAATCAGGTGAGCAGATGACGTAATCCTCTACTATTGTTCCTCAGATAATCAAATCATTATCAAGTACCATCTCGCCTTTTACAGTCCACTAAAATTCAGTCCAATTCCATCCAGAAATCGATTCGCGGTTTTTGGATCGAACAACGTGAATACCGCACAAGAGTCTCAACTTCTCTCAACAGTCTAGAGCCAGTTAGACTATGGTATCCCTAATTGGGGTATGTTGTGAGGCTGAAAGTAGTGGAAAGTGGAAGGAGATGGGGAAGAGAAAGGTTGGGAAGTACCTGGCTATTCAGATCTGGTCACCAAACACGGCGGCTAAAGCCATTTCAAGCAACGTTTCAATTCTGAATGGCGGTCTTTCACCAGGGCGACACTTAGTATCTACCACTCTGGAACGTGCCGCAACTATACTATATTTTATTTTTAAATCATTTAAATGTGCTATGACACATTAATTAAATAAAATTTATTTGCGCACTCTAAGTTCTAACCCGCGACCTCTAGATTCGTAGTCGAGCGTCTTACGACTCGACCATGCAGGCCGGATTCTTTCCGGATATTCACATTTTTAACACAATCATACATGGTTTTACCGCACATACGCCTCAGGGACCTCATTTCCATAGCATTCAGTTTATTTTTATCCTTCCTCTTCCGGTACCACGCCTCACTGCCATACATAAGGGTTGGTATAAGCACTCCATTGTGAACTGCTAGCTTCGCTCCTTTGGACATGTTTTTGTTTGCGCCAACAGCGTTCAGCCCTCCATTGATGGAGTATCAGATGGACGGATAAATAAAACGTTCTGAAGTATTACTGTTTTCCGGATTTCTCATAGGTTTCTCGGGGACGCGTCATGGGGTTTGGTTGCCATGACTACCGCCCAGCGTCCCGGCGGCGCCGGTCAGCCACCCCCCTGAACAGTGAACATAACCGCTGCGCCCTGCACCCCGTGGCTTAGAGACCGGACAGTTATGCTGGAGACTTACTAGAATACTTTATGAGGAACTGTAGTTTTTGACTGGCTTCAAATAACAAAAAAAACTCGCCTTGTGGTTAATGCGTTATTTTGTACTAGCGAATGCCACGGTAGGTATGGGTATCAATTTTCGCCTTCCAAAGATAATAACCGAATATATTTTTTAAGCTTAAGCAAATCTGATATGATAACACATTAAATATGTACTCACTACCCGGCTTAGCCCAAGTTTCGACATATTTTTTTCATATTAATCAAATAATTATTTTACAGTGAAATTGATAAAAAAAAAACTACAATATTAAGCAATGTTTTATCCTCTTCTTTTAGGTTATTTGGTGTCCATATTTATCAAATAATTTTACCTTCTGTCTTATTTTTTTATATTAGAGTCGAATTGAAATAACTTTGTTTTCTACAATTGGAGGTAGTTATGCAAAAAGCGTCCTAACCACAAATTGCCAAAATACAATACATACATGTTTTCCTATAGATAAATAGAAAATTTATATCTGCTGAAAACATTCAAGTTCCAAATGCAATAGATTTAATCATTTTTTTTTTACTAACGTATATTGCAGATATTTGACTTAAATTGAAGTTTAAATACATTATGAAATGTAGAATAACATAAGAAACAGATTGTTTTTAATAAACACATTGACAGATTATAAATTATCTTTTAATAAAAATGCGTATAAAAAAAAAACACTGATATTCACTTAAGAAATGTCGATTACGCATATTAATGCTTTTTTATCGTCATTTTTTCAAACACCTTTTCCTCAGCTTCATATTTTTGGGGTTGGATGCCTTTGCATAACTACGTCCAATTATTTATATATTATTCTCTCCTTTTTGAGGTTATTGTGTATTTTTTTTATTTTCTAGAGTATCTTTAATACTATTGTTGACACATAAATGAGTTATTTATTCATCTGAGTAACATTATTACAGTAGATTTTGCTTCACCTATCTCACTAGTAGGCCCGGCCTTGAGTCAAACGGCGCCTGGGGCTAAATTTTATCGCCCCTAGTTTTCAAGGAGTGGCGCGAATTTATATTCCGCGCCATCGCGTTGGGAAGTTACGGGCTTGATTGCCATCTATTGACGGTATGGTTTTTTCATTTAATATAATATATAGGCGCTGGGTGCCTATATATATATATATAAAAGCACCGTAATATATTTAAAAAAATATAAATACGAGTATATTTAAAAAAAAACAAAAATAAAGTATTCAAAGCGCATTGGAAATTCGCCTCCTGGAGCGGACAGCTCCAATTGCGCCTGCACAGTACAAGCCCTCCTCACTGGGAAGAGTTCCTCGTGGAGAGAGACATATGACATACATCATTTAATATAAGCTTTACCCATAATAAAATAAAAGTTTGTGACTTCATAATATAAAATAAAATAAAATAAAGCCCAAGAACAAGAATAGATTGGTAGTAATGTTTCAAAATATATTTTGAAATAGTATAATATAAAGGTTCAGTAATAAATAATACTTATGGGCTTTAGTGTAAAATAAAGAGTAAGGAAGTTAAGAAAAAAATTAAAAGTAGGATAAGACAAAGATATATAGACTTATATATAATATTTGAGTAGTAGTAAGGTGTGTAGTTTCCAGTCATGGGACGACCTACTTTAAATATACATATATTTTTTCTTTTGTATTATAATTATTTAGGTTAGCTCGCTGCCCATTGTTCCCATTTCTGAAAATGGGAACAATGCTGTGATCAAAATGAGTTCAATATATATATATTTAATATAACCACCCCAATTTACCGATTTTGCTCTAGATTCAACTGATTGTTTTCGTTTTTAACATGATATCTTGTCTTATTTTTTTGAATTCATATTTTAAAGCTCTATGATTTATAGCGGAAATGACTTTGTGATCTGAAATAAAATGTGTTGACCTCGAAATTTCACCTTTGAAAAGCTGAGCAAATTTCATGACCACAAAGCTCACCTTTTGAGATATTCCGATAATAAAATATAGTTTTTTGCTTTCGCACTGGAAGATATATCTTTTTTGTTGAAACAAATGATGTTTATGTTGATAATAATAATACCACAGAAGAGATAAACCGATTGGAATGCTATCTGTACCGATTTGAAAGATAACTGATTTATCCAATTTAATTCAGACCTTTCGACTCTTAGGTCCCATACAGGACAATGATATTCATTTTTTGTCCAAGATAAATGTTTGAATCATTAATTTCACCCAAGAAATTGAGCTTTTTCAGGCACACGGACTCGCCCAAAACACCCTTCCAGGGATTTTCTGTTCATCGATTACCAATAAGTTGAAAGTATATCGACTTTGATAGAATCACTCAGCGGGCACAGTCTCCCTAGGGGTGGTTTGTAGACGTAGTAGATAGATACTCATACCCACCTACCCTCAGCATGATATAAAACGCAACAGGGTGGGTGACTCTGCTAACAACCACCTCCCTTCCCTCGTGGCTTGCACTAGATACATATTATAACACTTGCAATATAATAGTGCGATAAAAAGTGTTGAAACTTTACTTAGCTAAAGTGTAGCTGACTTTCTACGTAAATTTTAACATTTGATGGCGTCCGTGACAGGGGGGTAAGCAAATTGGTTTTGAATCCAAGAGTCACGGGTTAAAATCTTGGCATTAGCATAAAAGAGTATTTGCAATCATTTAAAATACATAAGATTTAATGATTTAGGCTTATTACACATATCTCCAGTAATCTCCACTTGTTACGCGCAGTTTTATTATTGCTAAAAAAAATGAAAAAATTCCATCTTAGCTGCAAGTGGTGAATTCGAATTATCCATTTTATCCTTTATATTATAATTAGTGTGGAAACTCTTTGCTTGAAATAACGATTATTATTATATTTTTTATTTTGTTACTCGTGCTTTCCCTTTTTCCACAGTCAGATGGACACATTATATCTATAGTTAATTAAAACCAACTGTACAGTGCAGTTGTAACTGTTGCCAACTGTAAATGAACTAATACCGGACTGTAATGCAGGTGTTATGTTTATTTTTTCAAAAATCTATTTTTATTGTAGTATGTTTTTTTGAAATGTTATGATGTTTTCACTTTGAATGTAAAGGTGCTCATCTCGATACAAGACTACCCTACTGATATGAGAGGCTATTTTTTTCTTTTATTTAATGATTTTGAGAATAAATAAAATAATCAATCTAACCTTAGTAACTTTTTTTCGAATAACAAGTTAATTTCAAAAAATAGTAACTAACTACTATTTCGCATAAATCATAGTTTATACTGTATGCCTAAAATCGGAAGAAATTAATTTATTAATAATTTTCAATATAATTTTATACTTGCATTGAAAAGTTTTAATAATTGAATTGTTTAAAATGCCACTTTCTAATGAGGTCCTGATGGCTAAATTGGAAGATTAAACTCCCGGATAGAGTAGAGGTTGTAAGTTTGAGTCTTGGTCATGATCATTGTTGTTTTTAGTTTCATATTTATGTTTTAGATTATTAATATTATTTAAATATTTATAATGTTTTCGTTCGATATTTGAAATGGGTACGTTTAAGCAACCCATGTTTTTTCTTGACAAGTCAAGTTACATCCTATGACTTTTCACGAGTAACAACACTAACAACTAGTTAATTTACCTACATACTCGTACATACTGTACAAATTAACAAAATGTAATTCTGTGCCCATGCAATTTATCAAACTAATTGGTACTGATCCAAGCTAAATTACTAACATAGAGTGTTTCTTCCCACTCATCGAAGAACGACTAATTTTCTGTAAGATGCATTACGCTTACTTAACGTAAAGCGATTTACTAGACAAACTTTCCCCTGGTTCAAGCAAAGTTTCTATTTGATTTGGGGCAAGAAGTAGACAAGCGGCGAAGACATATATCCACCTGGATTACGCCAGAGACGGTGAAATTGCTCGTGAATCATAAATGATATACTGGTAAGCGAGTGCTACGTATATTCCCCTCTGTCGTCTTTCTGAAGGAGTGAGGAGCTATACCTGGGAGGTGTGTACTCGTACACTGTGCACAGAAGACTCCTTCCTTGGCTGTTTTGGGAAATGCCACTCAAAGGAAATCATATTAGGTATTCTGCTTGATGTTTTCAGTCCACATTCATATCTATTTTGAGTCGATTCGTTGTTGACATGTGTATATTAACGGCAAAGTTCCAGCAATATGCCACGATTAAAAATGAAATATCTTTTATTTTAATATTTATTTCAATAATTTTTTTTTTTCGTGGAAAGCAATCACTTTGTGGTTTGACATATTTATATAAATGAAAAAATAACTATGTACAAGACCAAGAATATTATTTTTATTTTAAAGACCGACCGGTTTCGCATAGCCTAGGCATCATCAGGGTGCAAAATTAAATTATAGCTAATGTTGTACCCTGATGATGCTTAGGCTAAGCGAAACCAGTGGGTCATAAAAATAAAAATTATATTTGTGGTCTTATGCAAAGTTATTTTTTAATTCCTAAAATATTTTTGCTGAAAAACTTAATATTTTGCTTTCCATTTTATGTTTTTAATCGTAACAGGTTTCATCTTGCTTCGAGAATTTTCAGTCAGGTAATGAAATTTATAAACAGTGTTAATATTTAACCTCTCTATAGAAAAGTAGTAAACAAGAATATGGAATGATTAAAAGTAATTTCAAATACTAAGATGTCTAAAATATAGCTTACAAATATTTTGACATTATATTTTTTTATCAATGAATATTAAAAATATCATACCAAACGCACTTTTCTTTTCTGTTATTTTTTTCATTAAAAAAATATTTCAAATGAAACAACAACTTTTTTATAAGCCATAAACGTATTATTTTTAAACGTCAACCGGTCTATAACGTGGTTTAGCTTAGACCAAACTTCGTCAGGGCAAATATAATTGCTCAGTCTAAGCGAAACCGGTTGGCGTTAGAAAATAATAAACTCGTGGTTTATAACGTGGTTTAGCTTAGACCAAGCTTCGTCAGGGCAATTATAATAGCTTGGTCTAAGCGAAACCGGTTGGCATCAAAATGTAATATATTCGTGATTTGTAACAAAGTGACATTGTGTTTTATTCAATATAATATCAAACAACAAAGTGATTCCTGTATATGAAAAAAAAAAATACAGAAAAAATTGATCGTATTATTTCTTACTACGACTGTACAATGTACATTACTCAAAAAGTAAAATGAATATATTTTGATAATTCATATTCAACACAGATCTGTGCAAGGGGTGTATGCCACATCTAAAACTGCATCATTTTAAGCTGTCATCCCTGCATACCATTGCGGCGTGTGACAAATACCTCCTGAAACAGCGGTGGATACAGTGACAGTGTCGCGGCAATTCGTCACTCCAGCCTGTCAGTCTGGATGCATCATCGTCAATATCCGCAGCGGTGACAAATGGTCACGTGTCACTTGTGTTCATTTATCTAGCACGCGTAACATTGACGAAAGTTTGATGAAATTCTTCATCACATACCACTGGAGAGATAAACACACAAAGGTTGTGGGCGTGTCCGTGTTCCTGAAGTGAGTTCAATTTTTCCTTATTTCTGGTGAACTTGATGGAACATTTTCTAATATCGACATTATACGCATTTCTTGAAAATATTATCAATTTCATTGGTACGTCTAGGGCCTAAGAGTCAAAAGGTTTTATGTAAGCTGGCGACATTAGTTTTCTTCCAAATCGGTATATAGAGCACACTTCTAGGTATTTATATGTTCAGTGTTTTATAGCGCCTTTGAGGTGATATTTATTAAAAATGGCGCTTTATAAATTAGCCAAGTTATCATTATTTTACTAAGTACTAGGTAGGCCTAACGCTTTTATGAATGATTCAATTTCGAGGAAAGTAAAAGAATTATATTTTTTTATAAATACTTCCAAAACTAAATCTTCGGGGAAGCATATTTTCAAAGCGTCTTCTTCCCTATCTCTTTCTTCTCCTCACTCTTTTTAGCCTTATAAAATAGCCCCATTGGGTTGCCATAGTTCCACTGACTCTGGGAAGTTGGGTAAAATAATAAATAATTTTAAATGGAAAAAAAACTTTCATTTTAATGTTGGTACCCACTGTTAACTATGTGAAAAAATACTGAGAGTGTCTGCAAGTATGGTGGATAATATCAGTATTGCCCTGCCGAAAAACTACCATTCAGAATCGAAACTTTGCTTTTAACGCCTATAGCCGTGATTGGTGACCAGATCTGAATTTACAGGCACTTTCCAATTTTATTTTCCCCATCGTCCCACTGGCTCCGGACAGTTAAAACTCTTTTAACCACATTAAAAAATAAATGGATGGGGATATGATTGACTTGATTATGGTTGACACATACTCGTATGGTTGATGAAAAAAATATACTCTCAAAATATTATGTGGGTAGTTATAAAATTTTGTGTCTAGAACCATATTTACAAATATTTACGTTCAGTTACCTACTCGTATCATCCAAAATAAAGTTTTTATTTTATCAAGTTTTTTTTAATTTATTTTTTTATTTCTCTGACACATTTCAGTCAAACCTCTTCATTTCCGTTTTTAGTTTTTTTTTGCAAAATGCTAAATATTTGTTGTCAAAAATACAAACCGATAAAGTTCTTGCCAAAAATATTATAATTTTTAAGCAACGACAACGTTTTTTGACTAAAAAAATATGTCTTACGATAGACAATCTAATCTCTGCATCAGGGGAGTACCGTATACTCGTATATTGAGAATAATAAAAATGAAAATAGACAAAATATCTCATTCAAGTGTTCATGTTTTTCTGCTTACACAGACAAGCTCGTGTAAAATGAATATTTATTTAGTGATTGAATCTCATCAAGGTTTAATAAAAGGTTTTATTTACGCTGAAGTTCGTTACGCGAACTGTTCATAGCAATAATACTAACCTAACTTTAAATTTGTTGCATCTGTCACTTCACGTCTGGCAGCTGGTCAGTTTGTGCACGATAACTTAAGGTATTTAAAACGCGATTAAAGCTAATTAATTGTTGTTGAAGCGACTTTACAATATAAATGCTGTTAGCGAAACTGTTCTTTCTTTATTTTACGGACATAACTTTGTTGTACTTGTCACAAAAATACGTTCAAAATACGTTCAAGATTTCCGGTGATATTGTTTCGTTTAAATGTGTTTTTGAGTTGTTAAATCTTCACTGGTAAGTTCAAACATGTGATATTTAATCATTACACAGTTAAACCCTCGGATTTATTGCCATTTTCAAACAAACTTAAATTAGAAAAATAATTTGAAAAAATGGCTTTTAGGTTAGGGTATTAATTTGTTTCCAAAATTCTAAATAATTTTGTTTACAGGTGAATCAACTTGAAAGTGCAAGAAGTGAGTCGAAAATGTTGACTGGTGATGCTCCTCGTATCCCGTTTTCATCTCATAAGGTAAGAAAATGAATAATTATTTTTGAATCCTGTATTCCTCAATTCACGTTGCTATTATGTATTCCATGTTATTGTTGAGCGGGTTTTTTCGTATTACAATACGAACGCCGGTTCTGATGTTATGTTATCTTGCATTTTTAAATGTTTCCTGGAAAATGAAGTAATTATATTTGATATGAAGGGTTTTTCCAAAGGACATAAAATCTTTCATCGGAAGACAAAATACGCAGAACCAGACAAATCACATGACTCATCTGTTGAATCACAATCATCCCCTGTAAAATACACATCCAATATTCCACACAGAGAAAGTTTCTCATTTCGGGGAACTTATTTAGTTTAGTAGCAATTGACTATACGAGTTCCAACATAACGATTCCATTTCGCCTTTGGTAAAACTATTATCTTTGATTGAATCAGGTAAACACGCTAATAAAACCTGGCATGCTATTTAGTATGCTGTCTTTTGTAAAAAGAATTCAGGACAATTCTCATTGTTTATTTTGCACACTTAAATTGGGTTAGGTTAGGTTTTGTTTAGTGGGTTCCAAACTTTCGTCACATTTGACATCCACCACCACCACCATTTAGATATAGTGATGTTTTTCGTTAAATGTTGATTCTAGGCTCGTTTTGAACAAATTGTGATTGGCTAACATGCATAACAACACCACCCTTATGCTTTCAGCTAATCACGATGTGTTCGAAAGTTAAAACTTTTATTATAAAGTATACATATTAAGTAAGTTATATATTTTGGACAACATAACGTGGTTTAAAAAACAGTTTGATTTCATAATTGTCGTAATCACTAGTCTACAAAGACCATTAAATATAAAATATTTGAATGTCTCCGAATAAGGTAAGCTTATTTTATGCAAAATATTGAACGTACGCGTTTAACGAAATCACTGTTAACTATTTCATCCTCTTAGGTCAGACTCAAAGAAGTGTTTGAAGTTATGCATTCATCATCGAAATAAAACAATTTTCTGATCAAATAAATTGATACATTGCAATTTAAAGAGCTCTTATATCCGCTTCGAATGGCCGTTCATCTCCGTCCGCCTGATGGCGAAACACTTCAAATTGAATAAATTGAACGCGTCAAGTCCACGTCCGGTGGATGCGCCGCCGCAAATAATGCGGTGGCGCCGTTCGGGCGCCGCGACGCCTCCACTCGCCGGCCAAAGCTCTCGAGGCGCCGTCTTCTCTTTAGTCTGTAGCCCGCACTACTTTGTGCGGATGATCACTTAACGAACAATGCCGGGAGCATTGGAACGAGAAGACAGATTAAGGGTTCGCGGGATGAGACACGTCTGTAAAGGGTTATACAGACGATAGCAATAATATGTTAATCTAATTGATAAACTTTTAATTTTATTCAACGTGAAGATTTTTTCTCATTCTTGGAATAATTACTATCGATAAACAGAATTTGGGTATTACAGAAAACTACTCGTGAACTTCCTACTTAAATAAGGTATGAATACAAACATAAATACGACCTTATGATATTAATTTGTTTGAGGATTCTGAGCTTTTTGTATTCGGACGTATTTTGAAATAAGATCAAATCAAAGGAAGGTAAAGGTTATTATTCCAATCATTTTTCCTTTGCTGAGAAATTAGACGCCTTTCTCAAAAGATGGTATGTTCTTTATATCACACGTATTTTATGTAAGATACTTATTCTTTCACATCGATTATTATAAAAAACACAAAGGTTTGAGCGAATATGAAAGTATCAGATTTATTTAACTTTTTTTTGTAATGCTCCACAAGAATCCCACTGGCCAAAACTAGAGAAAATATGGTAACCAGTTATTTGAAAATTTTGTCAGACTTAAGGAAATAGGGAGGGGAATGAAAAAGGCAGAAGAGAGATCGGTAAATTTCTGGATAATAGCCACTGGCCATTAGCCAGACGCTTATTTAAGTTCTGGATACTCGACATAGGTTGTTAAGCCATTTTAAGCAACGCTTTAATTCTAAAAAGTGGTCTCTAAAATCGAAAAACAGTTACCATACGTATTGTTATATTTCTTTAAATATTAGAAAAACAACCTAGCCACGTATTATTTGATAACTGACTACTAGTTTCAGGTTTTCATTCATTGAATTAACAAAAGTGCACAAACTCACCAATTTTTCCCTAAGATTCACTGTTCACAGTTATAATACCCAGCACTTTCGTATCTTGACCACTCCACTGAATCTGAACATTGCTTTGAATGGATAAAGCTATCTCTAGTGACCAGTTTTGATTAGTTGAGAACATAATCTTTGAAGACCCCTCATAACCCTCCCCATGTTTTACAGCGTTTAATATTCCTCAAAATTGGGGAGGTAATAGTCTCGTTGGCTCTAGGCAATTGATTGTTACGTTTAAAAATAACATTTTCGTGCGAAATGCTTCGATATAATGTGCATACATAATAAACTCTATGAGTAGATGTATAAATTTTGGTCACTAAATGCTACAAATTGGTAAAATTATTTCTGGTATGTACGAGTAGTTTAATTAAAACATTAAAAACATGAATAATAACTTCGGTACGTGAAATATTTCCATGATATTATCACTAAGCATATTGCTGATGACACAAACTAAATATATTTACCATGTCAATGAATCACACGACAGAGACATATAGTATTTATTCATTTAAGACAATATTTACCTTATTATTGTTTCATAATAGTTTCCAATGAAATATTTTCATAAAAGGTCTTGGAAAATCAGAAAATTTAAATATATTAAGTATATAATCATTATGTCAACATGAATAAAAAAAAATTGCCGAAGTAATGAAATACCTTAAACTTGTGATTCCGATTGCGATAAGGATGAAATTGACATTTGACGCCGGCCGCCAGTTTGATTTTGTCTTGATTTATGCAAAAAAAAAACATATTAAAGCACGTTTTATTTTATTTTATGAACCTTAGGCACAAATTTTAAAAAATTTTACCACACACTCTGAAAAACTTAATTTGCTTTATTATACCGTCACTGGAAAGGAAAAAGGGTTGAAACACCATTTTGAGAAGTTTACACCGGAACACGTTGAAGTTTTTTTTGTTTTACGATAAAATTCATAAGTCTTCAGTACCTGGATTTTGAAAAAAGAGTTGACTCAAGTAACTCAATGCTCTTATTGAGTTACCTGAAGCGACAAAAAGCTAAAAAAGTCCCAAACTTGGGTCGCTTAAGTCAAGCCTCCTCCCACACTGTAAATATATTTCAAATGGCTGAAGAGCCACAAAAGTAAGCCGTAGTAGAATATTTTACTATTCAAAGTAGTTTTACAGGCCTGAAATCTGGTTTATTAATAGGCTTACAGAAAGACACACTTAAAAAAAAATACATACATATATATATCGAGATTTGTTCCACAATTGAAGCATCTATAATATTTCTGGGCGATTAAATGTTCAAACCAAAACACATGATTTTCATTATTTTGCAATGCGTCGCCAGCGTGATGTGAAAAATCAATAAATCAATTGATGTCTGAAAGCATGTAGGTCGGATGGTTACTTTATTTTGCTATCTTGCCAACTACGTGACCTTTTGTAAGATCATTGCTTCATGGATCTATTTCGACTTGTGAGTAAAAAAATCATGTTAAAACGATAGACAAATTACAAGCAAAATAATCTTTAATAGTGGAATCCCTCATTTTTTTAATGCACTGATATATTCAAGTTTATGCTTATTTTAGGTCTGCGACCATTCTTATTTATAAAAATAAATAAATAGGTTAAACATATTTAGAAAATCTACGTTATCTAAATAGATTTCTGCTCGGCATAAACAGAGATTTCAACACTTTTTATAACACTGATAAAAAAATACGGAACATGCAATATTAATTTCGTGACGCCAAAGCTCAATGTTAAAGAGTTTCAGATATCACAGAAGACGTTCAGCTTTATGGTTACGGTTGATAGTGTTTCATGCGCAGTGTTTTTATTAACATACACGCACTATTTACTCAAGTACGTACAAAATACGTAAAATACTTTTTCGTACTAAAACAAGTTATCTTAGTTCGTGCACAGCCTGTGTTGCCAATAAGCATCTGTTGCCCTGGCTGTAATTTTGAAACTCGCGTAATTTTGCTCCGAAATGGCGGTCGTCGAAACACGCCGTTTATTAGCTTAGAGCCTTAAAGGCTCGCCGTTTTCTAAATCCCGTTTCCTCCTCGCCGAGTTGCCGAGTGTGGTGTGTAGTACTTGAGTACCCAAGTACCCACGGACCCACAGCCCGCTCGGCGTGATGGAGTTTGGTACTAACGCGGTGCTTTGCGACCCGGGCGCGTAAGCACCGGTGATGTAGTGTTAAATAAAATAACGCTGAAAAAATTTGAACTTTGGAAAATGTATTATTTATTAGGATCATACATAAAAAAAATGAGATGTTATATAAAAGGCGCTTTGTTTGCTCCACATTTTCTTTCAAGATGTTCAAGACATTCAGAGCGATTTTTTCCCACGCTCTACATATTTACTTTCATTAATCACAGGAATTGTTATTAAGTTTATCATAGCACCCTTTATGTAAAATTTTCACGAAAACAACCCTAAAGAAAATTGAATTGAATTATTATTATGGTTACGTATGTTCATTGACAATACTCCAGCTGTATTACACCTTCAACTGTGATGCCTCTCACGGAAAATAATGTTATTTTCACAAAGAGTAATCACTTTATCGGTTAACTATGTATGATTAATAGCTCTGTATTATTCTTTAGTTATCATAATTTCTCTGACGAGACTTTGTCTAAGCGAAACCGGTTGACGTATAATATAATATCGTCGCTGGAAAGGCAAAAGGGCTCAAACGACACAAAATAAGTTAAATATGCAGTTTTGATCTGTTTTTTAATTCATGGAATGCTTTGTGACTCTTGTTTGATACTGAAGACTTTTGTGATCCTTCAGCCACTTAAAATATTTTTACCATTCGGGAGAAGGCTTGATTCAAGCCTCACAAGTTTGCGAATTTTTTTTTAGCTTTTTTCAGTTCAGGTAACTCAGTGAGAGCATTAAGTTATCTGAGTCAACTTTTTTTTATCAAATCCAACCAGGTACTAAAAACTTATAAATTTTATTGTAAAACAGAAAAAACTTTAAAGTGCTCTGGTGTAAGCTTTCAAAAATGAGGCTACAGCTCTTTTGCCTTTCCGGCATCAATATAGTCGTGGTGTATAACAGGGTGATTTTTATTTAACATTATGAAATAATGTTGTTGACGTTAACAAAATATGTGTTTGTTTAAAGCAATAATCTAGGCAGTTTGGTGGCGCAATAAAAGTATTGTACCCGTATGTTTTCTTATTTATAGTATTTGAAAATAGATAAAATCAATATTATATTATTTAAATATATAGTTGTGGGTACAATTCATATACAACAACTTCCGCCGCTGTATAAGGTTTAATCCTTTAGGTGATCAAGTATGTTTAATTATAAAACCAAAGACTATACTGATTAAAAGTAACACGTGTAAATGCACTACGTTTCTTGAATAAATAACTCTATTGAAATTGAAACTATACGAATTTTTCCAGACCGGATTTCTCAAAATCTGTTGAAACGATTTTGTGTCAAAACTCAAATAAAAAACTTATTATTCAAGGCAGGAAGCAGACCCAAATGACCCAACACTTAGTTTTATAGTATTCTGCACTGAAATACAAAGCTTTTTTTCATTTGCAGGAGAGATCAATGATATAATACATTACGTTTGACACGCGTAAATGATTTATGATAAATCCTGGGAGGGTGAAAGGTATTATTCTCGCCGATAAGAGGGAAATGTTTCCCGGGAGGAGGAAGCTGTAAAAAAGGAAATATTATACAGGTCTGAGGGTATCAAAAGTTTGCGGGTTATTTTTCAGGATCAACTTCGTAACAAATGCATCTAATGATTTAATAAAACAAATTTGTAACTTTATTCCACTTTTATTATTTTGACTGGATCGGTTTCAGCCTATGACGGCCTACGGACGGATAGTCTGAAGATGGCCGTCATAGGCTGAAACCGGTCCAGTCAAAATAATAAAAGTGGAATAAAGTTACAAATTTGTTTTATTAAATCATTAAAATGGAATTCCACCACGAATTAACAGTTTCAAAATTAGAAATAATAAATGCATCTAAATTGATTCAACATTTCACACTTATTCTAGAGTACCTACTGGTCAATATTTTAGTCCCATGCCATATTTTCGCCGGGTAATACGATTTGAAAAAAATGTTTTACCTGCAAAAAAATCTTTGGAGTTATTTATTAAAAATAAAACATATTCTAAAGCATGTCAGAAAACAACTTGCTATCGGTTTACTTTGCTAAGCGACCAGCTGTGTGTAACTTGACAACAGTTTTCCTGTATTTATATCATATAAAACAATTGAATCAATTTACCTGTTAGTAGCTGAGTGGACAAACGCGTTGGATTCCTACTCGAGCGTTGTGGGTTCAATTCCTCTGTTAGCTTTTGCACAAGCAACATCTTTTGCTTAGTATGATGACAGTAGGAGTTTTTTTTAAATATTGTCAGGTTATTTGTAACCCGAAAATATTTGTCTTGCTTAAAAAAAGGAAAAAAACCTCAACATAAAATGTATGTATATTTAAAATACAATTGTCTGAAGTAGGGTAAAATCAGTAAGCTCAAAAAATAACAACCGGATCCAAGTTATAAGGTAAATCATAATGTTGTTCCTATAGAACTCTACCACGACTTTTTGACAAAGGCAAAAAAATAATTCAAAAATAATTATGTATGTTGTTGGTTGTTTTGTTTAAACTAATTCAATTTAAGTACTGTGTATTTTGAAGAGTATTATTTGAGAGTGATCCAAATTATTCAATCAGTATTTTTGAAAACCAGTGTACGTTTAGGAGATTTTTCAGATAAGGCAACATTTTCCTTTTGTTCTATTTCCCGATACCTCTCTACATTTGTAATCGAAAATCGTTGGGTATTATCTTGTCTCCGGTTTTAATCCGCCGTCGTAAATCGCAGAATTTGCGGTGATGGCTTGCATAGACCGAAAAGTTAAATGCACAGAATATTCTGTTCAATGGATGTTAACGTTGGATCCAAAGCACTGTTTAGTTGTTTTCACGATTGTGTTGTTGAATGCATATTCGTAAGTCCTTGTACTGTGCTCTGACCTGAGTTTAATGTTGAATTTTGAACAAATCCGTGGTTGTATGATGTTTTGAAGAAATGAGAACTATCCTTTTAATGTCATTTCAGTATCACAAATTCCTTTTCCCCTTAATTTATCATAACAGCTTTGTGGAAAAATGTTTTGTGTTATTTTTGAAATAGGAAATGAAATTTTGCATTGTTAATACTCAGTTTGGACGGGTTGCGCACGAACATTAAAAAAACTAGCTGTTTTTATACAACATGACAGATAGTTTAAAGATACATAGTAAAATTGCTTGAAAAATTATGACTTGCAACATAGCTTACATTTAATTAAGTATCTTAAAAGTACAGCTGGATGCAGAAAAATAAATCATGAGTTAAAATATGACAATTAAAGTGCTTATACCAACTTTTAAGTATAACATTGAGGAATGGAACTGGCAGAGGTACAATAAAAGTACACTGATTGCTGTGGAAAACAGATCCCTGAAACGAATGTGTGGTTAAATCATGTTACACTGTGATAAAAAATTGGATTTTTGGATAGAATGCAAGGAAAATATAAGCGTAATGAATAGGTTTAAAAATGAAGCGTAATGGTTCGGGCATGTAGAGCGGATAAATGAAGAAAGGAGTGTAAAGAGAATATATGACGCAACAGTGCATGGTAAAAAAACGGGGACGCCCGGGGATGACATCAGACGATAAAGTGAATACATACTTGAGTCGGGCCATGTCAAAGGTCAGAATAACAGAAGAGTATGTATGAGACGATGTACGAATGTGAACGAAGCAAGGAGTGTGTGCCAGGACAGAGTTGTATGCCAGTCCATCATCTCTGCCTACCCCTGCGTGGAAACGGAGTGAAGGTTAGTTAGTTTTTTTTGTAGTGAATACCGCATAAGAGTCCTAACTGCTCCCAATTGTCTAAAGCCAGTGGGACTACGGCATCCCCAATTAGTGATGATGTTGTGAGACTGATGGTAGTGTGGAGGGAAAAGTGATGGGGAAGAGGAAGTTGGGAAAGTACCTGGCTATTCAAATCTGGTCACCGAAAACGACTAAATTTATTTCAAGCAACGTTTAGATTCTGAATGGTAGTCTTAACCGGGACGATTCTGAGAGTATCTACGACTCAAGAACTTGCTGCAAGCAAATTATATATTATTTTATATGAATCAATTAGTGGAATAAAACAAATTAATAAAATAAAACGTATTTGCGCACTTTAAGATTTGAACTCACGACTTCTGGATGCGTAGTCGAAGATCTTAACCACTTAAACACAGAGGGCGTCAAAGCTTCTAAAGGCTTAACATAACACGCACACGTAGAAACCAATAAAAACATTTAAAATTTCATATATTAATTTTCGGCTTTCGAAACTCTTCTGTAAAATAAAAATGGTTCATTCAAGACACCATCCAGGTATATAATATGTGCTCGGGTAGAACTTTGTATCCCATTCAAAAATTGCAGCCAAATCGATGGAAAAATTGGAAAATATTACTAAATATTTTCAATTGAAGAATGAGATCGATTAAAAATGCCGGTTTCTTATAAGGTCTCAGTGGCTGAAATGGCAGAAGCGTTACTCCTGGATAAAGAAGAGGTTCCGAGTTCGATTCTCGGTTGCGACTATTATTGCTATTATTTTCAACGATCTGGTCCCCATACTATAAAAATCATCAATCAAAACATGAGAGAGTCCAACACAAATTTCTAAGGTTCATTAATTTTCAACTCTCCTTACTCATTGAACAAATTAATTTATACCAGCTTAGTGAAAATACTAAATAAAACTGACGTGTATTGCAAAAGAACCATGAGTGACCTTGTACTCTTATTCAAATTAGTCAACGCTGTACTAGATGCACCTGATTTAAATGAACTGATAACGCTCTGAGTACCTGATCGGGACCCAAGACTTTCTACCTTGTTTCATGTTAATTCATCAATCACTAACTATGCAATGAACTCCCTAGTCGAAAGGTTACATGGTCTTGGAAACGAATTTATTTTTGTTGATATTTTTCTATATTTCATCATGAAATTCAGATCAGAGGTATATAACATATTTAAGTAAATTGAACATGTTGTATGACATACATAATTGAATATGTTTTTTTTGTTGTTGTTATATTTGCTGTTTCCTTCTTATAAATTTTATAATTATTATCTTCATATAAAATTCTTCCTATGTTAGTTTATTATTACACTTGCTATACAATGTACTCTTCCTGTAAAAGCACAATAGGCGTTTATCGGATAAAGAAATTATCAATATAAAAACATTCTTTCCTTTGATTTTAAGTTTTTTACCTATCAAACCTATTCGTCGGACGATTATTAAGTGCAAATATGTAACGAGTAGGTTTATAGAGCTCCTACGTCACTATAATCCATATTCAACAAGAGACTTTGAAATGCGACAAGCCGGCGCCGCCTTTTCGCTTCGTCTGCCCAGTCTATGGCAAATTGTACGTTATATTGTAATAAGTACACGCTTTATGAAGCCCGTTGAATTTAATATCGCCATTCTCTCAGACTTACCAACCTACCGCGATGAAAATATGCTTAATGATGTGCATTGTGGACATGGGACGAAGTGGAATAGGTAGCTACCAACATTGCGAGAAGCTAAATAAGTTTAGGCAATTAATTGCAAGTAAATATATCTTAAATTGATGACTTAATTTGTCAGTGCCTTCGAAATTTTTGAAATAAAAAATATACAGAGATCACCGAAGAGATAAACCAAAAGAATTGTGTTGTGGGCATGTTCAGAGTGGTGAATACTCTAAATATCGCCCTGGTGAACGACCCCCAATCAGAATCGAAACTTTGTTTGAAATGGCTTTAGTCGTATTTGATGACCAGATCTGAATAGCCAGGTATTCCCTATCTTCTTTTTTCCTATCTCCTTCCCGCTTTCTCTACCTTTAACCTCAAAACATACCCTGATTGAGGATGCCATATTCCCACTGGGTTTAGACGGTTGGGAACAGACGGGATTCTTGTGCGGTTTTCACTTTTTAACAATTTTTTTGTTTTAATGTCCGTGTGCTCGAAATAAGCTATTTTTTCCCTCACTTCTAATGAAATAGGTCAAACATCTTAAAATCTGCTAGAATTTTAGGTAAAACTTTAAGAAATAATGCCTTTACTGGTTTTCAAACTGCATCTTTTACTGAAATTTTAGTATGTTTTTCATAGAATTTAAAGGTTTACAGCTTAATTTTTTTATTCACTGAAACCATAGACATTTTCCAACTGCCCACGTAAAAATTACAGATAAATCAAATGCAGTATTTCTTGGATAAGAATTCTACAAGGTGACGTTCAGTTCCATTTTGGGTGCTGAGCCTTGATATTGTCAAATTTCTTAGTTTCTATTTATACTTTTATTTTTTTCTAAATATTTATTACCTCACTTTTTATACCGAATTTATGTTAAATGCATAACTTTAATTTCTCTCTAAAAATGGTGTAAAATTTGATCAACTTTTACTTAAAAATTTAAATTTAACTTGTTCCAAAATGAGCTTTTAAAGCTCAACGGGGTTGCTATGTAGAAAAAAAAGGCAGCGTAATAAGCTGGAAGGTGCTAGTTATCAAATAATCAACCCAATGTCTCATACTTGTCCCTCAGTATACAACTCTTTAAAATAATATCATATTTAGACATGTTCAATTCCCTAAATAAAAGAGATTCATGAATAAATCCTGAAACCTTTGAGCAAAAAAAAAACTACTACACAAGAGTCGTTCGTAAAATAAAGTCGGTTAAGTACCTTTGACGTGAATATTTCATGGATTTTGAAAACCATTAACCATCAATTATTTTAAATAACCATTTTAGTAGGATGACAGATATATGTTAGAAGCGGTTAAATTGTAAGCTGAGTAGTTTATTGGTAGAGATTTAACTTTTAAAATATTATTGAGACAAACAAACTAGGCTCTTTTACTAACTGTTTCTTCCTTGAGAGAGATTGGCAGATGAGAGTGCTAAATATATTTTTTTTGATATTTAGTATTGGGAATAAAATAGCGGTTATGATGATTTGACTTAATTTTGAAATATTGGATTCAAAACACAGGACAAGCAAATAGTACGTTTCAATTAGTTGGTACAATTTAAAAATGATAGGTTTTTAAAACAAACAACTTCTGTTTAAATTTTCCCTCTTTATCTTGTAGTGGATATTATTATTTACGACGGTTTGAATAAAACATTAGATGCGATGTTATGGGATATAGTTCCAGAAAGAATATTTTTCCAACATTCAGGAGACAAAATAAAATAAATCACGTTCTTTGTCTTATAAATTGCTTAATAATTGAAACCATTTTTCTAAAAAATCAGTATTCGTTTAATGAAAAAAAAACCCGCAGACATAGTTTTTAATCCGACGTTAAAGCGATTATTGAAATTCGATAGAGATATTAAAATAACGTATTTCAATAGTCAAAAGTTATTTAGAGACTTTTGAGGTAGAATTACTTCTCCAATTAACAATTTTAACCAATATCTGGAAGATCCGGGAAAGCATTGCGGGGAAACTTCGTCCATTGAAATGAAATTTGAATATTTTGCATTATTTTGAAGTTATGCCGGAAAATAAAAGCTGGGAAATTAATTAAATACGCAGACTGGTCACGATCAAATTTATTCCATTCTATAGCCTTTGGAATGGAGCCTGCGCACGTATTATTATTTTTTTATATTAACAACCATTTGGTACCTATCTATCTATGAAAGGTACGGATAAAAAAACAGTTAAGAAAATAGAATTTAAATTAGTTTCCGATTTACGACTGTCAGAAGAAGTTTTGTATATAGAAAAATACGTCTTTAGAATAAATCTTCGATTCGGAATATTATTAATTTAAATTATTTTTATTAATAATATATTCACTATTCACTACAGATAAAACCTGTATGTTTGTCGCCATTTTTTAGTAAATATACCCGAGAAATTAAGACAACCGGCACCCTAAAGTGTTGGACCAGAGAGGTAGCTCCCCGCACTTTAAATCCATCCCTAATTGTAGTTCGGAAATGAATGGGGAAGGAGAGAAGAAGTGGCAGATGATTGAAAGTACACGGAGATTCAGATATTTTTACTAATAACAGCTAAAGCCACATCAAGCAATGCTGTGATTCTGATTGTTGGTATTTTAACAAAACGTTTTTTTTTTATCATTACAATAAATTTGTAGTATAAACTATGGAAGAGATAAAACGATATAAATATATTATGAGCGTGTTCGGGTACCGAAGTAAGCACAATTTTTCCTTACTTTTGGTGAAATTCATAAAATATTATCAAATACCGAAATTATTTTTTGAGCAGATAATCAATTCCATTTTTATCTGTCTGGGGCCTAGGAGCAATACAAATCTTATGTAAATTAGCGACGTAAAGTTTCTTTCAAATCGGTTTAGTCTGAATAGCCTATTCAAATTGATCATGAAAATTGAATAATAACTTGGTATAAGACCACAGATTTAATTTTAGTTTTTATGACCGACCGGTTTCGCTTAGTCTAAGCATCATCGGGGTACAAAATTAAACTAAACAAAAAATACACGGTGGGTGGATATATTTTCATACATACAAAAGGAGAATACAAAATAATATAAAATGAGAAAAAAATAAGAAAACAAAAATGATCATGATTTATTTTCACTATTTTGAGTTTTCAACCCACAACCTTTGAAATCATAGCCAGAGCTTTTACCGCTCTGTCCCGGAGCAAGTCAAGCGACGCTCTAAAAACACCTAGTACATAAAATTACTTATATCATCCATCAAAACAATGACTTATTGGTTTTCCAAAATAACAATGTTTTCCTTTCAATCTCTTTTCATATAAATCGACACTATCCGCTCGCCCACTGAAAGAAAAATCGAATCAATAAGAAAATTATGAATCACTTTTTGTAAGGCTTTTTGGTGCAGTATAAATCACCCACCGTAGAAAAGAAAACGCTGTGAGAATTTTCGCGTTCTTCATTCTCCGCCCATACAAAGGACCTATTCGAAGTTGTTTAGGGGAGAACTCTTCGGGGAGTTCGCCGATCTCGTCTGTCGATACAGGCCGCTAGACAGAGGGAATGTTTTCTATGGTTACGGTTGAAAGGAATGGAGATATACTTAAATTAACTTCATTCAGTTTCCCTTTACACAAATAACCCAAACGGAAAAATATCAACAGCATGTAAAATTGTAAGTTGAGTAGTTTATTGGTGGAGAGTTAACTTTTAAAATATTATTGAGACAAATAAACTAGCTTCTTTTACTAACTATTTCTTCCTTGAGAGAGATTGGCAGATGAGAGTGGTAACTATTTTTTTTGATATTTAGTATTTCGAATAAAATAGCGGTTATTTCATTGAATTGATTTTGAAATATTGAATTCAAAACATAGAACAAGCAAATAGTACGTTTCAATTGGTTGGTACAACTTAAAAATGATATGTTTTTAAAACAAACAACTTCTGTTCAAATATTCCCTCTTTATCTTGTAGTGGTTATTATTATTTACGACGGTTTGTTTAGTAAACATTACTTTTTATTCTTAAAATTATAAATTTTAAAAATAAATAAATTATATGGTGAATACCGCACAAGAGTCCTAACTGCTTCCAACCGTCTGAAACCAGTGAGGCTTTGGCATCCCCAATTGGACGTATTTATGCAGAAAGCGTCCAACCCGCAATTTTCTAAAATCGAGTTTTAGATGTTTTCATTTAGATAAATACGTAATGCGTAATTTTTGGTAATTCATTTTACTTACGAACGCAAATTGTAAATATTTGACTTAAACTGAAGCTTAAAAAGTTGAATTGAAGAAGAAATAAGATTTTTTTTAAATCAGGACATTGATAGATTATGAATAATCTATTTGTTAAAATAATTTCTCATAAAGAAAAAAAACACTTATGTTTATTTTAAAATTGCCGATTACGCATATTAATGTTTTGTATCTTTATATTTTCAAACGCCCTTTTCTCGGTTTCATCTTTTTGGGATTGGATGCTTTGAGATAGGGAAGATGAAGGGTGGGAAGTACGTAGCTATTCAGATCTAGTCATCAAAAACGGCTAAAACTATTTCAAATGACGGCCTCCATGGTCGAGTGGTTAGACGCTCGACTACGAATCCAAAGGTCGCGGGTTCAAACCCGGCGTGCGCCAATAACTTTTATTTAATTAATATGTGTCATAACACATTTAATTAATATGAAAATAATAAAAGTATATTTGCGGCACGTTCCAGAGTGGTAGATACTCTAAGTATCGCCCTGGTGAAAGACCACCATTCAGAATCGAAAAGTTGCTTGAAATGGCTTTGGCCGTGTTTGGTGACCAGATCTGAATAGCCAGGTACATCCCAACCTTCCTCTTCCCAATCTCCTTCCCCTCCCCACTTCCTTCAGCCTCACAACATACCCTATTTAGGGATGCCATAGTCTCACTGGCTCTAAACGGTTGGGAGCAGTTGAGACTCTTGTGCGGTATTCATATGAAAAAAAAAATAAAAAAAACAACGTTTCGATTCTGAATAGTGGTCCTTCACCAGGACAATACTATGTATCTACCACTCTCTCTTTCAATAATTGATTTTCCACTGTTAAATTTAAATCAGTTCATGTAGTAGATTTTTTTCAGTGGCGTAATGACAAACTCCCGAACCCCTGGGCCAGCCCATAAATTAAGCTAATTTAATTTGCAATCATCGACGCAGTCCAATTTTTGACATTTCATTTGCCTAGAAAATAATGCATTCATCGTAGTTTTCCTGAAATGCCAGGTTTCTAAATTATTTAAGTATTACCCCTGAATAGGTTATTCCTAGAAATAAGTGTGATCTAGAAATAAGTGTGATCAATAAAGAATTGAAAGAAAATTGCTTTCGCAAAAAATCATAAAAGACCTTACCCCTTACTCGGCTGAGTAACCAGTGGTGATATGTTACAATATACCTGTATATATTTTATGTTTTTTTTTTCAAATGCCACCGGAGTCCAATTTGACATTCTATAGAGTGGTAAATACTTGTACAAGTATCGCACTGGTAAAAGACCACCATTCAGAATCGAAACGTTGCTAAAAATGGCTATAGCCGTGTTTGGTGACCAGATCTGAATAGCCAGGTACTCCCAACCTTTCTCTTCCCCATCTCCTTCGCCTTCCCACTACCTTCAGCCTCACAAAATACCCCATTTGGGGATGCCAGTCTGGCTGGCTCTAGACGGTTGGGAGCAGTTGGGACTCTTGTGCGGTATTCACTTTAAGAAAAAGTTCAAATAAGATCGCTAATTCTGTTACTGTCTGTTTTTAATACTTTTTTTTTGATTATGTATATATATATATATATATATATATATATATATATATATATATATATATATATATATATATGTATACATACATATATATAAATATTATTTATTTATTTATTCTTGCCACATTTGTGGGTAGGTAGCTAATTAAATGAATGTCAAATTTCAATCAAGCCTAAATGACATATTTTATTTTGTGTACTCTTCTTTAAGAAAGTTCGATGTTGCTTTCGTCAAATTGCTAGCTTAATTACATAACGCTGTTAGAGTGAGTTTATTTACCCGGCTATAAACGGACACCCTGCAAGTGTCAATCACTCTATTGAGCCAAGTTAGACGGATTAGACGGTGGCCTTTGTTTGTCAGATGCTGCGTATACCCGCTACCCGTCGAGAGGGAGGGAGAATCATGACTCACCAAGGCACTCGGGGATTACCGGACGCGTTGCCATGGCGACGGAGCTTCGCGTTGCCGACGATAGATGCCACCGTAAACCATTAAACGAGTTATTTATTTCAAATAAAAAATAAAACTGAAATTTGCTGGTAGAATAAATGATAAAGATTACACAATGAAACAGAAATAATTTAACAACCTTTTCGCTTATAACTGTTTCCGAAAGGAACAGCTAAAATAAAATAAATAAATTAAGAACATGTCCAAAAAAACATAAAACGAAATTTTATTAAAGCAAATAAAATATATTATAATAATCTGCAATACTTCAAAATCACGAAAAGAAAACAAGTAAAAAAATGCGGCAAATACTAAATAGAAAACACCGACTTTTATATGAAATAATTTTAGTCAACCATTTAATAAATAATGTAAAAGTAACAAATTTCCCGTAAACTCGTAAAATTTCTCATTATTCTTTTATCACCTTTTCAGTTCTTTTTTTATAATTTTAACATACATTCAACCACACACTATGCATTTTTTGTTTAGTTCAATTTTATATCCTGACGATGCTTGGGCAAAGCGAAACCGCTCGGTCATAAAAATAAAATAAAATCTGTGTTCTTACACAAAGTCATTATTTCATTAACACTAATACGTTTTATTTTGATTTTTTAAATTACATACCTGAGTGCATTAACTTAACTTAATTCAATCGATAAACACTTTTAAATCACTTTTCCAGGCGTGCACAACGCCCTTCTTAGTTATATTCAAATTGTATATTCGAATTATTATAGTTGTATATTCAAATTATAACAAAAGAACCGAGAAGGTGATAAAAGAATAATGAGAAATTTTACGAGTTTACGGGAAATTTGTTACTTTTACATTATTTATTAAATGGTTGGCTAAAATTATTTCATATAAAAGTCGGTAGTTAAATATTATTATAATTTATAATAATGCCATCGGTTAATTCAACCTACTTGTTGCATTATCTTTAACTAATTGGACTAATTTAGCAGCCCTGCGGTAACCGTGGCCTAACAGAGAATCGTTAGAGCTAATCTAATAAGGCCTTACTAAAAGCCGCTGCCCGGAGAACACGAGACAACGGGGGTAGAGGGTGAAGCGGCAGAGGGTAGCGGCCAGTCAGGCCCCGAATGAAATTCAATTCCTGTAGACGTTTGCGTCTCTGTTAGATAAACACACATGGGGCAATAGAGACTGAAGACATCGAATCAAACTGATAGTTGGCAAAGGTTCTTAAATGCGGAGCCTTCACCAATAAAATTAACATGACGATGGCTTGGAGCACAAATATTGCATCTGTTTGTCTTTTTGTAATTATGGCATACAGAGGTCCGGGCCAGTAAGGCTCCTCTCTCTTTAATTATGATGTTAAGTTTGTGGTAGTTGAAATAGGAATTTTGGTGGAAGTTTTAAAAATAATTCATGCTAAAAATGGCTGCTTGTTGGGAAGGTTAATCCTTCCGAAGAATTTGTTTTGGTTTTCTATGTTTTGTACGAATGTTTTCGTCGTACTTCGCGAGGGAATTCAACGAATCGTTTTTGTGGTTGGGGATTCCCGCATAAAACGATTCCGCGAGACTTATCATGTATTCACCATTGTTTGAGATAGCTGAAGTTCATGTTTTGAAGCTCTTGAAAAATTTGATGTTAACGTGTTGAAATTTTTGTAAATATTCTTGGAAAGGAGTGATTAATATACCACATTTCAGCACACAATATGGTTTTCCTTAGAAAAGTCTAGTTTTAACTTTCTAGTACAAGCAATACTACAAATGATTTATCTGTTAATTATATATGGGTAGTTATAAAAATGACTAAAGTTTCAAGTGAATACACTTCTTAAACAGAAAACATATAAATTCTTTAAGAATTGCATACTGGAATTTCAGGTAAAACCTTAAAAATGCCTTTATTGGTTTTCAAACTGCGCCTGTTGCTTACATTTTAGTTTGTTTTTCATAGAATAAAAAAAAATACAGTCAAACAATTGTATTTATTGGAAACCTCAGACATTTTTCTAACTACCCATAGAAAATTAACAGATAAATAATTTGCAGTATTGCTTATATTACAATGCAAAAAAGCAACGGTTTGGATCATTCATGAGTGCTGACTCTTAAGGGTTATTCATTCGTCAAAAATTGAGGATTCAATATCAGTGCTTTTAGTAAGCCATTTAGCTTCGTCCAGACACTGCGTAGCGTGCGTCGCATCAGCAAGACAAGTACGTAGAAGCATCAAACAATAGTAGAATATTAATGGAAAGGTCTGAACATATTGTTGTACTCATAATTGATTTTTTACACTGTATTTTCCCTTTATAACTGCTAAAAATATGTATTTATTAGTTGGGAACTGCTTAAAACGCTAGCCGCGAGGTGTGTTGAGAAATCTATTGAGGTATAGTTTTCTGTGATAGTTTTTTTAAACGCAAGTGGAGTGTTGTTTTAAGTAAGTATGTACAGATTGACACAGTTAACTTCGCAGTCGATGGCGCGACTGGTGCGGACACAAAAATATCTATGGATTTAAAAAGTTATTGGTTCATTTGTTAGTTCCGCCGTGGCCACCCTTAAGTTTATCAACAAAAAAAACAAGGTTAACTTGCCGAAAATAAACTTGATGAAGTTTTTTTTTTTTGTACTCCGTGTTTATACGTTCACTTCGGAAAAAAAAACATTTAAATCAAAGAGGAAAATCCCATTAAGATTTCTGGTACAAGGGAATCATTTATATATGTAATCGTTTATTTTTAAATGTTGTTTGTGTCTGACTTTTATTTTTAGTTACAAAGGTTACGGTCCCAGCAGCACGTGTTCGAATAATGCCTGAAGGCTACTTCAAAATAAAATTAAATTAAAAAATTAAATCGTTTAGATTCCCTGATATTAATGATTTTCACTCTTAATAAAAAAATAAATACACTTCGTTAATTTGCACGAATAACCGATATTGATGATGAATTTAATTTATAAACAAATTAATCACATAGGAGTGTGAAATTAATGTACATAACAATAATGTTTTCACTAATACCTGGAATCCACAGAAGCTATCCAATGCTCATGTTAGCATTTGTGATATTTTCCACCCAAATTTGTTGAAATAAATATAAAAACAAATATACAAGATTTTTTTTTTTTTTCGAAGGAAGCAAAAACTTGGGGGTGTGACATTGTATATTAAATAAAACAATAAACTTTGTAAAACACCACTTGATGGTGTAAACGTTGATGTAAAGTAGTTGATGTAAACGCCCTGAAGAAGCTTGAGAAAAGCGAAACCTGGTTGGTGATTAACTCTAATAAAGTGGTGTTTTACAAAGTTTATTGTTTTATTTAATATAAATATACAAGAGTTAAATATATGCTTTGAATTTTTTTATATCGTCACCGGAAAGGCAAAAGGACTGAAGCGCCATTTTAGGAAGTTTACACAAGAGCCCTTTTTCATTTCACAATAAAATTCGTTAGTCTTCAGTACCTGGTTGTATTTTGAAAAAAAAAACAATGATCTCACTGAGTTACCTGAAGCGACAAAAAGCAAAGAAAAATCCCAAACTTGTGTCGCTTGAGTCAAGCCTTCTGCCAAATGGTAATTATATTTTAGATGTCTGAAGGGCCACAAAAGTCTTCAAAATCAAACGAAATTCAGAGCATTCTTTGCAGAAAAGACACCCGATCAAAACTGCATTTTTAACAAATTTTTGGCCAAAGTATCGCTAAAGCTCTTTTCCCTTTCCAGCGACGATATATATCACAATGAGCTCTTGTATATTATTTGTACTATTGATTCAGACACAGTTCTAAATTGCACATTTCAATGGCTAATTTACTTCATTTTTTGTACACTGTATTGCTGAATCGTTTTGCTAACCAAAATTACTATCCATGTGAAAGGCATTAACCAAAAAGATATAAATATTTAAAAAACCGGAAAAATAACGCTTTGATGTTGACTTTGGGGAGGAACATAAAACGAAGTTAAAAGTAGTGATTTTAATCCGTAAATCGTGTTTTATATTAGCTTTTTCTCAACTTTGAAGCATTAAATTATTAATCATATAGGTAATTAACTTCCTCCTCGTATGTTTGAGTGTGGCCTCCATGGTACGCATTAGAATAAAGTTTTAATTAAAGTCATTACACCACGCGTGTTTTAACAAGATGTTTTAACCCGTATCGTTAACAACATTAATTAAAGGTTTTAACAGGAATGTTATTCACATATAATATAATAACGACTCTTCTACTAATAGCATAAAATAATTTTAATAATACTTGATGCAATATGTTGAAGAGGAAATATAAAACAAACAAAAAAACTACAAATTAATATACATCGTGTCAAATATCAACAGTTATTGAGTTTTTTAATCATCTGAAAAGGGTATAACAGTGTTTAAATACAAAGGATATTCGCGATTGGTTACTTTAACTACTTAGATGTGTTCTTTTATAAATTGTACTAAACAAAATAGCTAGGAGAGCAATCTACGGAAAACGATTTTCTGAAATACTCGTAAAAAAATCCCAGAAAATAAAAATACAACCGGTATTTTTTTCCTATTCCTAGATATCAAAGTAATCATTTCACTCACACAGTCACAGAGAAAAAATGTACCCCTACGATTATTAAAGTTTTTGTTCTTCTGTCTTTCGTATAATAATCCATTAAAATACTTTGTTAAAATTGCCTAATATTTCAAATTAAATTGAAATTACCTAAAAATTAAATTACACGAATAAAACATACAAATTAAAAAATGGTTTTCAAACTCATAAACACAAATATGGAATTTATCAAAAGATTAAAAGTTCACACACACTTAACATTTTGTTGTTTTATTTTTTATTTATTAAGAAGAAAGACAAGCATCCCCGAGTTAAAAATAACTTGACAATATTTTAAAAACTCCTAACCATCGTAATGAGCGAAAAATGTTGTTTGTGCAATGGTGGAGGACTTAGCTAGCAGAGTAATTGAACCCACACGCCCGGGTGGGAATCCGACGCGTATGTCTATTTAGCTACTGACCGGTGACTGTATGATATCATATATTTAAACACCACTAAAAAACGATACGAGATATTAGAGGTGAAGGGGTAGTCAGTAAAATTGCCTCCCAGAAAAAAATAAAAATGGATAGGTTTTAAAAAACATATGCATGTTCTCAGACTAGCAAAATAAAATAATTGTCACTAGTAAGTAATACAAATACACTTTTATTATTTTGACTGGACCGGTTTCAGCCTATGACGGCCATCTTCAGACTAGTACAAATGTTTGTTAACCTACGGCTTATATACTATTTTTGGGGATGTCAGGGGTAGTAAACAATGATTTTACTTTAATTATATTCATCAGTATTGTTGCATGATTTTAATAGTTACAGGGTAAAAGTTACTTTTAATTTATTGGTATTACTATTTTATATATCTATCTGGAATATTTATTTATTTTATTTGATATTTAAGATGGGTTACAGTTGCATTTCTATAAATATGAATTGACAATGTATTTATATAATGAAAGGTTGGTGAATACTGATTGTTAATGAGTTTACTTTAGGTTTTCCCATCTCAATTGTGATGTCCAGATGTACAACATAATTTTCTAATTATTGGGTTACTCCCAGCATTATGGTATATTAGTTTTATGATTCTATTCATTATGCACTGTTAGAGTAGATTACTTCTATTATTATAATTTCTCGGTATCAAGGAATTTTTGAGTGCTATGCACTTTGGTAATGACTTACATTTATTGTTATTACCTATTGATTGTTTGGGATTTTTACTAGTCTGAAGATGGCCGTCATAGGCTGAAACCGGTCCAGTCAAAATAATAAAAGTGGAATAAAGTTACAAATTTGTTTTATTAAATCATTAAAATGGAATTCCACCACGAATTAACAGTTTCAAAATTAGAAATAACAAATACACTGTTTTTATTTATTCCAGCTAAGCACAATGTGACAATATCGTTATTATAAAATCTTTATAAAAAAAACGCTTTGAGAAGCGGTGAAATTTCACATGCCCTATAGCTCGGGGCTAGATTGATCAACGTAAATTAATATGGCATGAGGCAGCGATGTGTGGAGCATACATTGCCAGCGCCAGAGTACACTAACGTACTTGGTGTTCAGTCGAACAACACGTACTTAGGATTGTGTGTATTGGTATATACGAGCATGTACACACTTCCCATGAGAAAAGTCACTGAAAAACAGTATTTTGTTTTATTTATACCTACTTATTATTACTAGAGGAAAAGGAAAACTAGTGTATACGATGGCCGATTGAGAATATTAAAAAAACAAAAAAAAAATTACCAAGTTTTAATGTGTTCTTTTCATTCATTAGTTTGAAAAATAACTGAAATGACTAAAAGTTTTTCTTTAAAAAAATTGACTGCTTTAAATTTAACGAAAATTTGCTTTTCTGCAGTCAAATAACCAATCTGTTGTTTTCAAGCAATACATCTGTGTGAGTACTGTGTTCGACTAAAATGATGCATATGCGTGCAAAAACTGATAAGGATATATAAAAAAAAAAAATGTTTTGATTTTGTTTTTATTTTTGGAAAAAAAAAATAATTAAGGTCTGCGTTGTGTAAGTTTACGATCATATCAAAGATTGAATCAGCTAAGTAACGTTAATTGCAATCAAAAGTAACTACACTCGTAATATATAGATAAGTTGTAACAGACGTAATTTATTGGAAATGTGTATATATGGCAAATTTTCGAAAATGCATTTAGAAGGCTGTCAAGATTTCAAAAACTGAATCTTTAAGAAATTTCAAAACCTTTTATGATTCTTGTTATGAAAATAATATTTATTATGATAAAAAATGCACCAAACAATTTTTTTTACACATTTTTCTAAAAAAATCGTACAAAGTCATTCGAATTACCAACGTCATATTTCCTGTAATAGGTCTTACAAAATTAATCGCATGAAAAAATGTTTCTGCATTTGCCCCTGGGGCTTTCCATTAGGCTTCGTCATGAAAACCATCTCTTAGCCTCTCCGCCCCCTGCGCCCCCAGCGTCCCTCTCTGCCCCTGTACGCCCCTGGCACTCCCCGCCCCATTTACTGCCGGCGACACATCCGCATTCCTGCGAGGGTTGAACTCGACGCCCTTGCCAATGTTATTATAGTCAATCAATACGATATATATTTATAATGTTATGAGGGATGGTGGGTTAGGATTTATTAGTTTATTTAGGTTAGTTTGGAAGCAACAGATTAGAAAGAATAGTTCCATTTTGATTTACTATGAATTTATGAAATTTGTAAACAACTTCATTATTGCAAGGCGACTGCTCTAGAACACAGCGCTAATAAAGAAAATTTTATGACTAATGTGAAGAGCCAATACGTAATATAAATTTTAATTATTAAAACAATTCATATGTTTTACATTATAAACAGTTATTTCTATCAGTTTGTTTACAATATTTACTTGCATATAATATACCTATTATAACATAACGTATTTTTTAAATATTCTCTATGAGTTCCATCAATTTTTAACATATATACCTAGCATCGTTAGATGGAAATAACCATTTGGGCTGTTTTGTAACATTTTTTAAGCACTGTAAAATGTAGAAGTCATCATTTGTTTGTTGGATGAAAACAAAATTGACATAAAATTGCTGATAAATTGCCAAAAATAAATACTGGTTCCATGTGTAGTTTTATCAAAAAGAAAAAAATTACTGCGAACGTTAAAAAAAGAGTTGTTAAAGCCAATAACCCGTTTGGATGACAGAACAGCATGTATCCTAAGATCTTGAATATTTTACGTAAAAAAACTAAAAAAGGAGCAAAATCGTGCCAGGTGATGAAATTGTATATTTTTATAGGTGATTTGCATATACTTAAAAAATGTCTACATCTAGTATTGTTAAGAATAAAACATTTATGTCTGATATTTGGTGTATTGTATTAATTATTTTTTTGTGTTAATACAAAATTATAAAAAAATAGTGGAAATCAAATATCGTAATTGAAATTAAAATAAGTGAGAGATTAGCATTTTCAGCTACACTATTTATTAAAAGTAAGTTATTTAATACATTTGTCCAATGATTAACAATATTTTTTAATACTTTAAGTAAAAAATTAGATGCTTAATAACAAAAACCAAAAAAATATTTTTTTACATTCCGTAAATAAATATCAAGTTGTAGAAGTCAAAACCAGTTTGGTGAACAATTTATACCGTGGGATTTTGAGCCTCTTACATGCAAAACAAATTTCTAATTTACACAAATCCCCGCATTTAGAAGATTTAAATTTTAATGAAAATGCAATTCATTCATTATTCCGAGGGGTGGTTGGAGGGGGTCGTTGTTAATGAATACTAATGGTGGTATAAATGCTACAAACAAACATGCTTCTTATGAATACATTTTAGAATACAGATGAAGATCGACTGTTTAAATGCAAAAGGGAATAACTCATAGATTTATTCGAAAATCAATCTCATTCTTTTTCACACTCTCTTGGGTGAAATATTGTTGAAACCGTATTATTTTTCACAAAAATCGTAGCAGAAATGAAGTGTTTTTTCTGTCTTTTCTTAAACTTTTAATGTGATGTATTTAGCAATTTGGTACACAATTACTTTTTTATTTATTAAGTCAGGAGTATGTATTTCGAATACCACTGTGGGAACTGGCTAACTACATTTTCAACATGACTAATGCATACTGAAGTGGAATATATTATAGTTTGTTACTATTAGTTTGTGGTTTAATAGAAAATAAATAAATGAATAATCGTATTGTTATTGATTCGACTATACATGGATAGTATGTTCAGGCAAAAGGAAATATGACGGTGTTTAAGATTCTTACGAATTCAGAGGTTGCTGGTTCGAATTGGCGGGCGCAAATATATATTTTTTTAATTCGTTTGCATTATTTTACAAAATAATAATATATAGAAAATTGGCGACATGTTCCAGAGTAGTTGATACTTATAGTTTCGCCCTGGAGAAAGATCACTATTCAGAATCGAAACGTTACTTAAAATGGCTTTAGACGTGTTTGGTGACCAGATCTAAATAGCCAGGTTCTATCAACCTTCTTCTTCCCCATCTCCTCCCCCTCCCCACTACCTGCAGCCTCACAAAATATCTTAATTGAAGATGCCATAGTCTCACTGGCTACTATCAGAGAGGAAAAGAAGACTAGTAAAAAAGTGACTTTCAACAAAACCATAATTTATTTTATCTCTAAAATATATGTTTTCTGCTATTTATTTCCAAGATAAATATATTATAATGTGGTCATCATTAAAATAAAATAAGTTAAATTGTATGCGTTTATTTGAAGAGTGTACCAATAATAACGATTTTAAAAGGCTTTGTGTCTGATAGGTACGATAAGTATATCTTGTTTTTCAAATTTTTCCTCTCATTATTTGAAAATCGTTTTCGGAAGGTTCATTAAACTCACCGCACATAAGGAGGCATCAAACTCGCAAGCTTACGACTCCAAGTCAAACGCGTATGTCATTATGCTACGGAAGCTGTCACAGGGTAGAAGAAAAGCTGATTCTAGGAACAAATAAGTTCGCTATGTAGGTTGTAAAAAATAGTGAAAAACTTTTCTACATATAATTATTAGATAATTACTTGGTAACTTGTAATTCACAGAAGAATTATTAGTACACGGCATAATTAGTATTAATTTGTTCATCTATCTGAAATCATAGTGTTTAGAGCTGATTGACTTTTTGTTCTTACTTACGTGAATGTTAAAGTTTAAGGAAACACTAATTTTATTTTTATTTGTTTGAGTTCTTATTCATTCCTTAAATAGTTAAAAATACGTCGCATTTATTATTTAATTTAATTTGACTTAAAAACCTATGCATCCGCACATATACTCAAAACTTCACCATTCACATAGTCTGAAGTATTTATTGTGCATAAAATAAAATGCACATATTATCCTATTAAGTTTTTATTGGAACCATGTCAGTTTCGAGAAAAAAAACTCTTGGAAGTTTGAGGCAGAGAACGAACTACACCAAATAAAAATGCACTAGTTATTAAATATCTTTTTACTATGACCGGTCTAGAAAATACTGAAACCAAAGAACAGTACATGTAAAAAATCGAATCAAGTTTTGAAAATTTTTACCACTAGATTAATCCTTAGGTGAAAAGTTGACCAATTCAAAGTGTATTGTGCAAACATTATAATATACGACAAAACAAAGAGTGATTACGCAATCGTTACTACTATAAATACTGCGATTTTCCGCACTAACCAAATATTTCGTTAGTTCCTTTTTTGGTCACGTGCGCTAGTAAGTTTGTAATATTTTTTCACGGATTTTTTACCTCCGAAATAAATTGGAACGAACTAGATTACGTTTTATCTTAAATTCGAAAGCTTAGTGGATATTTCAAAGCTCGAGCTCAACACGGAATGACGTAAAAAGCTGAATACAGTTTTGCGGAGTTTCATATAGTTTGCGAGTTTATAGCGAGACATACAATTGGGTTTCTTGCTTGAGAGTACAAAAATATTTTTTAAATCACTATTCATATTTAAACTTGTGGTAGCTGTTTCACTTATATTGCTAATTAGTCAATTTGTTCCTCAGAATGTATAAACTGTATTCCAAGTAAAATGGAACCATGCTAGGTTTACTTTGGAAATGGCAAATTATTTTGTTGTTTCACGATGTACAATTTTCTAACTACTTCTATTCTATTACTTATTTTATCCAACTGTTACTATATTTTGTATTGTTGACAAAATTCAATTTGTATCAAAACTAGGTACATTTTCAAATCGATTAACACAGACATTAATTTCATCCACTCTGTTTATTATATTTTGATTTCAAGAGCATCAATATACATATCGTTGCCTACTAGTTATATTGCTTTGAAAATTACAAAATAAGAGTGAAAACAAATATTTGAAACAACATATTTCAATCTTTTGCAGATATTAAACTAAAACTGTTTTTGTGATTATGTATTTGTAAGTAAAAGCCCCCAATACTATAATTCAGAGGCTTAGAAGCAAAGGCAGCAACCCCCTTCTTTTTAAATTATTTCTTGTAAAGTTGATTTAACGTTTAATGCACTTTGCTTTTGTGAATATGTTGATAAATTTAGAGATAATTGTTTCAAATTGTTCCTAGTTTAACGTGCACTAAGATTTTTGTACACTTGATTTTCCATTTCTTTATAATAATCATTCAATAGTTGACAATGCTACAGAACCGTTTTTGGAGATTGCTGCCTTTGCTTCTAAGCCCCTCAATTATTCCAAATCATTTTTTTACTTCTAACATATACGAGTAGTTATATAAATTATTTATAAATGTAAAAAGATGATAGTTTATACTGTGCAAAATAAGAAGAATTGTAATGAAGGTATTTTGGGTAACTTTTAAAACTGTATTGAAAAAATATTTCACTTTCTCCAAAAAATTTCTCTAAAACACCACAAAACGTATTTAAGAACAAAGTTGTAATAATCAAATCATTATACAGTTCAAAATTTAATACATTCTGATTTATTAGCTTCTAGAATCATTTTTTTCACTCACTGTGCGTCAGCTTGATGGATGATGTTTAAGGTTTCGTAATATTTTGGGCACAGTTTTTTTGAAAGCTTTATAATGCTCGATGATACTGTACTGTGTAATAAATTTCTGTGTGCGCAAGGAAGAGCGGAATGAGTCAATAAACGCAGATGTTCGGGAGAGCCAAAAAAATATGTTGTCACATGTTCTTTTTGAAAAAATAATGGCACATTTTTTTTATTTTCTGACTTATCTCATTTTTCCTTGCTAAATATGTATCTAGGGAACAATTCTGCATACTTAACTCAAATCTTCATTTTTTTACTCATTCAGTTCTTCCTTTTGCACACAGATATATTAAAACAAGTTTTTTTTTCATAATAAATGATGAAGATAATATGCGGTAGGTACAAAATGATAAACTCTATTTATAAACAAGATGATTTGTGATTAAAGCATATAAAAATAATAATAAAAGTTTTTACTTATTATGTATATTATAAGTTATAAAGAAGAAAATAATGTGAACTTTAATTATTCAATGAATACTTTGGACGTTTTTATTCACGACAGTATTTAAATGTGTATTTAAAAGGTTGAATAAGTTCCAAAAGCAATGCGAAGATAACATTTCATTGAAATGTAAGAGTGTTCGCAAACATGGCTCAGATTGCGTGGAATGTTTACAGACCTCTCCAGTAAGGCACTATACAGTTTCTGAGAAAAAAATGTGGTTATTTTTAGCAAAGGTATCTATTCCACGAAAGCTTTTCTAATTAGACTTGCATTAGCACAAGTTAGCTTGTATGTACTCTTAAGGCTGGTAAAGGGTGTAACACTGAGAAGTTTAATAAGTTAATCACGTTTTAGTTTGAAACCCTTAAATCAAAATTCCAAGCCCCAAGCAGGTATTTTCATGGTTTTGTTTTTACTTCCCACCATGTATCGGGTTCATTGTAGGGTTTTTATTGGATCAAACATATTTTCACAATGCAAAAAAATAATAAGTTTCCATTTAAATTTTTGACGGTGTAAAAAACAAAAAACCTGTGAATTAAAAACCAAATCAATACCGACGTTGCATAATTATTTCCCTGCATTAGTAATCTAGGCAATGACAATGCCCCCATGGTTGAGTGGTAAGACGCTCCACAACGAATCCAAAGGTCGCAGGTTCAAACCCGGCGTTAACTTTTATTTAATTAATATGTGTCATAACACATTTGGTTCATCCAAAATAATTTACAGTATATTTGCTGCACGTTCCAGAGTGGTAGATACTCTAAGTATCGCCCTGGTGAATGACCACCATTCAGAATCGAAACGTTGCTTTTAATGGTTTTAGCCGTGTTTGGGGACCAGATCTAAATATCCTGGTACTTCTTAACCTTTTTCTTCCTCATCTCCTTCCTTTTTCCACTACCTTCAGCCCCAATCAGAAGATGCCATAGTCTCAAGGGCTCTAAACGTTTGAGAGCAGTTGAGACTCTTGTGCGGTATTAACTATAAAAAAAGGAAATAATTATAATTATTTCTAAAATATCCGTCCACTTTTTTAATGATCGACATGTAACAGTTTCGGTTTCGAAATTCGGTGGTCTGGAACTAATTCTTGCATGAGAAAAGCTCCCAAAGCGACCTCCTTTATTTATTTTAAAATCATTATTATTAGAAATCACGAAACGTTTGTTGGATAAATTGATACATTTTATGATCTCATGTAGATTTCAGTAAAATAGGGAGGGATATGAAATAACTCTCCCTCCAACTGAGCTTTTGAACAACCGTTTTGTAATGTTAGCAGTGCAAAGGCGCTCTCTCCCTTAGCGTAATGAATTAATGGTTCTAGTTGCACCCGATTCTCTCACTCTTCGTATTAAATAAAAAAATAACAAATGTTTTCCACTCTATTCCCTTTTATATTATTTATTAAATTTCTACTAACGCACATTTCAGACAAATTTAAAAAAAAGAAAAACATCCAAAGCCAAAGAATTAAAAAAGACCTGTCAGTAAGTGACAGGTCTTGAGAACTTGTTAACTTTTGATCAGAGACTTGTTAACTCAAGCCATGGTCTTGAAATTTTTGGTACCAGCTTAAATATTTTTTTACATTCTTTACGACTCTACCAAAACCTTGACTCGACCTTAGCTTTGATTTGAATGTTCTTTCTAATGCATGTTTGGTCCTTTTTTTGAAATCGTTTCATTAAAACATTATGTATGTGCTGTTTTTTATTTGTTGCTCTTTTATCCCATTTCGAGTTGTGTATTTTTTTTGTAATGGGACAATAGTCCGTTAATATAAAAATAAATAAGTAAGTGCTTATTTTTTTGAAATATTGTTCAAGCTTATTTCCATTTCAGTGAAAAAAGCTTATTTGAAGGCCTATTTTATTATTCCCTAGTAGTCTACGAGTGTTTCACTTTGTTACAGCCTGTACCCTTTCGCCCGTCCTGCAGATCTCATTCCCAGCGGAATTTATTTGAGGATAAACTCCTTTGACGCTTTGGTTCCGCATGTATGCTGAAGTAGGACATAAGTGGATTTGGAGATACTGAAAGGCACCTACCCATTAATACTAACGGCCCGTGGAATTATTTTCAGAATAACAAGACTGTGGAAGTATACAGTGTTGAACGCGTGTTTCATGCTCATACTGCGAACTTTCACGGTGAATTATTCATGTTGGTAAAAAAAAACGCAAGCAAGAATAATTTTGAGCAATTCAATTCTGATTTAAAATTACATGTGATTTGACGGCCTCCATGGTCGAGTGGTAAGACGCTCGACTACGAATCCAAAGGTCGCGGGTTCAAACCCGGCGTGCGCCAATAACACTATTATATTGACACATATTAATAATGCGCTAATTAATATGTGTCATAACACATTTAATTCATATGAAAATAATAAAAGTATATTTGCGGCACGTTCCAGAGTGGTAGATACTCTAAGTATCGCCCTGGTGAAAGACCACCATTCAGAATCGAAAAGTTGCTTGAAATGGCTTTGGCCGTGTTTGGTGACCAGATCTGAATAGCCAGGTACATCCCAATCTCCTTCCCCTCCCCACTTCCTTCAGCCTCACAACATACCCTACTTAGGGATGCCATAGTCTCACTGGCTCTAGACGGTTGGGAGCAGTTGAGACTCTTGTGCGGTATTAATATAAAAAAAAAAAAAAAAATATTTTTTCATAAAAAAAAATTGTGTGAGCTTATTTGATATTTAACCTTACTATGGTAACGTGAGTCAATCGTGTTAGTCGTATATTAACGTTCGAGTAACTCATTTTATGTATACATGTTTTCACTTTGGGTTCTTCTCAAACTGGCAAAGGAAGGATGAAAGTAGACTGAATGCTGTAGAAATGAGATCCCTGTGGCGTGTGTGCGGTAAAACCATGTATGCCCGTGTTAAAAATGTGGAAATCCAGAAAAAATGCAAGGCTTATTTATGTAAGCGTAATAAATAGGATAAAAAAGGACCTTTAGATGGTTTTTGGGCATGTAGAGCGAATAAACAAAGAAAGAAGTGTGAAAAGAGTAAATGAAGCGTAAGTGAATGGAAGAAGAAGTCGGGGACGCCCGATAAAAACGCGGCACGATAAAGTGAATCAAATACTTGAGACGGGCCATGTGAAGAGTCAGAATAACAGAAGAGTATGTACGGGGAAACGGCGTGCTGGTTAGTCAGTTAGGGTTCTCTCGTCACTTGAGCGAAAAGAGAGTTCATGATCGAATGGGTAGTGAAAGATTAAGTCCATGCCTACAACGTATTTTGATTAAATTTGCGAAGGTCAAACGTGTATCGAAAAAAGTGTACTCCCCTTAAAAAAACGGTGCCACTGTAAATTAAATGATGAACTTGTTCAAGGTAGCTTGCATTTAGATTTGCTGTGATCACTGAATAGAAAATCCTAGAAATGTCGCCAATTTACTATTTCAATCCCCACAGACAGCATCAGACTTATCTGTTCAAGAGAGAATTCCGGTACTTGGAAATTTTTGATCAATTTCACCAATAGTAGAGATAAAATGAAGTTACTTCCGGCACACTGGTACACCCACAACAAACTTCAGTGGCTGTGATGCTACGGTAGTGTACCATCAATAGTGGGTTGAATGGATCACTTAATGGGGAATCCAATATTCATAATCTGACCCCTTTTTTGTAGTTCGAGGCATATTTTAGCAACTCAATTCGCATGACGGTTTTCCCAGCTTCACTCTACATTTGAAAAAAATAATACTTAAACTGTACTGAAATATGCAAAAATTCTAGACTACTACGTAAACCATTGTTCCGCAAAGCGTGTGCCGCGGCACACTGGTGTACCGTGGTCATCAGTTGGTGTGCCGCGGAAAGACAAAATTGAAAGCTTTCGCGCTAAGTTGGTGTTATGGATCAGCCATGCTGCCAATGGTAGTAATAAAATGTTTCCAAATGTCATGGCTGCAGAAAAAAATTTGCAGGCTTTGATAGACATTAAAACAAAAAAATTCCGAAGTAGAGCTAGCACATTTTTGGCTGCATATAAAAAAACAAGTATCCACTGCTTTCAAAGCGTGCTGTTGCAATTCTATTACCATTTGCCACAACTTACTTATGCCAATTGGGATTTTCAACTTTCATTACTATTAAATCGAAAAAAAGAGAACGCCTGAGGACGATCAATGAAGAGATGAGAGCAGCCTTATCAACGATTCAGTTAAACAGGCTCAAATTTCTCACTAATCGTCTTTTCATATTAGGTGTATTGATTTTAGTAATAAATAAATATTAAATAAACATTGCTTTTTTCTTTGCTGTACCTCTAAAATTTCTTGATTTGATAGGTGTACCTTGAACACTAAAAGTTTGCGGAACACTGACGTAAACAACTAGATGATGAATGCGGACATAATGGTCGGACATTGTACAACGTTCTCGTAAGTATGGCCAAAAGGAATACGGACTTGTCCCACTTATGGTGGGTTTCATCAAATTAAGGCAGTCGATTAAGATAAGAAACCTTGGTATAACCATTACTCAAATATACAAATAGAATGTGAATCAGTTTTTAGGTTAGAGTGTTTTCCTTCATCACTAGGCAAAAGCGGAGAAAGTCCAATCTCTGCCAACTGTTATTTTATTTTGTATTGGTATTACTATACGTGATCTGAGCAGGTTGGTCAAGTTGTCAACACTAGCGCGTCGGCTAGCTGGTGTTACTTCACTTCCCCTTTTTCATCTCCTTCCCCTCACCACTACCTTCAGCCTCACAACATACCCCAATTGAGGATGCCATAGTTTCCCTGGCTCTAGACGGTTGGGAGCAGTTGAGACTCTTGTCCGGTATTCACGTAAAAAAATAAATATACATATATATTAACAATGTTATTGTTATTACTAACAATAATACACTGTCTACATATTAGGTCAATCAATTGCTAGTGGTCATCTCGACACTATTTTTTGTCTTAGCAGTATTCGAATAAACGTCCCTAATTATTATCGTTTGAGACGTAATAAAAAATTTCATCTGAAACATTCGAAAACAATTTTGCACATTTCAGCCTTCCGCCTCAAATGTGTCGGCTGTAAAATAATATTAAATTTGCTGATATTGAAGTTTTTGTCAATTAATTAAAGCCTCTATAAAATTGTTCTACTACTGCTTAAATTTTAAAACATGTCGAACTTGACTTTGCCAAGAAAAATATTAATTACTTTAATCCACCCATTTCAAATATAGATTAATTTCTGCTAAAATAAATTGTAGGTAGGTAAAATACGTTACTTGAAAAGTTTAATTGAAAAAAAAATGATAATTTCAATTAGCATTAATTTCAAATTTGAAAAGTTCGCACTCGTACAGTCGTACGTACTCAGAAAGGAAATTATTGGTGGTCAATAATTTAGCACTTTTTTTACAAAACTATTATTTAGAAATAGCTTTTATTTGCTGATATTCTCTTTTGCAACTATTTTTTGTATTGTATTTTTTCTTTCCTTTGTCTTACTAATCTATTTTGTAGATATCTTGTTTGTATTATGTTTTTTCGTGTTTCACTCACGTGTGAACAATTCCAGGACAAAAAATAATAATTTTGAGAGATGCCAAATTTTTAATTTTATTCTAATTGAAAAAAATGGGTATTATAAATCAATGGATGCAATCAAGTGTCTTAGCGAATATTTGTGTTTTAATCTTACACGATACGTAAACAATCATTGATTATGAGCAATGTAAAAATATATTTTTTATAAGTAATATTTTTTTACAATTAGTCACTCAAATAGGAGCGTTTTCATCGAGTTAACGCAGTCGTACTTTTCTAGAATGTCTTTCTTGTAATACGTCTAGGGGTAGTCAGTATCTTTACCTACTTCCTATCCGGAAAGTGGGGGCAATAAAACAACCCTTGCTCCTAGACTAGACGAACCCAATTAGCGAAGTATTTTCACCTGCATTCATCTGCTTAAAACAACATCTGTCTGCTCAGCGGGACCGTTGAGTGTTTTCAGACAGTAAAAAGACAACACGACCCCTACAAATAATTGTAGCTTTAGGCATTCGTAGAGCGTGGATTGCTATTTACTTTCTTCTGATATATTTGTGTAGTAGTTACAGAGTTTTCTACGTTTAAATGCGCTGTGTACGAGTGTGAGCCTTCAGTAGGGTGGACCGTCAATGTATGAAGGATTTTTGTTGTTTTTGAGATATCGTTCCCTCTTCTCACTTTTCGTCATGAGCTGTGGTACCTGGAGGAAGTGCTGTCCTTTACATCATTCCTATTCCTATCACCGGTCAGATTCTGCTGTAATTTTGTGTACGCTGTGGTCCATCATCTCATCTCCGGACTGACCAGATAATGGTTTTTTTGTTGTTGAGCAGTACTATGTTTCATCTGATACTTTTATGTAGAATCTAGACCACCATGATACGGACATATGCCTAGTTTGGAAGGTTGTAATACGTTATATATTTTTAATTTGTGTCATATTTAATAATTTTGTAAAACATCAATTGAAATATAAATGGTATAATTTACATATTTAAATTATTTTTAATTTTTTATTTTATTTAATTTATAATTTTTTAACATTTAATTTTTTTAAATTCATTTAATTTTTAAAATGTATTTTTTATTATTTTTATATATACATACGAGAATATTTTTTTTTTCAAACTATCATCTGTAAGTTGTACCACATGACTAACATAGTTCCACTTAAGTTTGGAGATTGTGATGATAATGTCAGCCAACTTCGGCCAGGCACGCACGGGTGACTTTTGTCACGGCAACAGTTTCGTCACTATCTCCAATCTATTGGAGTGTATGGATGTTCGGACTTTTTAATTCCTGGCCGGCGACTTTTGAGTGACGAAACTATCACCGTGTCTAGAGAGAGTACTTTTGTAAGGGCGCTCGCGCACGGGTGACAACATGTCATTCGGTGACTCATCCGCCTGCTCGAAATCCATTGCCGGAATGAAAGGGTGACGGGTGGCAGTCACTCACTGCGTGCGTGTTCGATTGGAAGACAGTGACAGTGACGAAACTGTTGCCGTGACAAAAGTTACCCGCGCGCGCCTGGTCTTAGACTTGTTTCTTATTCACTTCATTCTGTTTGTATCGTCATCGTTCCCTCAAAAGTCTCAAAAGTGTATAACAGTTGAAATATTATCTCATTTTTAATTTTCGGAAACAATCGCTATTTTGGCTCTATACCGTGACTTAAACATGGGGCAATTTAAGTTATTTGTAAAAAACGTATGATTAAAAAACATAAATTTTTCACCTTATGGCAGTTTATGAATCGAGTGTGACGGTAAAACAGTTTAGCATACATTTGTAACTAGAAAAAAATTGTAATAGCCGACTGTGATTGCAAATTACCTACAAAAATTCGTTCTTATGTACCTTCTCAAATACTAACATATTTTAGCTATGCCCTGGTTCTGATTGAAGTTATAAATAATAAATATTATTTTTTACTGTAAATATTAACGTATCTTGGGTAGACATTAAAAAAGGAAGGTTTTCAATGCAGCATGGAATGTTTTGACTATTTTCACTAGGTATTCGAATGTGTATCTTTTACAACATCTGACATAGTAACATTAAAAATGGAGCTTTGGCAGTCCACCCTAGTCTACAAGAACGCTAAAAGGGTTTGGCACCCTTGATTCGAGAGTTCCATTGAAATGGCTACTCTTGTTTCTACTGAAATGTAATAAAAAAAAGCATTAACGTTTTTTAAAGATCATACGGACGTAAATGCATTTTTTTAAATGAACGAGGTATAAAAACTAACTAGCATGTTGGTCTACGTGGAAGGTAGAAATACTTATAAATAATTTGTGGCTTTAAAAAAAATTGAGTAGAGTATTTAATTTAACGCCTGTTTGTGTGGCTGCGAGATTAAAATCATAACACTTCACCATTGAATTGAAAACGTTAGTTAAAATAAAGTATTCCCGAGATTGTACAACAATTTTATGAAAATGGAATTTTTTCTACAATGGCTTACAAAATTGCCTGTAGCTAGGCTGAACAATTGCATCCTCAATTGGAAAATGTTGTGAGGTGGAATGAAATAACTTAATATTTAAGGAATGGCATGGTGGTGGATGGTTGGGATTAGCTGGGTTACCTAGCAAATGAGATCTGTTTCTAAAAGTAGTAAGAGCACAGCCTCTGGCTGGTGTTATATTTGTCTCTTCGCCACTGAAACTGAAGTTGAAGTAAAACTTTAATTTTTTTCCATTTTTTCGACTTTTGAATTAAACAAAAATTTTGGGTCCAGAATTAAATCTTTTAGAAATGTACTCTAAAAAATCTTTGAACTTTAATAAATTAACAAATATTAAAGTAGTGGAGCATTGTTGAGAATCATCACCTTAAACTTCAAATTTGATTGGAATGAAATTTCTAGCCTCTTTTGGCAATGATTCGATTCTTAATGGTGGTCTTTGGCAGGGTTATATATATATTTTTTTTGTCCACTCAGCTACCAACCGGTCATATATTAGGAGTATCTTACGCTCTGAAATTGCATTTTTCAGTAAAACTTATGTTTAAAACCAAAATCAACTCAATTTATTTTTTATTTTTGTAGAAAGCAATTACTTTGTGGTTTGAGAAATTTAATGAAATTAAAAAAAATACTTTGTATAGGACCGCAGATTTAAATTAAATTTTTATGATGACAGATTTTGCATAGCCTTAGCATCATCAGGGTACAAAATTGAACTGAAAAAAAAGTATGAGGTTATGTATACTTACATGCTGAGGAAGAACACAATATAAAATAAAACAAGAAAACAATGAGGAAACAATAATATCATTTAAATTATAACAAAGGAACAGAGAGTAAGAGACAAATAACATTGATTGATAGAGGCAAACGTCAATTTATATTATCTCTCTTTGTTCCTTTGTTATAATTTAAATGTTATTATTTTATTTTCTCACTATTCTCTTATTTTGTTTGATATCGTGTTCTCCCTCTGTGTGAAGCTAAATGTAACCGCACACTATGTGTTTTTTTTTAAGTTTAATTTTGTACCCTGATGATGCTTTGGCTAAGCGAAACCGGTCGGTTATAAAAATTAAAATAAAATCCGTTGTCTTATACAGAGTATTTTTTTCATTTAATTCAATATATTTTAATTAATATGTGTCTGTTATATCTGGCCTAGGAGCAAAAAAAAACATACCGTCCTGCTATTAACATCGTCGAACTTAATTCAAATGAATTTATATTGCAAGAATTACTTTTCTCAAAAGCATTTCTCTTGCAAATGAGTGCAAGTCATCCACATTAGTTAAAATGTAGGCATTTAAAGTAAAACAAAAGGACTCAGCACTTGTTAATCTCGTTTAATCTCGTTTTATAGATCGCGACAATTCATCTTCATTTGCAATACGACCCAGGAATTCTCCCTTAGTGACAAAGCGACATTTTCTCGTAACAGTTACGTCATTAAACTTTACTATTCCCGCTGTCCATTATCTTTGTGCTCTGCGCTTATCTTCTTCTCTGTACCCGCTACCCAGTATCCAGCATCCAGCATCCAGCCTGACATCTCGAAGCAGATACTTTCTCGCATTAAACTAGAGGAAACTAGGGCTGTCGCAGCTAAATAATATCGAGCTTAGAATGATTATGTATTTGAAGAAGAATTTCTTAAAAACAGTTACTTTTGAATACCACAATTCTTACATTTTATTGATGGTAACCAGGTTATGCCGCATACCAGATAGCTCATTATTTGGTACTTTAATTTTTTTTAAATAAATCTTATTTCTTATGTGCATTAACTTTAGAAGTTTGTCATGTATATGGAATTTAATAAAGAAATCATTATTATTATTATCATTATTATACCCACGCTTCATTAGGGCTGTGTTATGTTAACTATCTGTGCTTGGATACTTTTATAAAAAGCAATAATTGAGTGTTAAGACGCTTGACTACTAATCCAGAGATCGCAGGTTCGAACCTGGCTTGCGGAAATATATTTTATTTAATTAATATGTATCAAAACACATTTTATTAACACAAAATAGTATATTTGTGGCACGTTCCAGAAAATTCAAACGTTGCTTGAAATGGCTTTAGCCGTGTTTAGTGACCAGATCTGAATAGCCAGGTACTTTTCAACCTTCCTCTTTCTCATATACTTCCACTCCTTATACTGCCTTCAGCCTCACAATATATCCCGATTGGAGATGCTATAGTCTCACTGGCTCTAGACGGTTTGAAACAGTTGGGACTATTGTGCGATGTTTACTATAAAAAATATAATACATATTTATATAAATGAACAGTCTATATAGATTTAAGAAAATCTTAAATTTATAATACGTCTAATGTCGTATCATCGTTGAATATTTGTATACTAATTGTAACCCGTAAAAAATCACGGGATGTAACATGACTTGCCAAAAAAAAATATTAGTTGCTCTAATCCATCCATTTCAAATAAAGAATAATGTCTGCTAAAATACGTTGTATTTAAGTAGGTACTTTATTTGGTAGGTAGGAGTTTGAAAAAATAATTTTTAATCAATTCCAAAATTTGAAAAGTTCACGCTCGTTTGTACGTACTCAATAAGGAAATTCTTTGTAGTTTGTTAGATAAGCCCTCGTTTAATAATGGAAAAGCAATATAAAACAGTTTATTTTAAATGGCTTGATCGGTGGGATTTTCGACGTGTGAATAAATTTCAGTTGATTTTATTGTACCTACTATGAAAAAGTATATTTAATTGATACATGTAAATAGATATTGATAGCTATACAAAACATTATGATTGTTTTTGCAATTTCAGGTTAGCACTGTCACAATTTTTACCTGTCATATGGGTATATGTACTAACTCTTGAATTTAAAGGTCATTTAAAATTTGTATCCACTAATCAAACGAAAATCGAAAAAGTTTAATTTGGCAGCCCTTGCCAGTTCATGAAGATAGGGTGACGACATTATGAGATTTAGGTTCTAGGATCCATGTTGTGGAAGATTTAAGGGTAATTTTTCTTCGGTGAGGAATTCCCAGGGCACCCTTCACCTACCACCCACCACCCACTCCCCCGCTCTCTCCTGCCCCATGAAAGGGGGATGTCTGACATCTGATAGCATTCTGCGTTTGTCAGGCAATTAAATAGAGCTAATCAAAAAAATCTCCCTTTATCGCTGTAATAATAATTGTATTTTGGACACTTCCATAGGTTTCCAAAGTTATTTTCTGCGTCAGTTGACATTAAAATGTATTTCATATTGTTTGTCATGGTTTCTTTGCGTTCATTTAACAGAATTGAACTTTTTATACGATTCGGGCTTGTTGTACCGTGGTAAAGGTATTTTTTCTGATGGCGCGTTATCAATGCTTTGTATATTGATAAACACCTCTGTACATTATGTTTGTGTGCTTCCCATGCGATATCTATATAAACTAAATTTGATCGTTCGTTGGAAACGTTTAAAAAGTACACCAAAACATTTGTTTTTTATCATTTTTTTGAAATATTATTTAAATAAAAATAAACTCTGAAGAAATTCTTATCAGAAGAATATATTTAATTAAAAACGATATAATTTTTCGTTTCGTTTTCATGTAAATACTTCGTCGTGGTTAATTTTTTAGTGTTATCTGCAAAGATTACAATTTTTTTTGGAAATGGATAGTATTCTTTGATTTTCTTCTACAAACGGTTTGAGAGATAATGATGCGAGTATTTTCCAACAAGGAAACCTCAGGTTAAACCTTGATGCTATCTCTGGGGATGGAGTGCGAGGGGCTTAAACCTAGGATAATATTTTTTACGAAAGAAATGTTTTAGGAAATTCGTTGATTGAACCAGGATATATGTTATATATAAAACCTTTCCTTACCGTAGAAACCATACATATAAAAAGTTATCGTCAACATTTGCCATGACACTTGAATAAGCTATTACCTTTTACATATTCGAAAATTTACCATCGCAAGCAATTCTAGACGGTCACGTGTAGCATTTTAAATTTTGTACAGAAATACCAAGTCATTGAATTAGTATATAATTTAGTATATCAATTTAGTATATAATTTAGTATATGTAATCAATTTAGTATATAATTTAGCATTTTAATACATTTCTGCGTTACAATGTTATTATTGGAGATAAAATGTTTTTGCCATCAAAAAATATTTCAGTTAAAACAAAATTTGCAGTTAACATGTTCAACTCTTTGATTTTACATGTTCGTGCCGTTTTCGTGATCTGTCGGACGTTGACTGACATGTGACCGGTATGCGCACAACGCTCCACGCGCATTTTGCCGCCTCTCGGCTTTCAACAGATCTAAAACCGACGCAGCCATGTGGTTTTAAGTCGTTCCACAGGGCACAGGGAAACTCTAGCTAACATTCTAAATTTAGTATATAGCATTTTAATACATTTCTGCAATATAATGTTATTATTGTAGATATATTATTGTAAATCAAAAAAATATTTCAGTTATAACAAAATTTGCAGTTAACCTGTTTAGATCTTCGATTTTCCATATGCGAGCCATTTTCATGATCTGAAAGTGTGTTCTTTGGATAGAGCGTACAGAATTAGTTTAGTGAAAATATTAACTCATTTTTGACAAAGATGTTAGTTACCAGGTTCTTGCAGTGGGGTATTCAATGATTGTCTAAAGAATTTTCTGAAATACCCATTTTAAAGTTCATCAAGCGCATACAATTATTTTGTATCCTTTCAATGGAATGTGCATGAATATTGTAATGTGAAATATACAGCATTATAGAGGAATGATTTATTCATTCTTTTTTTAAATAAAAAAATCCATTAATATGTATTTTTCTTGGCCTTTCGCCGTCCAGTTTCAAACAAAAGCCTCTCTTTAATTTTTTCCAGATTTTTCATAAACTTTGCGTCTTTCTCTCATTCGAAGCCTACAGTTCTACTCAAATCGTCAGCCCAACTCATCTCTGCTTTTCCCACCAAGGACGCCACCCGATGATGCTTTAATTTCAAATTCCATCGTAAGTCGTGCTACATTCCCAGCAAAATTTCACGTGAGGTTTGACATTGTGATAATAACGTCGGGCAATTCTAATGCGATTTAGTCCTTAGCCACTCGCTTGTCTAATAAGATAACTAGCACGGCTCTTTGTGGGTTGGCCATTTTCATTACAAAGTTTGTTTTATATTCAATCATATTATGTGTTTTAGTATTCAGGTTAGTTTGTATATTTAGGAAGTATATTTACGAGAGATGAAAAGGTTGATAAGGATATTAAAAGAAGGGTGAATGAATTAAAACTTCATTAATGGAGAACTACCGCTGTTGGCGCAAATAAATAAAAAAAAGTCTACAGAAGCAAAGCGCGTAGTCCACAATGAAGTGCTTATACCAACCCTGATGTGTGGCATTGAGGCATGGAACTGGCAGAAGAAGGATGGAAGCAGACTGAATTCTGTAGAAATGAAATACCTGAGGCGTATGTACGGAAAAACCATCTGTGATCGTGTTTAAAATGTGGATGCATCTATGATGCGGTTTAAAGTCACAGATGTTCACTATGATATTATAGACTCAATAATTGTCCATTTCAGATATTAATAGTATAATAATAATAATAATAATATTTGGACGATTTGTATAGCGCCGTTTTTGTGAAAAATCACCTCAAGGGCGCTGTACAGATCTTACTTTCTATCGTTACATACTAATTCCTAGCTCAAATATATATATATATATTCCTAGCTTAATATATAAATATACCATATATATATATATACCATAGATTTACCAACAATTGTACCAGTCTAAAACCCATCATAAGGTGAAACCGGTCAGATCTTAATAAAAAAAGTGGAATGAAGTTAAAAAAGGTATTATTAAATCAGCTGATGTAAGCGTAGTGAGTAAGATTAAGAAAGGGACGCTTAGATGGTTTGGGTATATAGAGCGGCTGAACGAATAAAGGAACTCCATCCGTAAGCACGATAATTTTCTCAATTAGGGATGTAATTTATCATAAACTAAACCAAACTAGAAAAATTACAAAGAAGAAGAAACTTAAGAAGTGATTTCTCTAGTGAATTTGGTATTTTTTTGTTAAAAAAACCTTTTTGTTATTAGCTTTAAAAAATCTATGTACTTTTTAAATATATTGTTTTATATTATTAATATGATATATTATATTTTAAAAAAAAATTGCACCGTAAAAAAGGACTCTGAGAATAATATGTGTTGCGAAACTTAACGGAAGCAGAAGTCGAGGACGTCCAAGGAAGGCATGGCACGATACAGTGAATAAAATACTTGAATCGTGCCATGTCAAGAGTCAGAATAACAGAAGTCTATGTATGAGACGATGTTTGAATACAAATGTTTTATAGCGGTCCATTATCTCTGTCTACCCCTGTGGAGAAACGGCGCGATGGTTAGTTAGTTAGTTATTTAGAATTTAAAGGTTCATTGACAAATGTGACCAGGGTAATTCAATCTCTGCGGGGTCATGCCCCAGACAACAGCTCGCGAGGCTGTCCAAATAAACAAAATAAATAATCCCCCCTAATATTCGTCCTTTGCCGGTTGATTAAGCAAACTTTTCTTATATCTGGCGCAGGGCACAAGTCACGCGACGCCCGGGACTTTTATTGGTCGTTGGCTGGACAGATTGGCGCGGGCTCAGGGTGAGGGGGCCGCAAGTATTACCCCGAGTAGCGATTCTTTTCCGTACACTATTCCGCCACGTCCAGAGTCGTAGGCGCTTTATTACTATCTGAGATGCTTTAAGTGCAAAGCGGAACATTCCTAAGGGTTATTCGCTGCACTTATTAAGCATGGTAATAATGATATTTTTATTGCCTGTAAAAATAATTCATATTGAACCAACAAGGTTATTAATTTAATGAAAATTAAGTAATAAGCTTGGAGTAACAATATATGGAGAGAGAGCTAATTCTTTTTACCCAACCTATACAAATTTGGGATAAATCACTTTCTCCGGGTTTTTGCGTCGTTCACCATGAGAAAGAAAGAGACAGAAAAAAATCCCAAATTATCACACCGCTTCAAAGTACTGTACGGATGTTCTTCGTATCCCGCGTCTACATTGACTCCACCCATACGTTTTCATATGCGACATAAATGGACATAAGTCAACGGTTTTTTTAAGGTTTTATGGTATATTTTTGTTTATAACAGTACTGTGAAAAAGTGGTTATACGAATAAACAAATACATTATGTCGACATGTGCTATGAATGGATGTATAAATACCCTAGTCCTAGTCCTAGCCACGACCAGGTCTAGCCGAGTCCGGCAAAACTCATCAAAACTGACTACAGCAGCGCTCTCTTGTATGTTATTGCTCTGAGGTAATAACTTTGTGTTAGACCACTGATTTTATTATAATTTTTATGACCAACTGGTTTCGCTAAGTCTAAGCATCATCAGGGTAAAAAAATAACTGAACAAAAAATACATAGTGTGCAGGTATAAATACATATAGAGAGAAAACACAATATAAAATAAGATAACAGTGAGAAAACAAAAGAATAACATTTAAATCATAACAAAGGAACAGAGAGAAATTAACACTGTATATGTTTACTCAAATTTTGTACCCTGATGATGCTTAGGCTAAGCGAAACCGGTCCTTTATAAAAAATAAAATAAAATCTGTGGTTTATTCAAAGTTATTTTTTAAATTTCATTACATGAGTCAAACCACAAAGTAATTGCTTTCTACGAAAATAATATAACATTATTAAATAATATTTTTCTTCGTATAATTGTTGAATTATTAATACACAAGTTGCCTAGCTGAAAAAAGAAGATATATATTTATTTCTTTTAAGAATTTTACATTATTCTGAACGCTTTTTGTTACATAACAATTTAAAATGTTTATTTTGTGTCAAAAAGTTGCATTCCATTTCATAATTTATTTTTTATTTTTATAAACACATTTATTTCACCAACAGACAAATTTTCTTATTTCTTAAAAGACTTATCACAACATTTTTCGTCAATAATTATGTCCATTAGTTAACTCCCATTTGTGGACAGAACGCCAAATTGAGAGCTGTCACTCTAAAACCAGCAAAAAGGCTAAACGATTCATAAGCCGTCTGTTTGAGATGTGCTGCTTTTCCGATCATCCTACATTATTGAATGAACATTGGATAATTGAAACCACACTAAAAGCTTTCGGTGCTTTGACACGTTGCAACCATTCCCATTTCTTTGAAGAAACTTTTTCAATATTATGTAAAATAGCACTGGAGGTTTTCGAAACAGTTATTTTGTTTTCGTATTAAGCAAATCTCTCGAAAAATCGAGAGTGCATTTTGATCGGGGTGAGAGATAGATTTATTCCAGAGGTTATCCTGTGATTCACATTTACCAACACTCCACCCTCTTTTCATACGTATAGGTATGTTTATATAGTGTAACGTCTTCATCTATTGATCGCCCCAGTACGTGACATCTTTTTATTTGGACGTTTACTAAGTTTTAGGGATATCGAGGGTGACCATAATACGGCCGGTGATTGGACCATAAAGTTGAACAAGTTTGATTGATTCTGGGACATGTTATCTTTGGTCACCCAACAGGAACCAACGCCGGGTTAGGGGAACTTTTATTGACAATTTCGGTATATTGTTCAATAACTATGGGGGATATGTTTTATTGTTGAAAACAAAAGAAACTTAGGGGTTGTGGCCATCTATCTACGATTTTTAGATTCTCATTTGTATCGGAAATAAGTGTCTTCAAAAGTTATGTTTTAAGTGAAATAAAATCTAGAGAAACTAGCCCCTTTATAACTGTCTCCGATTCCATTTCTCGTTGCCCACAAAAACACATAACTTATTGCTGGCATTATTGAGCACGGATTTTGAAATCTGCGGGCATTATGAACTATAACATCAGTGACTTCGTATACGGTGTTTTTACCGGGTATTAATAATTATTCCACTGGTTGTCTATTGCTTACTGACGAATACTTGATTTTTATTATGTTTTATGGAGTCGTTAAATACTCCAAAGCTTGTTGTCCAAATTATACGTCGTATAAGTTATCGAGTTAATTATTTAGGATTTAATTTAATTTTTAAGATAAATTTTTTTTTTTCTGGGAGAAATTACTAGGTATGGGTGGTATCAAAACAGTTTTGATTCTCGTGACTTTTTAGTGTGCTAGAGTGGTAAGATTGAAAAAAACGTCATCATTGATGTTGTTGTAACCGAAAACATTTAAATTTTTTTTTCGAAATTTCAACTTTTTGTATGAAGATTTTTCAGAAATCCGTGCGGTGCACCACCAAAACTGAAAAATCCTGAAATTCTTCATACAAAAAATAAAATGTTGAAAAAAAAAATAATCATTTTCGGCTACAACAACACTAACAATGTCATATTTTTCAATCTTAGGACTCTAGCACACTAAAAACTCACGAGCCGTCACTGATTGTGAGCTGAAAATAAGTTAATTTTTGAATCAGTATGCCACAAAAAACTTGCTTCTAGTACATATAAGTAAAATAAATAAGAGAAAAAAAAGATATCTTCCGGTAGTGCATCACCCTCAAAATTTAAAAAAAAAAAAACAATTTCAATATTTGTACGGAATTAAAAAAAAAAATATTTTATTCAAGTCGCACTCCTATTATAGCTTTCAATAAATAATAATAATATTTTGATACTTTGTATAGCGTCGTTTTTATAAAAAATCACATCAAGGACGTTGTAAAAATACACAAGTAAAAAATATTCAGAGGAAGATAAATGAATAAAAATATTTATAAATAGAACACATACACTTTGTTTATAACCACTTTTTTATTTAATATTATGTCTACCGGTTTCGGAATAATTTTTACGAATATGAATAAAAATATCATTGTTATTTAACGATTTTTTGATAAATCACTGATGGGTACTTAAAAAAACACATTTTTTCTTGAAAATTGTACATTTTTCAATTTGCCAATAAACCAAGAATACTAATAGCATTGTGAAAATACTCTTTTGTTCCATTTTTTCAACATTTGCAGCTTTATAGTCTGATTTGTTGGAAAACTTGGGCATTACGGATCTTGATGGGAGAGTTGTTCTAACGAATCCATCCCTGGACTTTCTGTGACGTTTTTTTCACCAGATTGACATACCAATCATCTGCTTGCGTGTGACAAGAAAAGAAGTTGAAATTCTAGAGATGCTGTACCTAATTGTATAATTGATGTGATGTACTCATCACTTACTATTTGAAGCAGAGAGGGCGGCGATTCTTTGCACAAACTGTAATAAATCATCTCGGTGTATATTCTCTATCAACAAAGTTGAGTTTTTGCGTCACGAAGCTTCTAATTGTGTTTTCCTTAGAACATGTGTTCCTTGCCTTTAAAAATTATCTAAATTTTTTTTCATCCTCAATCATAATCAAAGCAAATTTTCAGGAGGAGCAAAAAATGTGTCACGTTAAATCACTAGGTATATAAGTTGAATTTGATTTTCAGTTAGGTACCGCAATGTTTTAATAGTTTCATACTCATGCTCATGACTCAGGATCAACACTCAAGAATGACTCTAATCGTCACGTAGCTTTCTAATACAAGCATTACTACAAATGATTTATCTCTAATTTTTCTATGGGTAGCTAAAAAAAGGCTGAGGTTTCCAGTGAATACAATTGTTTAACTGTAATCCTTTAAATTCTATGAAAAACATACAAAAAAATCAGAAAAAAGTGCGGTTTGAAAACCAGTAAAGGCATTTTTAAACTTAAAATTCCAGTATGTATTTTATAAATAATAAATAAAATGATTACTATTAAATAATTGTATTTACTGGAAACCTTAGACATTTTTCTAACCACCCGGATAGAATATATGTATATATATTTTTATATAAAAATATATATAATATATGTGTAATATAATACAATAATACAAACTATATATATAGTTTGTAGTTTTGCTTGTACTGCAAATCCAAAAAGTGTGTAATTTTGGGTGGTGACCCTTAAGATCATCCGAAAAGAACTTGATTTTTTTTAAATATTAAACCACAGAGGCACGTAAGACTTCAAGATAAAAAAAAATAGCTTATGTTCATCTGAAGAATTTTTCGCACTTACGTATAATTTGAGAACTCTGTTTGCTATAGTTAACCACCTTGAGTGTGAAACAAGGGCGGAATCGCGAACAGATATTTTTTTCCTTGATTTTATTGCGGTGCGGATGTAAAACAGTTATTTTCGATCGTTACTGAGCACTTCCCGGTCGATTTAATCACGACTATCAAAGATTACCAATGAAAGGTTTTTTACAACTACTAAGCTGTATGCCAACCAGTCGACAAAAACATTTAAATCCGATAGCGTCACTATCAAGACTTTGAAATAAGTAACGAAATGGCAATTCATTAAAACGAAGGAGATACACTCCCCACTATAGTGGCCTTTTCACATGTAGTTCAATCAAACGTATTACGTAACTTTTCCAGCCAGTGTTAGAATCTGTACCGTCACACACAATTACATCTAGTCTATGTCAAGGGGAATCCCAAGTGTAGACAAATAAGAAATAACGCTAGAAGTAATCACACTGGAAGAACACGAAGAGGGAGAAATATGGCCAATGTTTACCAAAGCCGCTTTTTAAATAAGGGAATAAAGTTCTTATTTTTCAGTTCTGCGAAAATGTTTTAAATTGTAAGATTTACCTTTTCTGTAGTTAAAATAGAGTTCCCTTAGCTGTACATTTATAAACTCAATCTGTAACGCGGTATGGTTATGATCTTTCTCTCTTCTGAGCTTATTTTAATCGACTGCATGGGTGTAGAAATAATAAATAATAGTGTTGGATCCGAAACTGCGATAAAACACTTGAATGTGTTTTCAGCTTCAGGTGAATTTGGAAAATAGTGGACTGTAAAACAACAAACTATACTGCTTGATGGAAGTGTCTAATTTTGGATGTGAAAAGATTATTTGGAGTGTAGGGAAAATTGTAAGCCATTCACTCACCGATGTAGTTGAAGTGGAAATTCTTGATTTTTCTTCAAACACACAACAAACAACAAAAAACACCACACTTATTACTTGAATAAAAAAAAAAAAACCGACAACCAAGCGAGACACCAACGAACAACACGAAACACGTTTTTTCACATCAAACTCTTCTGTTTCGATCACTTGTTTCGAACACAGTATTGTTGAATACAGAAATCAAATAGAAAAATGGCGAGATAGGTAGGAACTGGATGGAAAACACGAAGGTTAGAACCCAAAAAATTATCACTTTGAAATCTAACAGATAACAACACAAATATTTTGAAGTGAACTTGAAGTGATTTTTAGAAGATTTGATGACCTCCATAGTCGAGTAGTAAAACGTTTAACTACGAATCCAAAAGTTGCGGGATCAAATTCGGCGTGCGCCAATAACTTTTATTTTATTAATATGTGTGATAACACATTTAATTCATATAAAATAATAAAAAGTGTATTTGCGACACGTTACAGAGTGGTAGATACTCTAAGTATCGCCCTGATGAAATACCACCATTCAGAATCGAAACTTTGCGTTGCTTGAAATGGCTTTTAGCCGTATTTGGTGACCAGATCTGAATAGCCAGGTACTTCTCAAACTTCCTCATCCCCATCTCCTTCCCTTTCCCACTACCTTCAGCCTCACAACATGCCCCGATTGGGGATGCAATAGCTTCACTGGCTCCGGACGGTTGGGAGCAGTTGAGATTCTTGTGCGGTTTTCACTATACAAAGATAAAATTTAAAAAATCAATTAATTAAAAGATCGCTTATTAATGCAGATGATTTTAATTTAGTATTAATCCGTATCTGGAATGATGGTTTAACGATTTTCACGAATTTTTCTTAATAATAATAATAATATTTCGATAATTCGATAGCGCCGTTTTTGTGAAAAATCACCTCAAGGTCGCTGAACAAATCTTAATTCTTTACTTGGCTAAATCTTATTACTAGCTACATATAATCTATGGAATATTAATGTTTATTTATGTTTTGTTCAGAGATAATATACAGAAACTCTATCTCGTACTCAGAAGACATGATATTGGCAAAAATTTTCATCGTCATCATCATATTTTTCGGCCCATTGAAATACAGTGGGGGGTTGTGGGTAGCCATGGGCGGTAATAGAGGGAGAAGCTAACTTCATCAATGGTCACGCGCTATTTGCTCTTGGATTTACCAAAAAATATCATTTTGTTTTATTTAAAGCAAACACAGAACGGTTATGGGGAAAAACCACAAACTAAAGAAAAATGATTTAAAATTAAAATTTAATTGTTTTTTGTTTTAAGCCACTTTATTTACACATATATAACAATTAGACCGGTTTCGGTTAAACTTAACCTTCTTCAGGAACGTATATATATAAACTATTTTATAAATATACGTTCATATATATACAGTTTATATATATACGTTCCTGAAGAAGGTTAAGTTTAACCGAAACCGGTCGAATTGTTATATGTGTATAAATAAAGTGGCTTAAAAAAAAAATATATATATTTTTAAATTATAATGTCATGCTACAAAGTGATTGCTTCCTTCGATAAATTAAAAATGCTTTACTTTAAGATTTTCTTACGTTATTTAAAAATACGAAATTTTTGGCTTTATTCCATTTTTTTTATAAAACCTGACCGGTTTCACCTTATGACGGGCATCTTCCGACTGGTACAATTTTAAGTAAATATACTATTAATTTCTGGAATGGACGCTTATTGAGTCTAGTAGTGAACATCTGTGACTTACGGTTTTGTTTTATTGCTGATAGAGGCGGCTTTACTATTAAGTTCAAAAATACCTTCAAGTTGTTTTATTACCTTCTGAGAGACGGGTTACACAGTGATGCATTAGACGCGTTTGTGGTTTTGTTTTAATGTAATATCTATTGTTGTTAGCTTTATTTTTAACAGTTGGCCATTTTTGAATTTACTCTTTGTCTTCCCCGCCTCTGTTTGCTTAAGATTTTTAATAAAAGGTATATTTACATTGGTTGAATGGTAAAATATCTTATATTGATAATAATAGATACACATATGTATTATATTTTGTAGATTTCCCCTTACATGTCTGCGACAAAAGTTCCAGATTACATTTCACTGTGGTATTTTTAGTGTATTGCCTATTTACATTCGTGCATACAATATTAATATTTTCTTAAGTGCGTTGCTCGACCGCTAAATTTTTATTAATATCAGTTTAAATATAAATTAAGCCATGTTGTACTAATTACACACTGCAGCACTTCAACCGTACCAAGTTAGATACATTTTAGTTTGTATTTGCTCTTTTTAATAGTAATTACATAATTTTTTAGGTACTGTATTTCATGTAAGATGTATAAGTTTGATATCTCTGTAAAAAATATGTTTAATTGTTGTAACTCACGTAATGTGAATTAATTTGTCTCAGAGTTGTTACCATTGGTAATTATGATTGATGTTTGCCGGAAGATATCTGTTAAGTTTTAGAATTTGTCAAACAAAAAGTGGAAACACTTTAGTCTTCCTCTGGTCAGTAGTGTGATGTTTCGTGCAAAATTTAATTTCTAAAATAGTAAGCGGAAGTTTTACTAAAATGTGTAAAGTAAATATTTTTCACAGCATTGAGGTACCTATCTATCAATCATAAATCATTAACAAGTTTAAATGCGAGTTGAAATTTGTTTTAATCACTGTTTCAGAATATTTCAAAAGAAATCATCCCTGAAAAAAGCAAGTTAACTCCCCCCAGAATGTTCTGAAATCAAATTATCATGTTTGTACAACAGCATTTACCATTTTTTTTGACAGAATGTGACATGAAAAATACCGTAAATTAAATATTTTTTTGTTAATTATTTTTAAGTAAGCGATGTTCCCATATATATGTATATATATATTAAACGCACGTAGCTACAGATTGCGTTTTTCAAAAAAATAAATTTACCATGTTTCGACCCGACGAAATATTTAAGTAGGAGAAATAAAAAACCAAAAATTTCCCCCAAATAAAGCAAATACAACTTTTTTTATCGTGTGTCGTCTCAGGTCTCAAAAAGTATTAAAAACTGTCAACTTGTATTCTTGTGAGTTACACAATCTAAATTAAGTAAATAAAGTGAGGTACATAATCTTAATTAAGTCTTTTGAAATATTTACTGCCGCCATCTTAGAAAAAAAGTCGCTTTCATAATTGTGCTGTATTCTCTTACATTGGGTAATCTACAGAATTGGAAGTCGTGAAGTTTTTGGACAGATTCCACGGATAAAAATAAATACGAGGGTGGAGGTTGAAGGACCAAATCAAAATAAAAAATACAGAATGGGCTTATTGGAAAACTTTGGACATGAATCGTAATTTGGTTTAATTTGTAACTCCCTTACAGACTTTCTACAAGTTTATATACTTAATTTGTAAACAATCCAATTCTTTAGATTTTGAATGTTGAAAACAAAATTGTAAGGATTTTTAAGAACATTTAAAAAAACCGGAAATTCTGGTTCAGATGCATTTTGTTTGATTTTTTTATACCATGACTTTTATACGGTAAGAGCTTCATCTAGTAGTACTCTTTTTAATGTCTCTTTTCGGTAGGTATTTGAAAAACAGGTTCTAATTTTTTATTGTCATTGATGATTATTAATTCTCACCAATTTGTTTACAAATGCCAAAAAATAAAAATACATTTTTGTCTGTCTGTCAAAGCTTAAAGCTCAAAACACAAATATGATTAGTAAATTCACACCGATTTGTTTACAAATGTCAATATATAAACATATTTTTGTCTCTCTGTCAAAGCTTAAAGGTCAAAGTTAAAATATGATTATTAATTCTTACCAATTCGTTTACAAATCTCCATATAAAAATGACAATCTGTCAAAACTAAAATAAAACTCAAAGATTATGGCAGGAAGCTAAAAGCACAACGCTTAAAGCTCAATGAAAAAAGCTTGAATTTCAAAGTTTAAGGCTCAAAGCTGAAAGCTCACGCTCAAAGTTAAAAACTTAAGGCTGAAAGCAAAAAGCTCACAGCTTGAAGCTTAGAGCTTAAAGGAAAAACATCGCAACGTTCAAAGCTTGATTATCAAAGCTTAAGCCTCAAAACTTAAAGCTCAAAGCTTGAAGCTCAAAGCTTAAAGCTCGAAGTTTAAAGCTCAAAGCCTAAAGCACAAAGCATAAAATCCAAAATTCAAAGTTCAAAACTTGAAGCTTAAAGCTTAAATCAAAAAGCTTAAAGCACAAAGCTTCACCACACATTCACTAGCTTGAGTGATTTAATTGATAGTTTCATTTTGAACATTCTCTCATACATCTTTCCATAAGTTTCAGATACAAAAATGTAATTATTTGTAAAAAAATATTCAGAAAATGTTACTGATCATTGGGACATGACAGCACGTACATATTCATACCGCAGCAAATCATAAACCAACTGTTATAGTAAGGGAGGGGGATAGTTGGCATTGTTTTTGGCCGAAACCGGTCCCCAGGCTCCATTAAAGAAAAAAATACTGGTCCGCACACCGAAAAAGTTTGAGAAGCACTATCTTAAAGCACCTCAATCAATTTGTAATATATAAAAAATAACGGCCAATGAAATTTGTATCTTTGTACTTATGCAAATATGCTTAAAGCTCAGCACCTAAAATAACGTTAAAAGTCACTTTGTAGCATTCTAATACAAGCAATACTGTAAATGATTTATCTGTATATTCTACATGGGCAGTTAGGAAAATGTCTAAGGTTTCCAGTGAATAAAAGTTTTGAGATGTAATCTTTTGAATTCAATGAAAAACATACTAAAATGTCAGTAAAAGGTGCAGTTTGAAAACCAGCGCAGCCATTTTTGAACGTTTTACCTAAAATTCTAGTATGCATTTCATAAAGAATTTAAAATGTACAGCAAAAAATTAACAGATACATTATTTGTAATATTCTGATGAAAGCCAAAAAGTGTGTATTTTTTGGGTGCTGACCCTTAAGCTGTTTAAATATTTGTGTACATATTTTTTATTGTTTTTTCAACAATACAAATAAATAAACAATTCTCAGGGAAAGTTATCAATTCATACGTCCGAAATTGTTGCGAATATCAGTGTAGTCCACACATTTTGTTACATCTTTCATGTATCCTACTGCCAGCAACAGCAAACTGCGCATTGACATCGGGAGATATTAAAATATACTACACTGTATTATAATTAATAACCATTACTTTGTTAATAATCTCATCAAAACGGAGAGACGTAGACTACTGCCTCCGTCAACACGCGCCATAAAGTAGCACGTGCATATGATTTAATTTCAAATGACATCAAATAATATTACAGCAATTATTCATTAAATGCCGAATGAATTACAATTGTCACATCTGCAGCGCGGCCGTAATGAGCGAACAGCGCTATAATAATCAAGGAAATCGGATAACTGAATAAAAACATCGACTTTTAAAACTCGAGGACGCAAGGCAAGCATGAGATTTTTTTAGAGAAATACCTCGTAAGAAAGTGATAAAAATCATAAAATATTTCGTGAAAAAAATCGCGATTGCAAAATTTAATAAAAATTAACATTTGTGCGATACTATTAACTTTATTGTATTATTATAATTGTAGCCCAATTCCATTACAAACATATATTTCCAGAGGTCGCGAGCTCAAACCCGGCGTGCAAAATCTTTTTTGTTTAATTAATATGTGTCATTACACATTTATTTTTATTTTTAAATATGAATACCGCACTGCTATCAAGGGTATGTTGTGAGGCTGAAGGTAATGTATTACATTTAATTCAAATAAAATAATTTATAGTACATTTACGGCACGTTTCAGAGTGGTAGATACTCTTAGTATCGCCCTGGTGAAAGACCACCATTCACAATCGAAACGCTGCTTGAAATGGCTAGAGTCGTGTTTGGTTATCAGTTCTGAATAGCCAGGTACTTCGTTTTGATTTTGAATGGTGGTCTTTCACCAGGGCTATACTTGTAGTATCTACTACTCTGAAACGTGCTGCAAATATATTATATTTAATTTTAAATTTATTAAATGTCGATGACACATTTTAATTTAAAAAAATATTTGCGCACACCATACTTGATCCCGCGACCTCTGGATTCGTAGCCGAGCGTCTTACTACTCGACCACGGAAACTGTTAAATGAAACACTTGAATAAACGTTAGCGACAAAAATTTACCGAAACATGCAGATATATATACGAGTATATATTTATATATGTATTTATTCAATATCTATTCCCGTATAAAAGCTTCTAATGAAACAGTGCATTTTTTTTAAAGAGCTTCATTGTAAGCTTTTGGAATAGCTCCAATCGTCTAATATTACTTCAAGTTCCTAAATAATGATATGATTCCAGTCTTTTCGGTATTAATGAACTACCGCAATAATCAGTCTAACTGAATGATAAACCGGATTGCCAGAATGTGATAAAAAAGAATACAGCTGATAATGGTTGGTGTTGCTAGCAATAAGAATTTTGCACTTATAAATAATTACGTACAAATTAAATTAAAATTTTGTCAAATGGTTGGTACTCTATCGAATTAAGGGAGAATTAAGTTTATCGTCGCCGGAAAGGCAAGGTACGCCATTTTAGGAAATTTACACCAGAGCACTTTAAAGTTTTTTTTTTATATTAAAATTCATGAATCTTCAGTACCTGGTTGGATTAAAAAAAAAAGTTAACTCAGGTAACTTAATGCTATCACTGAGTTACCTTAAGTAACTAAAAGGTAAAAAGTCTCAAGCTTATGTCGCTTGAGTCAAGCCTTCTCCCAAATTTGAACTGAAAACTGTTTATTTTAGATGACTGAAGTGCCACAAAATTCTTCAGAATCAAACGAAAGTCACAGTATTCGACGCAGAAAAAAAAAACCTGATTAAAACTGCATTTTAAACTGATTGTTCACTAAAGTGTCGCCTAAGCCCTTTTGCCTTTCCAGCGATGATATTATCAGTAGTTAATCACAAGAAAAATTTTATCTTGTCATGATTTTTCTACAGATAAATAAATATTTCAAAGCTTTGCGACGGTTATGAATTTGTTAGCTGAAAAATGTCACGTGATCCCAAAAATAGGGTCAGAAAAAGCTGTCAAAGTTTCTTGAAACCATAGATTTCTGGTTTATGGTTAAGATTAGGAGACAGATAATATTCATAAACTTTTTTTATCGCTCAGCGGAATCGTCTTTTTTAACCATTTTAAGGAACTTCAGGCTTTTATGGGTCGCCCATTACTAGTACCTCTTCCACGCCCCAACTCCCTCCACGATGATATATCGTTTCGCGACTTTTTACTCGGGCTAAAAAACCGACACGGGTCCGAGCGCTAAAACTACCCTCTCGCGCTCGGGCTTCCTCGGGCAGTCTCGCCGAGAGTGTGGAGCGATATACAGGGTGTAACAAGACGTAACCGACAGATTTTAATCAGCAATTTCCGAACTTCTTTGGAATAATAAATGCCAACGTCATTTTGGTCTCTGACTCCGAGCAATAATTACAGGAGGGATAGCTTTGCGAAACAGTGAAGTCAGGATTTTTGATTTTTTCCTGACTCGGGATTGGCTAGAGTTTTTATGGACACATCTTTTTGCATCTATTCATAGCACATTTCAAAATAATGTTTTTTAAAATTTGCATAACCACTCTTTTACAGTATTGTAATCAACAACAATTTAGGATATAACCTCGAAAACCGTTGAGGTATGTCGCATAACAAAACGTAGTGGGGGGAATCACCGGAGATGCGGGAGACGGAAAACATGCTTACACACCTTAAAGTGGTGCGATATTATGTGACAGCTAGTCTTGTCTCTTTCTGTCTCATGGCTTACGACGTAAAAACCGGAAGAAAGTGATTTTTCGTAAAATTGTATAGGTTGGGTAAAAAAAATTAGCTCTCTCTCCATATATATTTTTATTCTAAAGTCTTCGGTAATAATAATAATTTTTTAATTAAAAAAAAACTTCTTGTGAATGGGAAGAACTTTAGGCAAGCCCACTTATACCACTTGCCATGCACCCCGTTCATACAACATTGGATAGTAAAGGACGGTGCGGAGGTCAGGCCTTAAAGAGTGGAGTGACCTAAATTTCTGGCCAGTGCTGACATGTGAAAGAAAAGCTTTTGTTTTTGTTTTTGTTTTTAATTAAGGGTCAGCACTCAAAAATGACGTTAAACGTTACTTTCTAGCATTCTTATACAAGCAATTTTATAAATTATGTATCGGTAAATTTTCAATAGAAAGTAAAAAAAAATGTCTGTGGTTTCCAGTGATTACAATTTTACAACTTTAATCGTATTAATTATTTGTAAAATATACTAAAATACATACCCTTGACATGAAATTGTACAACATCTAAGTACCTACATACATATTTTTTTCTAAATAAACTCAGGAATAGGTGATTAAAGTCCATCGAATACGTCTATTGAATCCTGAGAAATTTGAAATAACTAACTTTTCAGACCTAGTCCAGTCTAAATAAGCTTTCTACTTAATATGAATTCAACACGTTCTCTACCTTTCTTCGACTTTTGATTAAAATATGTCGCCACACACGAACATTTGGCATCCGCCACAAAAGCGCAATAAATTTACAGCGCGGAGGATAATTTAATTTGAAATATTCATCCAGAATTAATGTCGGCGTTCTGTGATTAATTGCTGAAATTTAATAATACACTTTTTATAACCAATACACTAGTGAGATTAGGGAATCTGGTTTTGGTATAGAATGGTTTTATTTTGCAAAGAAACATTGTTGCAGTTGTTGGTTTTATAAAAAAAATTGTATTAGTTTTTTGTTGCAACTCATCCAGTTCAATATTCCTTACCGTAGACCATGACACAATGAATTGCTGTTCCTCAATCATCACTCTACTAAAAATGGGAATTATTCTCTACTGTCCAGATTGTCGATACTTGTTAACTCAAGCCATGGTCTTGAAATTTTTGTTAAGTCTAAATGATTTTTGTCATTCTTTACGACTCTACCAAAACATTGACTTGACCTTGACTTTGATGTTATTTATAATATATATTTTAGTCCTATTTTTGTCATTGCTTCAATAAAATATTATGTATGTGCTATTCTTTTTCTGTTGCTCTTTTTTCCCATTTTGTGTGATGTATTTTTTTTTGTAATTGGACAATAAATAAATGTGAATTTTTCAAACAGGAAAATAAGGTTTTCCGAAGTAATTATGACTTTTCATATGCCTAAAATGTTTGATTTTATAAAATACTGTGGTATAACTTATTTTCGGTAAATCTATTGATTTTGAAGTACCTAACTTTTGTCGTACATTTTACTGAATATTGGAAGATTTTTTTTAATACTAAATTTCGCACAAGAGTCCCAACTCCTCCCAACCGTCTAGAGATAGTGAGACTATGGCATTCCCAATTGGGGTATGTTTTAAGGCTGGAGATAGTGGGAAGGAGAATGAGATAGGGAAGTGGAAGTATAGGAAGTACCTGGCTCAAGTTTGGTCATTCAACACGGCTAAAGTAATTTCAAGCAACATTTCGATTCTGAATGGTGGTCTTTCACCAGGGCGATACTTGAGTATCTACCACTCTGGAACGTGCCGCACAGCGGAGTTTTCAGCAGTACAACCATCCTATCGAAAATATTTAATTAAATTATGACCATAGATATGTATGCAGAGTTAACTCACATGAACTAATCACAATTTGAAGCAGATTTTTTTTTTTTTTTTAAGTAAGACAAACATTCCCGGGTTACGAATAACCTGACAATATTTGAAAAACTCCTACCGCCATCATAAAAAGCGGAAGATTTTGCTTGTGCAATGATGGAGGACTTAGCCAGCAGAGGAATTGAACACACGACGCCTGGGTGGGAATCCGACGCGTTCTCCACTCAGCTACCGACCGGTCAAAATTTAAAAATGTTTTTACTATAGATTTGCTTAAGTGGGGTTGTATATTGATACATATCATTTTTCATTGGCATGCAGTAAAAAACTTTACGGAAAATGTGGCATTGGTTAATATAAGGGTGAAGAAAGCTCTAGCATTCATTTATTTATTTTTATTGATTTGATACATTTTTTTTTTCCTAAAACGTTGACGTAAGAAGAATTATATGTACCTGATATAATTATTTAATTTTATGTAGATACAAGAAAATAGGTGAGTAGTATGAAGTATAAATCACAAAATGTACAAAGTTAGTCAGATGTATGAAAAATACTGAAGACACGCGATTGTTCACTCAAAAACTGCAATAAAGCATTAAAAATAATGAATTTACACCCTCGTAGTCATTTATCATAATTTATTGTATAAACCCAATTATCATGTCCTAATCAAATGTATTTTTTCTTTACATCTTTGTAACGCGTCCGAAAGAGCATAATTCATTCAATTACCCCTCTTTCCCCAAAAAGAGTGGTTCGGGGTAAGCTCCGTTATTAATCCCGGGGTTGGTTTGGGCAGCTTGTTTAGTCCACGTCCCTATGATGCACTTTATTGCCGTACGAATGACTCAGTAAAACTTGTGGTCTTGCCCCGAGATGACGGATACACCGCTCTCCCCTGTCGACACGAATGTAGTTAAATTACTCTTTACGAAAAGTCGTAAGATTGTAGAGTTATATCATTGGGTTTTTTTGTTTGTTTTTATTCTAAATACGCTGCAAGTTAGATAGGAGAGCACTTATAAAATTATTACTTTATTTATTCTGTATTATTTATACTAACATCCATTTATTAGTACCCGTTCAAGTTTTAACAATCTTTTTAAACGTTTTTTTAACTGAACATTCTGAAGTTATGAAACTAACAATATGACATCCTGTTTTATGTTTGTATATTAAATGAATTTCAAAGATTTTTAGTCCAATATAAAAATCATGCTGCGAGCTGATTTAATAGTTTTTATTTTATTGATAAATATGCCTTTAAAAAGCAAACATTGTTAGTTAATGCGTCCCATGACACAAAACGATATCAAACTTAATAATGTGGTAAAAATACTTTAAAAATGTTCTCTCGACTTTGTTAAGAGCCTTTGAGGTTTATTACACAAAAATGGCATTTTATAAAGTAGCCAATTGTGGAAAGCTCCGTAAAAAATGGTAAAATGCAATTGAGGATTAAATTAAAATGATTCGGTCCGGTGACTCAATTTTACATTACTTGTCAATATGAGTCAGCATGACGGAATTCATAAAATAATTTTATATTCAGTGGCAGAGAACTCGTTAAAATAATCGTCCTTAATGGAGCTATTGATGGAACCATAACGTTTGGTGGCGAAGAACTGGATATGATACTCATACATAATGAGCTTTCTCGATATTATCATTAACTTAAACGCCTGGAAAGCTTAAAATCAGGACACAATTGAAGGTAATTCACTTGCGAGTCCAACTTAATCTAATCATTAGTATGAAAAAAAAACTGCCCATTACTAATCTCAGTAATCAGTAGACTACTGTCAAATACCTTTAGTAAGTGAAAAGTAGGTACAACTTGACACACTTATCTTCGCAGTCGAAGCTGAAACTAAAGAACATGTGATCTTTTTTTTTAATCCGTACTTTTTTGTATTTAAAAATCACTCTAACAACCCACCGACTGCAAATTTAAGTATGTCAATCTGTATTTATGAGATGAAAATTGGTTGGTCTTAAGATGTAAAACCAAGTAATGTAAGTTATCAACTAATTTGCTTCTACGAAGCTGGAGAATAACGTTAGATATAAATGAATGAAAAAGAGTACACATGCCTAGTCAGGTATTTCTGTTAACCCCATTACGCAAAAAGCGCAAATATCATTTTTACAGAAGAGACGAAAGAGACGGATTAATACCAAAAAATATGTGTGTTTTTTGATTTGTTGGCATTATTTTTTTGCTGAGGTGCCTTAACTTTTGGGATTGCGATTCGGCAAATCCCAGGTAAGCCAACTTGCTCGTCTCAGACTAATAATGAAAATAACTCGGTTAGTTTATTGTGAAAGTTTCGCCGCTCTGGAAATTTTCAGAGAAATATTGAAAAAGAATATTCAATAACTTTTCCCGGGAGAGATGTGCATTCGAGGAAGTAATTCGAATAAAGAGTTATTTGCGAAGATAAGCGATTTTGGAATGCTTTTTTACAGTGGGTAATACTTTCAGAATCGCCCTACGTTCAGAAATTACACGTCTCTTAAAATGGCTCTAGCCGTGAGTTAGTGATCTCTCACATTCTTCCAACCTTCCTCTATCAATTTTCCTTCCCATTTTCAGTATTTTCACATTCTCAAAATCAAATATTTTTGGTATTGACTTCGTTTTTTTTGTTGTTGTTATTTTATTACATGTCAGTGCGTTTTGTTGTATTTTATTTTGTTCAAAAAGTACTTTGGTAACATGTTTTATGTTCCGTAGTCTCTGGCTCCAGGTAGGGGGGAGAAATTATGCATTCGAACTTGTATACTCATTGCTAAAATAAGAAATATGTATCGTATGTGAAATTGAACCGAATGAAAATATGTTTTAGTAAATTATCCAGTTAAAATAAACATTTCGTTTTTATACTGATGTAACTCGAGATAATATTTTTAATTTATACAATTAAAAAAAGGTTAGAAGCTTGTCGTTGTTAGATAATGATTTATTTCACTTGTAGTGAATTGTGTTACCATTTAAATAAACATAGAAGACTGCATCATGGCGTACAAATTCTGGGTGCAGTTTTCTTATTAGTACCTTTTGACAAATCATATTAGACATTTCCATAGATATAGTGTGCAGTGTATTACAATATTTGAATTATTTTCCTTGATTTGTATCAAATGGAATATAGAAACTGTGTACCATATCGTATGGAATCGTGTCAAATGGATGAAGCACAGAAACATAGAAATACCCTAGAAACTATGTACCATATGCAATGTTGTTGATTCTGTACAAATATTCATCCTCCAGAAAATATACGTCTGTATTTGTTCTACCGGTATTTAAAGGCAAGGCAAAATTTCTAGCAATGAATCAGCGTCATAGAAGCCTACTGCACTGGTTCATACAAAAACGTACTTAACATTTAAATAAGTGCCGCAAATATTATCAACAGTTCAGAAGTGAAATGTTCTACTGGCTTAAATATTTCCTCTCTCCTACAGCGCGGGTGTTTTCAAGACCTAGATTCACTAATTAATTTCCTTTAAAAATCATCCACACAATATCTGTGTTTTAATACCATATGCTGTACGCACAAAAAATATCTTCTTTAAACTTTAAATTTGATCAGAATAAATCTAAAGTGACCTTCTAGGTAAGTACCTAAGATTATGAATATTATCTGCCTGTTCATAAAATTCACGATATGTAATTTTTCACGTATCGTCACACTCGCTGATCAAATGCACGGCATAAATAATTCTATACTGTTGATTGATGGAATGTGGACGTAATTTGTTAGTTATAGGTCAAAAGATATACTTTGTGGTATGATGTATTAAATTCCATGTATTAATAATTGAAAAGCGCCCTTGATATGGTTGTTTTCAAAAGCAATGCTTTGCAAATTATTTAAATATTACAATTATCTTTGTAATCCCAAAAGTTGACAAAGCTCCCCCGAAGAAACACCAGAACCTTTGTTATGGAAGTAATATAAATACATAAGTACGTAATTACAAATAAATGAACACTCGGTTAGAGTTATTTGTTGTGGCGGTGAAGAAAATCCCTTCCCTGTTAAAATTTCGTTTAATTACAAATTCAGGCCGTCGTGCGTTACATTGGCGCGTGTTTCGCCGTCAACGCTGGCATCACTACGCTTTTTTCACAGATATTACAACCTTAATAACTCTCGCACATAATCAAAATTAACCTATTTTGAAAATTCACACGTGGCGGGTCGGGCAGGGGTTTGAAAATATAACGTGAAATTTAACTTATTATTTCACCGCGGGTCAGCCCAGTTACGCGAAATACCCCTTTTTGTCTCCCTTATTAGGCTAATTGCAATTTAATGTGGAATTTTAACTTACCCCTGTCTATTGTTCTATTCCTTTATGGGGCGTTTGGTGTTGTCTGTGTAGGTAATGCGTTTTGTGTTCATTTATCGCATTTCGCAAAATGTGTTTTATGGGAACTACTGTGCCGAAGTGAGGTTAATAAAAAAAAAACACCTTTGATTGCTTAACATAACAAAAATGTGCCATTGACATGCAAGTAAGCGATAGAGAAACACAATAAAACTAGATAGTGCGGAGTTTATACACAGTGCAACGAACTGTAAATCATTAAAATAGTTTATTAATAACTAAATAAATAACACACCCTCATACACACAAGCACAGTTTTTTTATAAGGAAACATCTTCATAATGAAAATGAGATTAAGAAAAAAATGTATGTTAATATAATACCTTACATTATAATGTATTATATTAAATAAAAAAAAAAACTGCGTGGTCGAGTGATGAGACGCTCAACTACGAATCGAGAGGTCACGGATTCAAACCCGGCGTGCGCAAATACATTTAATGTAATTAATACGTGTGATAACACATTTGATCAACATAAAATAATATATAGTATATTTGCGGCACGTTCTAGAGTCGCATATAATTTAAGTTTCGCCCTGGTGAAAGACTACCATTCAGAATTGATACTTTGCTTGAAATAGCTTTAGCCGTGTTTATATGGTCTTGTAGAAGCGATGAGAGTCAAATAGATTATAAGTATTCCAAAAGATTAATATAAATGAGTTGATATAAAGTAAAAATAAATGAGTTATATTTATCATAGTTATGAGGTAAAGATTTGTTTAATATTCTACTTTTATATGACAATAAACTACCGGTAAAAACCAACTCCGTGTTAGGAGGAAAATAGTTTTTTATTGTTATATCACACCCCACGGCGGTATTTTTTTTCATCTTTATAAGAAGGGGTGACAAATATCTCTGATATATTATTAAATTAACTTCGAAACGTCATATATTTTTCTTCAACTTTGAAATAAGTTTGCACGGTGTTAAAATAACAATCCGTCTTCATTTTAATCTACGTTTTTAACTGGAGAGAATTCCACGGAAAAACAGGGAAATCATCTTATAAGTGTTGCCATATCGTGTAACATTCAATTCTCGTTCCTATCGGGGGATTTTTCATATTGGAAAAATGATATGAGTGGGTCGGTAGGCACCAGGCTGTTGGCTACGGAGAAGGGGCGAGGCGGCATATGGCAATCTACAATGCCTTATCACCGATTCTATCCGTGATCGAATTGAGAAGCAGCAAACTCGCCAAAATACGTGCTCATTATTTGTTTTTTTGATAAGTTTGGAAAATCATTTGTGAGATAACGGTTCCGAAATGTGCTTAATACGAGTGTTTTCTGATAGTCGATTTTTTTTTCTAGGTTAGGTTTTAAAATGATACACAAAACTTTTTCCTGAAAACATTCTTCAAAAAAAGTCTTGTCCATAATTGTTAGTTCAGAGCTTTTTACAGGGACAACATTGGCATTATTTAAATATCTCTCTGGCATAAAATGTTGTGTTAAGATGACGATATTTTGCTCAACTGTAATAACTACTTAATTTATATTGTGATCACGTGTCTAGGTGAACACATGTTGCTGTTTTTGATTTGTGCTCTATTACGGATCTATATTATAAAAAACATTTCAATAATAACTAAACCAAAAGATCCGTATAATAAAATCGTTTTTCAACACTGTTGAAAATTTAAAAAAAAATTGATGAACATATATATTTATTTATTTGAAAAAATAACAGAAAATGTAACATATTTTAATCAACTATAAACTTTTTTCTTTGTGAGTATGGACGATCTCTTGGAACTTTTCAAATTTGAAACTGGTGTTAATTTAAATTATAAAATAAATAAAAATAACCTTTCACATTCTAAGTTACCTAACAAAATACCTATGGTATAATGTACACTATTCTATATTTGAAATAGGAACCAATATTTTTTCTTGAGAAGTCAAGGTACATTCCATGCTTTTTCATGGGTAACAACTTGTTAAAAGATAATACACATAACACTGAAGAAAAAAAAACAACTATTATGTAAGATCACTATCAAATAGAAATCCGTTCATGATATACCCTGGCCTTTACCTATATCCATCACTCTACAACATATCAACACATAAACAGAATTTCTTAAGAACATAAAATTAAACAACCCTACAAATCATCTTCTACTATTACTAAGCTTCGTATCAAATTACTGCGAAGAAAACTCATCAATAGATCGATAGCTGTTTGCTATAGTAATATGTGAATTTCTCAACCCAGCTTCCCGGAAAACATGACTAGCCTGGAAATTAATAAATCGAAAGGAAATGTTATTGAAAGAATGGTTAAATTGAAAACGTTTTAATACAATACTTATCTTCTGTATTGTTCAGTTTGTCGGAAGAAATGTAATCTATTGTAGTCACTATGGGTACTGTACTATGTTATAAGTTTATTTCAGTAACTTAAATAGTCAAAGGTTTTCATAATATTGAATGCTGCTACTAGAAACCAGTTTAACTAATGGAATTTAATATACGAGGCCTGTTCAAAAGAAAAGGTGAATTTTGAATTTTCGCAGGCTGTGTACATTCGATTATCGATTTTTTTTTGTTATGTACACTTTTTTTTTTCTTCATATGTTAGCATTATCAGCCATTTTCGATTATTGGTTTGTTTTTGGCAACTGGAAAGGTTAGTCACGTTTTTGTGTGTATTTCGATTTTTTATTTTTGAAAAAAAATGGATCAAGGAATAAAATCAATGATTTGTTTTCCACAACTCCAGGACGCTCATCGTCATTAACATCTTCTCGGCCTTCTGTAAAGCGCTTGTACCACTTATAAACACCTTTTTGAGACAAAGTAGACTCGCCGAATGCCACAGTCAATATTTTAAGTGCGTTGGAGCACTTTATCCAATTTTTGATGCTAAATTTAATATTTATTCTTTGATCCATTTTTTTTCAAAAGTAAAAAATTGAGCAACATACAAAAACGTGACTTAACTTTCCAGTTGTCAAAAACAAACCACTAAGGCCATGTATGCTAGAGTCGATTATGGAAGTTGTACATTTTTTTGCAGTGCTTTGTTTGATTGCTGTGTATCATGATGGATTTTGCAGTTATTGCCTATAATGTTCAATAATTAAATATGGGATTATCCATTCAGGTGGCGATATAGTTCCCCTGTCTGAACACCATAGGCGCTCTTGTGAAGGGTACCATAAAAAAAGTAAATAAGGGTTTTGGCCATAACTCGAGAGATGTCACTTCTAGTGCGCTTCGCACTAAATTATTCACAGTCACAGATGTTGACTATAAAACAGACTCAATTAGCGTCCATTCTGGACATTAATAGTATATGTACCATGGATTTACTTAAAATTGTACCAGTCTGAAGATGCTCGTCATATGGTGAAGCCGGTCAAGTCTTAATAAAAAATAGTGAAATAAAGTTAAAAAAATGGTATTATTAAATCCTCAGAGCAAGAATATATGAAGAGACACTTAAATATTTTTACCCAACCCATACAAATTTAACGATAAATCACTCTCTACGGGCTTTACGTCGTAAACCGTGAAAGAGAAAGAGACAAGACAAGTTCTCACATAAAATAGCACCACCATTCGGCATGTAAGCATGTTTTCCATCTCCCACCTCTTCGGCGACTCCGCCCACTATGTTTTGATATGCGACATAAAAGGACATAACTCAACGGTTTTTTAGGTTACATCCTATATATCTGTTGCTCTTTTTTCCATTTATTGTTTTATATGTATTTTTTGTAATTGGACTTTAAGCCCGTTAATTTATAAATAAATAAATATTTGTGTATAAAAATACTTTGAAAAATTGGTTTTACAAATAAACGAAAAATATTATGTCGAGATGTGCTACAAACAGATGTATAAATACCCTAGCTTAAGTCCTATCCACGCCCAGGTCTAGCCGAGTCAGGCAAAAATCATCAATACTGACTACAGAAGCGCTCCCTCCTGTATATTATTGCTCTGAGATTAAATCACTATAAATACTACTTAAAACTATTATTTTTGTAAATATTTAAAAAAATATCAAAATCAACAACACAAATATGAAACAGAAAAAGTCAAAAAATAAAAAGACAGTGGTCACAACAGCAAAAAAATGAAAAAAATATCAACAATCTTCGAGTGAAAATTATGAGATTGATTAATTGATTATCGGTTTCTAATAAGGTCCCAACGGCTGAATTGGTTGAAGCGTTACCCCATGAAAGAGAAGAAGATCCAAGTTCGAGTCTCGGTTGTGACCATTGTTTAAAAAAAAAAATGTCTTTTCTGTTTCATACTTGTGTTGTTGATTTTTGATATTATTCATATATTAAAAAAAAGCATAAATGCTTTAAAGTTAATTCTAATTTCAATATTTTTTTTGTAATCTTACCTTTCAAACAGTTTTATCACAAGCAAGGCGTCTATCAATGAGTATTCAACAAACCTTGAATATATCTTATAGACAATCTTTATCTTCTTTAAATACCTTTTCGTGATAGATTTTATTATTCGTGATTTTTTTTCTTCAACGGAGGTAAATAAATAAATACAGTTTTCCTAGTATGATGAAATAAACGAAAGGTAGGTTTTAATTATCCCGAGTTAAATTCGCCGTATTATACATCTTCCAGCATTTAAAGTAAGTCTGCCGAGTAGGTATCTACAGTTCAGTGCGGAGAATCTTTCTAATGATAAGACTTACAACTTTGTCACATGGGAAGAAAACTCGCAGATCTTATTAAATGATTCGAGTAGAGGCTTATATGCGAATATAAGGGATGAATGTAATAACTGTTCAAACTTAGTTTTATTTCGGGGGGTTGATACGACTCAGGGATGCAATAAAGACTGAGTAATTGGGATTTCTCGTTAGAGAAGTACGAGAATTACGAGAAATGGAAATAAAATAATGTTAAATAATTCTTTCTATGCTGAGGACCTACCTATTAATTACTTGTTTACTACCTAAGTGCAGGCCTGTTATTCAATTACTTCATGTTAGATGATAACGATTAGTGGTATTAAGCATGTTTATGTTGGTAAAAATAACAAATTATTATTATATTTTCGTAGAAAGCAATCACTTTGTGGTGGTAGCTGTGGACATATAAAAATAAATGAAGAAATTTCGCTTAATTAAATAAAAACACACTGTATACCAGTACATTTTTAAGTTCCGATGTAGATTAAGCTGAATCGAAACTAGTATATATAATAATATATAAAAATAAAGCGGATTAAAATATTAAATTAATAAATTTTGCTTAGCCTAAGCATCATCAGAGTACAAAATTAAACTAAACAAAAATATAAAGTTTGCGGTTATATACGAGCTTACATACAGGGAGAGAACAAATTATGAAATAAAATAACAAAACAATGAGAAAACAATAACCAAAACCGGTTGGTCATAAAAAATAAAATAGTATTCGTATTCTCATACAAAGTATTTTTTTCATATCTTTAATTATTATTAAATATTTTTGAAATATAAAAATAACCTAACCTAACCTAACCAAAACCGGTTGGTCATAAAAAATAAAATAGTATTCGTGTTCTTATACAAAGTATTTTTTTTCATATCTTTAATTATTATTAAATATTTTTGAAATATAAAAATAATGATCAATAAAATTTCACGAAAGTAAGTTATGTCATCAAGAAAATATTTTATTTTTCATCACCTTAATTGTATACATAGTTGGCTATATAAACAAATAAAGTGGTGTTAAAAAAAAAGTTTTCTCATTTAATTATGAATTATGGTGTCTGACCACATAGTGTTCACAAAATGAAGTAACGTATATTCATGTAAGCACGGATATCCTCAAAATGATCTTACTGCAACTTTTTATACTTGGATACGAAAACAATAATTGAAAAACTGTTTACAGTTGAATATTTTAACCGTCACACATAAATATTCAGTGGTTTTATTTAATGAGTTCCCAAAATCCAAAATTTGTTAGTTTTTTTAATTAATAAAATTTTAGATGAAGTTTTTGTAAACATATTCTCTTACTTGTATCAAGTTCCTTTTTATAAATAATTTTGAATCATTGTATCCTAAAGGACTTGTATCGAATTTCTCCCCGTGGAATCGTGGAGTAATTTCACTACTCCAAAACTTCAATTTGCTTTCTGCACTTTGAAACTTCAATATGCAATTTTATGCGTTTCTCGTGGTGCATTTTTCATTTTTATTCCATTTAGTTCCAGTCCGTCACGTTAGATGCAAGATGCCATAATTCTTACAAGAATTAGGGGGAGGCAGGCAGGGGCGTCGCATCCTTACATGTAATATGATTCATGTTTTTTTTTTAAATTTAAGATTAATTGTTTTCCACGCTAGAAAATGGACTGTACAGAAATTAAATGATATTATTCCAAGATTCTGTTGGTTCTATGTAGAAAGAATGCCAAATGACAGAACACTGAAAATCATCCCCAAGTAGTGATTCTATAAAAGTGACCCAGATGCAGACCAAAGGAAAAATGGACTCACTGAATGCAAGAGGGTTGAAGTAAGACGATAAGGTCTGCGGACTAGAAGAGAATTGTTATAGATGTCAAATTCTACTCTGGGATGTTGCGCCGTGACAAAAACATTAATTTTTTCCATAAGTACAAAGACAAAAATAAATACACCAGAGAAATACACGCTAATATGGTTAATTTATTTTTTTATACGTGTATACTCGTATACTAATGAACCATTGTCCAATTACAAATAAATACATGACACAACATAAAAAAAGAGCAACAGAGAAAGAACAGCACATGAATAATATTTTAATGAAGCAATGACAAAAATAGGACTAAAATATACAATGGAAAAAACATTCAAGTCAAAGCCTGAACAAGGTTTTGTTAGAGTCGTAAATAATGATAAAAATCATTTAGACTGGTACCAAAAATTTCAGGACCATGGCTTGAGTTGACAAGTCACGACATTCTGGACAGTGGAGAATGATACCCATAATTAGTAGAGAAATGATTGGACAGCATTCCATTGTGTCTAAGTCTATGGCAGAAAATATTGAACTGGATGAGTTGCAACCTTGGAGAAACAATGTATGGAGAGAGAGCTAATTATTTTTACCCAACCGATACAAACTTGCAATAAATCACTTTCTTCGGGTTTTTACACCATGAGAGAGAAAGAGACAACAAATATAATACTCCGCTTCTACGTACTGTCACAATGATCCTGGGCTACTGGGTCACCGCGGGACTCCGCCCACATTTTTTATTATGCCACCAAACTTGACACAACTAAACGGTTTTTCAGGTTAGATGCTATATTTTTGTTGATATCAATACTGTGAAAAAGTGGCTATACGAATAAACAAAAACATTAAGTCGATATGTGATATGAATGGATGTATAAATACCCTAGCCTTGGTCTTAGCCATGCCCAGGTCCGCCGAGTCAGGTAAAAATCATCAAAAACTGACCACACTGCCTTGGGTAGATACCACTCTATATACTCTATGGTTGCAACAGAATAATTTGAAGAATAATTTAGCTCACGTTTGATACAAATTCTTAAAAATAAACTTTCTTTAGTTATATTGGTTTTCCTTTCACTTGACGTTTTTAAAATATTTTCAGACATTTAAAGACTACTAAAGCGCCTAACCCACGAATTTATACGATGTCAGGATTACATTGTGTCTTTTTCTGTATTATTTCTTCCGTTATTTTTTAAATTCTTTGTTGTAGTATTTTTCCGAAATACTGCTCGCGCTGCGGCCCTGCACAGCAGCTCTGTACCATTTCAAAAGATCGTCTATATAAGACGTACCCTAAACTGTAGGCGCGCTGTATCTACAGTTCTATGTTTTGAATAGGTAAATTGTGGAAAAAAGCACTTAAGGTAATTTACTGAGGAATACAGCGAGGCTAATGGAAGAAACAAGAGGAATATTCTTTTATATAAATGAATTTTGTATTTATTTGGAGGAAATAAATCATCCACTTCACATAAAAGACGTCTTAAAGAGAACGTTTGTTTTTGGTGATGATAAATTAAGTGATTCAAACCCGTTTTTGTTTTAATTTTATTAACCAACCTTAAGGAAAATTGGTATGGATCAAAATCGTGATATTGCGGGTTCAGAATAAACAATTTGTTATTTTACGACCTCGAATGAAGTCGGGGACGCCCGTGAAAGACATGGCACGATCAAATACCTGAATCGGCCATGTGAAGAATCAGAATAACAGAAGAATATGTATGAATGTGAATGAAGCAAGGAGTGTGTGCCAAGAGTTGTATGGCGGTCCGTCTTCCCTGCCTACCCTTTTGGGGAAACGGCGTAGTGGTTGGTCAGTTACGACCGCCGTGGCCGAGTGGTTAAGATCTTCGACTACGAATCCAGAAGTGTCGGATTCAAATCCCTGGGTGCCGAAATTTTATCTGTTATTTCACTTTAAATTAATATAAAAAACTGTAAATTATATATTTTTGGCTTGTTTCAGGGTGGTAGATACTCAAAGCATCGCCTTGATGAAATACCGCCATTCAGAAGCGAAACGTTGCATGAAATTGCTTTATCCCCCTTAGGTGACCAGATATAAATAGCTAGGTACTTTTTAAGCTTCCTCTTCCACATCTCCTTCTCTTCTCCACTTATTACGGCCTCACAACGTACTCTAATTAGGAATGTTATAGTCCCACTGGTTCCAGACAGTTAGGACTATTGTGCGGTATGACCATTTAAAAAAAAAAAAATTTACTCGTCCAAGAGTAAAAGATACCTATCTCAGTAATGCCTTTTAGAAATAAAACTTTGCGCGTTGCCTTAAATGGCTTTCGATATGTTTTGGTTTCGATGTCAAAAAATCATTATTTATTGAAGGCTTAAAGCTTTCTGGCACCATATAATATGAGTATAAATTTATGAAAAGAAGTATGCATAACTTTACTGTAATATTTACGTTGCCTATCTCGCAAGGAAGGTGTAGCCTGTTCTAAGGTAAGAGACTGTGTTGAATGATCAGATGTGAAAAATCACATCCATATTTTCTTTCAGCCTAGCAAAAATTCCCAAACAGGGGATGTTAAAAGGTTCTAGTTACAGGCTGTTGGGAGTCTAGTAAGATACCAACAACACCAAAAAAATCTCAACAATCAATTAAAATTAACACTTTCTACTGATTTTACGACGATCATTGATTTTCGTTCTGAAAATTATATGTTTCAATAAAAAATCACTAAGGCATAAATTCATATAAAAATAGACATTTGACAGAAGCCTCGGATTAGGTAAAAATTTACTGCAAATCCTCTTCATTATTCCCCGAAAAACCTTAAGTAGCAAGGAAGATGCTTTTTATCAAAGAGTAAACATGAATTCTTACTCAACCGGGGAAGTAGAGTAGAAAGACAGTCGGCACAATGCATAATACATTCATAGACAATGGCCAGTGTTGCAAACAATACAAATATTTAAGATGTTGCGAAATTCGGACAGCCATTTTAAAAAACGTTTTGATGCTGTATTGTGATCTCTTATCAGGGTGATTCTGAGAGTATTTTAACTAATCAACGATTACAGCCTTGGTGGGTAGACACTCGGCTAGAAGTCGAAAGGGTCGAGTTTGATCCTCACATGTTGCACCTACTGATAGATTCTTCCGTTAGAAAAAGTTCTGCTTAGTGAAAAATTTGTACCATATGTATAATTTTTATTTGCTTATTCAAATAAAATATTTTAAAAATAATTAATAGTGAATGTTGCACAAGAGTCCCAACCGTCTAGAGCCAGTGAGACTATGGTATCCCCAATCAGGGTATGTTGTGAGGTTACGATAGTGGAGAAGGGCAGAAGATGGGGAAGAGGAAGGTTGGAAAGTATCTGAGTATTAAGATCTGGTCACCAAACACGGCTAAAGTCAATTCAAGCGAGATTTCGATTCTGAATGGTGGTCTTTCACCAGGGCGATACTAAATGTATCCACCACGCTGGATGGGACTACATTAATTACACTGGTATTCAAACATTGATTAGCTATTGCTACAGTTGTGCCTGAGAATAAACTTAATAAAAATCAATACAATGTCTCAAATACGCTCTTCTCTTTTTGACGTTACCTGATTCACTCAATCCGTAAGTATTAGTAACTTGGGCATACTCAACTGTGATAAGAATTTATGGAAAAATGATTGATACTTCCTCAAATCTGATATGCCCTTAATGGGGAGTACTTTCAACATCCCTCTAAAAAGTGTTGAATGGGCGTGATATAAAGGAGAGCCTTCATGGTCCGGTGGTTTCCAAAACACCCTGTCTTTTGTGCCGACCCCTCTGAATACTGAATAATGTCTGCAGGACTCTCTAAGGATTTATTGTGAAGAAGCTGCGGAAAAATACAATGGCACTGTAACAATAACGGAATTGAATCCTTTCTAGAGGATTTTTATATTTTTATTGTTATTTGAGAATGCAACTTCGGATAGCCGCGCATGGCGGATACATTCCGTGTATTGCAGATTTAACATAATATATAATAAAACGCTTTGGGGCAGGAAAGAAGTTATTCTTATGTCTCTTTTTATTCTGAGCTTATTAATAACATAAAGTGGGTTAGAATTTTATGATGTTATTTTTTTATTGAATGACGTATAAAAGCTTGCATACTCTGAGTGCATGGAATTCAGCCATTGTATAGAACGGAAGATCCTTTCGGTACCGCTGTAGGAAATCTTTCAGAATTGAAACATTTCTTACGTATTAAATAATATAAACAAAAAAAATTAAAAAAAGATCAAAGTGGTTAGGATTGTAAGAAAATTATTAATAACATATTAATTTGAAAATGCTCACGCTATCTGAAGGCATAGACTAGTCGAGTAAAATATAATTTTACTTGCCCCTACCATTTGAAATAATTGAAGTTGGAAATTTTATGTAATAATATCTCAGATTTATTATTATGTCTGTCCGTTTGGTGATAAAATATCATTGCTGGAAAAGCAAAGGGCTTAAGCGCCACTTTGGTAAAAAATGAGTTGAAAATACAGTTTTGTTCAGTTTTTTTTCTGCATCGAATGCTCTGACTCTCGTTTAATTCTGAAGACTTTTGTGGCGCTTCGGTCGTTTAAAATATATTTACCATTTGGGAGAAGGCTTTACTCAAGCGACACAAGTTTGGGACTTGTTTAGCTTTGTGTCGCTTCAGGTAACTTATTGGCGAGAGCATCGAGTTACTTGAGTTAACTTTTTTTTTCAAAATCCAACCAGGAACTGAACACTTATGAATTTTATCGTAAAACAACAAAAAAAACTTTCAAGTGCTCTGGTGTAAGGATCTCAAATGGCTTTTCCGGCGACAACATCTTAGATCTCATCTTGTACAATTATTTTCAGATTCAGCAATAATAAAAAAAGATCGAGGCATATGATTCTTTTGGATGACAAATAATCCACCGTAGGGCAAAATTGTTTTAGAAACAAGACATTTTTATCTAACGAAACCGCTCGGTATTTTGTTTAATTTATAAAAAAATTCACGAACCAAAATAAAGTTGAGCTTTTATTCAGTGAAATTGGATGCAGCTCGTGTATCCATTGCATTATATCGAATAAATCGTAGACTTAGGCTTGTTTTGAGTTTTTTTTTTAAATTCTCTAAATACCAAGATTTTTTCAATACCGCGGTAGATGAGCAATATTCTTTTTTAAATTTCACGAAGAGTAACTATGGATATAGTACAGTCAAAACCTTTTTTCGAAACAATTTTTTCCAAAAAAAAAATTCTGTACTAAATAAATAAATCAAATAATAAAGATAATAAATTTAAAACCAAAAAAATACCTCGGTTTGCTGTAAGTATTTTCAATCGAGCACTGAATCGAGGATAAAACCTTACGACTGAATTATAATAACTTTTTTGTTTTCTCCCCTATCTCCTCGGTATTTTCGCTCTATATCAACTTATTTCTGTGTGTAACTGTCACATTCGTTTAATAAGGACGCTGCAAGCCAGAGACGGAGCGGAAGTTTTATAATGTTCCATCTCGAAGGAGAGAGAACGGGAAGGAAGTGGGGGATAAAGTTGCGGGAATTCCCCTGGTAAGAGCGCCTTACATATACAACTCTGTGGATCCGCTAGCTGCTCTGCAAACTTCGTCCTATACTACCGCCATCTCTGGCCAAACGTCTAAACCGAGATCTTCTCCCGAGTTGTCCCCAGAACTTCAATAAATACGAGAAACTGCAGCCAGGATTCTGCTGTTTATTTATTTATCATACTGGGTTTTTACAAATTGTTGTTCACACACGAGTGAGAAAAATCCAATTACAGAAACTCAGTTGGTTGTGTTTTCGAAAAGTTGTCGAAATTCGAACGAAGTTTTAATTCTGTCACGAGTCTTAGGTTTTAGTTTCACGAATGAGAATATTTATGAAATAAATACATTTATGTGCGGTAAAACCATGTATGACCGTGTTAAAAATGTGGATATCTGGAAAAAAAATACAAGGCTGGTGTAAATGTAATGAATAGGATTCAGAAAGGCACGCTTTGATTGTTAAGGCATGTAGAGCGAATGAACGAAGAAAATAGTGTGAGAAGATTATATGACGCGAAAGTGAATGGTAGAAGGACTCGAGAATATCCGAGTAAGACGTGGGACGATTAAGTGAATAAAATATTTGATCGGGGCCATGTCAAGAATAACAGAAGAGCATGTATGAGACGATGCGTGAATGTGAATGAAGCAAGGAGTGTGTGCTGAGATAGAGTGTGTTGTATGGCGGCCCATCCTTGACGTGATAGTCAGTTAGTTTACCAAGCATAAAAAAATTAATATAATATTATTTTAATGAAAGATAGTTTTAGATTACTAAATAACTTTGTTTCGCTCACTATAAAATTTGTATTTTTATATTTGATACATTTGTTTTTCGGAAACCAGTTTTTTCACATGTTCATGACATCTTCAAGGCAATTAAAGAAAACTCGAAAAAAAAACAATCTATTTAACACAACACGTTATATATAATATGTGTGCCACTGGAGACCAAAATGCCATCAACATTTTTTAACCCAAATAAGCTCAAAACTTACCAAAATCTGTCGGGTTCTATCTGATACACCCTGTATAGTAGATAATAATAAAGTTGTGTACTTCCATCTTTCGCTTTATTAACTGAATACAGTTATGAAGTACAAACATTAAGTATTCATATTTTGAAAAAAAAAACAATTATTTTTTTATAAAAATCCATTTATATTTTGCCATTTTAGTATATGAACACATGTATCTTAGAAGATTTTTGATCTTTTCTTTTAAAGGTCTCTAAAAATCTCTCTGTGTTTTCACAATTTTCAAATTACAAGATATACTTCCTACAAAGTAAGTAAATCAGACTTAAAATACCTTTACTTCCTTTAGATTTATGGACAATCTTTAATTCTCTTTGTCTTTATTATCATTTGTTTGGCTTAGGTTCCTGTTTGAAAACTTTTCCCAAAACAATTACTATCAACTAGGATGTAAATTACTAAAAATTCCTCACTTTAAAATTAATTTTATTTTGTTACATATTAGACTGCTGCTAATCTTGCCAGGTAGATTCTACGCTCAAAACATTACAAATTTCACTCGGTTAGGAGAAGGATAGCAATTTGAAATGCAAATTTAGTCTAATGCAGCCCCTCTTCTTGGATTGACCACACAATGAAATTTTGGAATTATGCTACGGAGACACGCATAAAATCTGAAATTTGATTACCACGAAAAAGCTTTTAAGCATTCGGGGGTGCTGCGCAGGGAGTAGGCACCTACCCCAAAAGACCCCAACCCACAGAGAACGTGCCTGAACCCGTCCACCTTTCAGCCCCTAAAATCCCTTAAGGCTCGTGAAATTTTGAGCACCCCAAAGGAGGCTAAAACTTTTTGTAACACCCTTAATCTCAGGAGTTTTAAATTTTCAAAGTTCCTCTTCTAAGCCAATTTTAAACAGATGTTAATTAATTGCATTGCACCCCAGTTTCAAGTTGGTTTATTACACGATGCTGACGATTCATTTTTTTTCAACTCATATAATATTATTTAACGGCTTTTTTGTGATTATTGCATTTGTGACAAGAATACAAAAAAAAACTTTTCCTAGAATATGAAATTGATGACTTTTCTATAACACAGAAGAGCGTTTTTTGTGGGTCACTACTTTCGAGTAATATATCAAGACTACGTCTTGCACCTTGACTGTATTTCATTTTTGTTTGATACCAATTGAATTTCTAGGTAAACGCATTTCATATCGAAACGTCGTTTTCATAATATTTCAATTTAACAGGAAGAAAATAGTACATACATAACATAATAACAGAAAATAGTACAATCTTTTAGAAAAATATGTTTCGATGGAGGGTGGTAGCTATTCTTAAAATTACTATTTTATGCTAATACAATTGTGTTCTTAAATAAAAATCATCTTGTTTGAAGTCTTATTACGTTTCTGGTATTTATTATCAAAGACAAAATATTGTCGTAATATTATTTTTGATAATTATTAAGTTTATTAAAAAAAAAAAGTTTTGGTACTCATTTTTATTATTTGTGGTATCCAAGTATTATTATTGAGGTGACCGTTTGCTGTAAATTTTAGGAACTAATAAAATACTTTGGTTCTCTTTTAAATAATTAATATTTTTATGTAGTAACATTATAAAGGATTTAAGATGACTAATGATACTAACACAAATCTCCTATTTACTGGCAACATTATTACTAAATGAATCATTACCGATATTGTAGGCCGTGGGGATATTCCTAATTCTGTACGCTAATCTTTGTATTATGGCTTCTTACTCGTACATCATTATGAAATAAAAAGAAATGATTGTGACTTGTATTCTTTCTCTTGAATTGTTTTGTTCTGACGAAGACTTATGTGGAGTAATATTTTCCGCACGTTCCTGTCGCCGTATTGTTCGAAACACATTGCTTTTCATTTCGCTCTTCTCTCTTCTAATACACGTTTATATTACCTCGAATAGGCAATACCCATATCCTCGTGTAAACACAAACACAATGAGAAAACAAAAATTAACTCAATATTTCGTCGTGAAAAAAATTGTGTATCTAAAAACAAATACGTAGCTTAAATATAAAGCAAAAACCTTTCAGTTGCACGAAAGCAGAATGCAAAATAAGAAACCAATGAAGTGAATATTATTTTATATTCGTAAAAAGCATTAACTTTGTGGCTTGCCATATTTATGAATATTATTTATTTATTTTTATAAACCCAAGTGGGGTTTTACACAAATAAAGGTACATTTTACACTGATATTTATAAGTGTAAATTATTTGCTCATACGAAAAGTAAGGATGAGTAGTAAACATAAATATTACGTACATTATATTAATAATGATTGAAGATATGTAATATTACATATTGCCTAAACGGCTTGAGAAATCTTACCACAAGAATATTTCTACCTCCAGTATAATTATCGTCTAGAAATGAATTTCGATAACATCCCCTCAAATAGGTGTAGATGGTACTTACTTTCCAATTTAAAATTCTCGTTCTACCTCTTACTAATAAGCTTTATTCGATCCGTTTCAAAAGAGCTCTCATTTTGAGCAAATTTTCCGTTGAAATTTACACAACCTTTCACAAAATGGCCATCGCCAGCCTTTCCTTTCCAATTCATTCATCCCCTAGCCCCGAGTATGCACGCGCCTATTATATATTATTGGATAGAGGGTAGTATTATCATCCCGGGGTATTTGGATACAGCCAAGCTAATACATCAGCATCAACGGCATTAATAATCTTTGGGAATGGGGTTATTTTAAATGTAGGGAAATGCAAAAAATACTCGGAGGTGTGATTGTCCCGCTTTTCCCATTTCAGGATTATGCAAAAAGAGACCAACAACAGTAAACTTTGATAAGTAGGCCTACAAAGTTTATAAGCTGTGTTTCATGAACAGTTACCGTGTTAAAAACTTGTGAAATTAGGTCAGGATTTTACTTAACAGTCGTCAATTTTAACGCGGTTAGACTGAGGACAATTTTAGTGCCTTCACATTTTATGGTATATTAACAAACTCAGTGGCAAACACCACAGAGGTGACTCAAAGGTTATATCGTAACCAGAAAGGGAAATGAGCTAAAGCGCCATTTTGGGAAGCTTACACCAGAGCACTTTTTTTGTTTGTTTGTTTTACAATAAAATTCATAAGTCTTCAAAAAAGTTAACTCAATGCTTTCACTGAGTTACCTGAAGCGACAAAAAGCTAAAAAAATCCCAAGCTTGTGTCGCTCGAGTCAAGTCTTTTTCCGAATAATAAATATATTTTGGATAACTGAAGACCTTCAAAGGCTTTAAAATCAAACGAAAGACAGAACATTTGATGCAGACAAAAAACTGATCAAATTAAAATATTTAACTCTATTTACACCAAAGTGTCACTTAAGCCCTTTTGACTTTCCAGTGGCGATATATGAATTATCTGTGTTTGTGGTTTCTTGATAAAGCTATAAAAAAAGCTTAATTTATACCATATTTAACTTTTAAGAATGTGAATGTGGAAATACACTGTTACATTTTATAAATTTATGGGTGGCCTCTGTTTTTCAAGGACAATATTCATCTTCTTCTCCTTATGACAACCTTTTATATCTGGAGTTGGCTATCACCAAGAAAATTTGCTCCTTGCAAACTGTATCCCGGAACAACTTAGCGTAAAGGCATTCTTATCAGTCTTGTAAGTTTTAAAACTACGAGGTGTAGCTTTGAAACTTTCTTTGACGGCCTCCATGGTCGAGTGGTAAGACACTTGACCACGAATCCAAAGGTCGCAGGTTCAAACTCAGCATGCGTCAATAACTTTTATTAAATTAACATGTGTCATAACACATTTAATTGACATAATAATAGTAAGGTATATTTGCGGCACGTTCCAGAGTGGTCGATACTCTAAGTATCGCCCTGGCGAAAGACCACCATTCAGAATCAAAACGTTGCTTGAAATGGCTTTATTCGGGTTCGGTGACCAGATGTAAATAGACAGATACTTCCCAACCTTCCTCTTACCCATCTGTTTCCTCTATCCACTAACTTCAGCCTCACAACATGCCATGGGGATGCCATAGTCTCACTGGCTCTAGGCGCTTAGGAGTATTTGGGACTATTGTGCGGTATTTACTAAACAAACAAAAATGCGTCTAATTTATTATTTTACGATTTTCACCAATCTTTTTTGGATAAAAATTACGTCAATGTTTTCTCAAGTGTTCAAGTTTAAATGACAAAAATAAATAAAATGAAAAAATTGGCCCAACCAATACTTTTTCATTAGAATTACACAAAAAAAATAATCCAGTACATGAGTGGGATGAAGATTTTCCGCGTAGCTTGGTCCATTTCCCCCCCATCTCTTCTCTTCGTTTTCCACGGAAGACCCAGGTGGATTACCGGCGTCCGTTTTATAAATGCGTGCAATTAGCATTCGAACATTTTCATTTAAGAGCACACATAAATTTGTACCATAAAATGCTGCTCGGAAAGCAGACTCGAAATGTATTTTTGTTTTTTCGTTAATCCAATTTAATATCGGAAGTACAATTACCGATAAAACAGTTTAATTTTATTTGTTTATGCATCGGTAATTAATTTTACTTCAATACTTACTCGTACATGTTACCTATTCATTGTGTACTTCAATGCTGACTTTCCTTTGTGTTACAACTATAGCCTCTAATAGTGTGGTTTCTTGTTCATCTTTTAAATTTGTTGACTATGGAGTTTTTCATAGAAATATTTAGTCAAATGTTGCATCCCTTGCTCAATATTTGCATGTTTTATTAGGAATACCACATAAGAGTCCCAAATACTTTCAATTATCTACATACAGTCCACTGAGTCATTGTGACTGTATGTTGTAGGTTCTGAGGTTAAAGGAAGGAGGTAGCGGAGAGACATGTGTGAGAAGAAGGTTAGGTAGTCCCTGGTAATTCAGATCTAGTCACTAAATAAGACTATTGCCATTTCAAGTTAGGATTCGATTCTGAATAGTGCTCTTTCACCAGGGCGATACTTAAGGGTACTTAGGGTATCTACCACTCTGGAACGTGCGGTATATATATTATTTACTACTTTATTTAAAGAATATGTGAAATAGCAAATACTAAATTAATTGAATTTCTTTGCGCACGCTGGACCTCGAACCCACGATCTCCAGATTCGTAACCGATGATCTAACATACATAATAATGTAAGCTAGGCCAGTAATTTTTTTTTTACTGTGGGAGAATTTTTTAAGTGAGCAGAGAAAACATCAATGGCTTTTTTGCAAAATATAGAGTTGTTAAAAAAAAAAACATTATGATAAAATAAATAAACACTTTGTTTTAAATCACTTTTAATGTGAACTTTAAGGCTTAGCATTCAAAAATAGCACTAAACGTCACTGTGTAGAATTATAATACAAGCAATACTGCACATGATTTATCTGTAAATTATACGTGGGCAGTTAGGAAATGAATGTCTGAGGTTTCTAGTGAATAAAATAAATTACGTTGTAACCTTTAAATTCTATGAAAATTTACTAAAAAATCACTAAAAGGAGCAGTTTGAAAACCAGTGAAGCCATTTTTTAACGTTTAACATAAAGTTCGAGTATGCATTTCATATGGAATTTAAAAGATTACGGTAAAATAATTTTATTCAATTAGAAACCTTGGACATTTTACTAACTACCCGTATAGAACTTACAGATAAATCAATTGTAGTATTGCTTGAATCAAGAAAGTTAAAAATTGTGTGTTCTTAGGTGCCGATTCTTAATGTTAATTGTGTTTCTGTTGGTAAAATAATTTTGAATATATATTTAACTACAATTTTTAAGATATTACCACCGAATGAAAGTTATCAATGTTTATATTTTCGTATAATGCAATCACTTGGTGGTTTGACAAATCCAATATTGGGTAGACTTCCTGTAAACTCATTATATGTATCATCATTCTTTGATGTATTTGATCATCAAATTATCACCTTCTCAGTTGGCGTTTTATCTCTTTTGATTTATTTAATCCGTCTCTTTCTCTATGTTACTTTGTTATCATTCAAATATAATATTATATTATTCTATTGTTTTCTCATTGTTTTGTTATTTTATTTTATATTTTTTTCTTCCTCTGTATGATACATACATAATGAGAAAAATTAAGGAGTAGTTGTAGAGTAGAGTATAAGACCGGGAATATTATTTTAATTTTTATTACTGACCGGTTTCGTTTAGCCTTAGTTACCATCAGGGTACAAAATTAAATTGAACAAAAAAATATGTGTGCGGTTACATATACATAGTTTTGTACCCTGATGATACTTAGGCTATGCGAAACAGGTCAGTCATAAAAAAATAAAATAGTATTCCTGGTCTTATACAAAGTTATTTATTCATTTTTTTGTCAAATTTGTTCAAAATATGAGATAATCCTGCACCGCCTTTTCCAGTAAGTAAAGGTTAATTGTAAGGTTCAACCAGTCTTGGTTGGTGAAAGTGGTCACTAGGCAGGAATTAATTCAGGTCCATTCACAATCCTCTTATCCAGAATTATTTTGTTTCATAATTCCTTGATAAGAATGTGAGAGTTAACGTCACAAAGTTGTGAAACTCATCATATCTTGTCGGCTGTAGGTGAGTAGTGCCAAACTAAACAAATTAGTGTAAAATTACAAAATTGAAGTGCTTACAGTCAAAATGAGATATGAAAATATCCTACCTCGTTCGTTGAAGCTTACATACCGTGAGGATATCGCTGGGGATATGGCTAATTTAAATTAAACGTAGGTTTCATCGGTCGGAAGCATCATATCAAGTAATCAGAGACGGATTTAATCATCTGGGGCCAGAATTACAAATTACTAGTATCACCAATTAAAGCCCCATATAGAACAACTACATGTTTTAATACATTTTGAGAATTAAATTGTACATTTTTTTAATAATATTGGTTTTTTATTTATTCATAAACTAACGGACTATTGTCCAATTACAAAAAAAAACACACAACACGAAATAAGAGAAAAGAGCAACAAAGAAAGAACAGCACAAACCTAACATTGTAATGAAGCAACGACAAAAATAGGATAAGAAAGATCGTTTAAATCAAAGCCAAGGTCAAGTCAAAGTTTTGGTAGAGTCGTACAGAATGACACAAATCATTTAGACCAGTACCAAATATGACCATGTCTTGAGTTAACAAGTTTCGACATTTTAGACTGTGGAGAATGATACCCATAATTAGTAGAGTGATGATTGAGGAGCAGCAATTCATTGTTTCTGAGTCTACGGTAAGGAATGTTGAACTGGGTGAGTTGCAATAAAAAAGTTGAGTCAATTATACAGTGATTATATTTTATAAATATAATATTAAGCTTTGCATTATAAACCTACGTAATAAAAGAATAAAAATATGATAATTATGTCGGTAACCTATAAAAGAAGATACGAATGAATGGAGGTGATATGTCATACTTTGTAATTTTTTTTGGTTTGCGTGGATGGAGATGGAGATATGGATGGAGATAGATTTTGTTTATTATTTTTTTAAATCTGAAAACGCGCTAGAGGTCCAACTGCTCCCCACCGTCTGAAGCCAGTGGGTTTATGGCATCCCAAATCAGGGTGATTTGTGAGGTTGAAGGTAGAAGAGAGGGGAAGGAGATGGGGATCTGATCCTCTGAAACGTGCTACAAATATATTACATGTTATTTTATACACATTAATTGTGTTTTTTTTCTCAATAAAATTTATTTACGCATGCTGGGATTTGAACCCGTAACCTCTGAATTCGTAGTCTAGCGTCTTATCACTCGACCATAGAGGCCGTCAAGCCTGTTCTTGCCGTTGAACCGTTTTAAAAAAATTAATATGTGCCGTAACACATTTCTTTCATTTAAAATGATAAATACTATATTTTCGGCAAATATCGCTCCAGTGAAAAACCACAAATCAGAATCAACACGTTGCTTGAAATGGCTTTATCCGTATTTGGTGAGCAGGTCTGAATAGCCAGGTACTTCCCAACCTTATATTTTTAATCTCCTCCCGCCCCCCGTCATATTCATTCTCTCAACATACCCCAATTGTGGATGCCATAGTCTCACTGGCTCTAGACGGTTGGTATCAGTTGGGAGTCTTTTGTAGTCTCCACCATAAAAAAGGCTACCTTTACCCGACGGCCAATGTAGTGGAAACCTAGTCTAGCCTAGATAATCACGCAGTGTTCGAAAAACTCATATGTGCAGTTAAATATGGGTCGCGAGATGTTTCAATGTACCCGGGTAACATAAATCTGAATGGACTTAGGAAGGAATCGTATCTTACATGTCGCCTGTCCTACTCTCCTTGCTGAAACTTTACGGGAATTTCCATGTTACTAGTTCTGTGTCACTCGAGAATGTAGGTGGGAGGAATAATGTGAAATGTAGATATGCCAGGTTGAGAAAATAAACGTGTTTGACACAAATAATTCCGTGACTGAATGTGAAGTTATTTTGAAATGATATTAAACGACTATTCTTGAGATACTTTTATCCAATAAAGAAAATGTAAATGATATTATATTATCATTATTACAAGAAATTACTGAAATGTCCCGAATTTCCACAGGATATTTAGATAAATGGCTAGAAAAAAATTAAACGGTAATGGAGATAAATAATATGAGGTATCATAAAACGAACACGAATACAGCGCATCAATTACGCGTTGTCATGATTATGCTTTAGGATCATCTTCCGCAAAAATGAGATGTATAAAAAGTTGTATCGATTCATACAGAGTAATATTATTCGGAACTTCATATCGTCGCTGGAAAGGCAAAAGGGCTTAAGCGACACTTAGGATAAAAATGTGATAAATATGCAGTTTTTATCAATTTTTTTTTCTGCATCGAATGCTCTGACTCTCGCTTGATTCTGAAGATTTTTGTGGCCCTTCATATATACAGGGATACAGTTTGCAAGAAGAAAATTTTCTTGGTGATAGCCAACTCCAGATATTAAAGGTTGTCGTAAGGAGAATAAGATGAATATCGTCTTTGAAAAACAGAGGCCACCCATAAATTTATAAAATGTAACAGTGTATTTCCACATTCACATTCTTGGTAGTTAAATATGGTATGAATCAATATTTTTTTCATAGATTTATCAAGAGACAACAAACACAGGTAATTCATAAGGCAAAGGGGGCTTAAGTGACACTTTGGTCCAAATTGAGTTGAATATTATAATTTAATAATCAGTTTTTTGTCTGCATAGAATGTTCTGTGTCTCATTTGATTCTAAAGCCTTTGAAAGTCTTCAGGCATCTAAAATATATTTACCATTTGGGAGAAGGCTTGACTCGAGCGACACAAGTTTGAGATAATTTTAGCTTTTTGTTACTTTAGGTAATATAGTGAGAGCATTGAGTTACCTGAGTTAACTTCCTTTCAGAATTCAACCAGGTACTGAAGACTTGTGAATTTTATTGTAAAACAAAAATAAACTTTAAAGTAATCTGGTGTAAACTTCTCAAAATGGCGCTTCAGCGCTTTTGCCTTTCCGGCGGCCATATAATAATTAGTTTGTCAGTAAAATATATCTGTACTCTTTAGTTTTACACATTTATTTAGTGGAGTGTGAACATAGTTACGGTGTTTCGAAGACTTTGATTGAATTTATTTCTTTATTAGATAAGCGAAATACAAATACCAATTTCTGATTAGTTTCGCATACTTTCTCTAAAGAGTCTAGAGCAACGAGTGTTCCCACTCTTCTGTCATAATAGTTCAAGTTGTTCTTGCTAAGCTTTACGAAGCTCCCGTCTAAACCCAGAGCTTTCAGATTAGAGTTTCAGCTCACAGAATGGTTGGCGTGTTAACCGCGTTAATGGCTCCACGTATGCTAATAATGTTGTTCTTAATTGTTTTGCTTTATCCTTACGTTTGGGAGAATGCCGAACTAACTATGTGGCAGTCTAACGCCATATTATAAGAGGTTGATAAATTCCTTGGGTCTTTTTGGGCAAAAAAATCGAGTGAAAAGCGTGACCCTGCATTCTTACAAACTTTAAATACATAACCATTCTGAGAACCATTTAACGAGAAGAAAAACATATAACTTTTATCCTAGTATATATACATTTTACAATGTTAATATTTCCATAAAAGTCCGTTTTCATTTTTGGTTTCAAACATGCTGCTGGAATAAAAATATAATTATTCACTTCCTGAGTACATCTGTACGAGCGTGAACTTAAATTATAAAAAAATTATAAGATATATTTAATTGTAATACCAATAATAATATATATACGGATATATATTTGCATTTTTTTCATATGAAGCAATCACTTTGTGGTTTGACATTATAAAAAATAACACTTTGTTCTAATCCACCAATTTACAATGTTTTAATGCCAACCGGTTTCGCTTAGATCGAGTTTTGTCAAGGCACACATAACTGATTATAATATGAGTTGTAATATGTGCCTTGACGAAGCTTGATCTAAGCAAAACCAGTTGGCATTAAAACATAAGAAATTCGTGATTTAAAAAAAAGTTTTATTTTATCTTAAATATATATATATATATGTAAATTATTACCAAAGAACAAAAAAAAAATTGGAAGTGATGTTAATTTAAATTACGTTTTTTTTAAATAGTCTTTCCTAATCCCTACCTACCTAATAAATAACTTACCAATAATGTAGTTCAGCCGAGACTATTCAATATTTAAAATGGGAACTAATATTTATTTTTGGTAAGTGAAGTTACATCCGTAGATTTTTAACGGGCAATAACTAGTATTATTATTATTGCTATTATTGTATTGTACATTATCCATCTATTAGATTTATAACCCGTTTAGAATGGTCGGTTTACACTTAATCGACTCCCGGAACTTTTTTATTTTCCTCATCTTCACCGGAGATTGATTTGAAATTAGGAAATATGTGGAACAAAAAATACGTGTCATTTTCTCATAGTTAAACGGATGTTACACAGCTTGGTATCTGACGATGATACGAAATGACGTTGCGAGCTGAAGAAAAGTGCGTTGATCTAAATATTCTAGACAAAAGGGGCAGCGCAAATTTCATAGCTCAGGCACGGTTCAAAAGTTTTTGCTGCTTTATGCAAACAGATTTTCTGCTTAGTACTTAAGATTGAAATGCCAAAGAAAGATAAACGATAATTTTAATTAATGAAAATGAAACAAAAACTTTGTAAAGGACCACAGATTTTATTTAAGCGCTGATGCTGCTTAGCCTAAGCAGCATCGGGATAAAAAAAAACAAGCAAAAATACAAAGTTTGCGGTCATATATACATACAGAAGTAAATCTTTGGTATATTTCTCATGAACTCAATAGAATTTCTCATTATTCTTTGATCACCTTCTCAGTTGACGTTCGGCCCCTTTCATTTCTTATTGTCTTTCTCTTTCTCTCTGTTCCTTTGTTATAATTTATTTGTGAGTCTTTTATTTTCCTTTGTATGTGTATGGCCGTAAATTTGTATTTTTTGTTTAGTTTAATTTTATACCCTGATGATGCTTAGGCTAAGCAAAACCGGTTGGTCATAAAAAATAAAATAAAATCTGTGATCTTATACAAAGCTATTATTTATTTTTTATAAAATATGTCAAACCACAAAGTGATTGCTTTCTAAGAAGATATAACATTAATTGTACAATATATGCTACACAACAAAGACAAAAAACAATGTGGTATTCACATATCATTTTTCTAAGCCTTCTACGAATTTATTCGCTTGTTTACTAAGGGGATTCCTTTTAGGCTGACAAGGTTTCAATTGATTTGGTTTGAAGGTTGGGTAAGGTAAGAAAATCTGCTTCTTATGAATAATGCTTACTCCCATAACGGCCAGACAAGATCAGAAGTCTAGCTTTTTAGGCGCCAGATCATTGATGTTTGTGGAAACACATAAGTTAATGGTTTTATATTTCTCAAAACACATAAAAGTATTTGACTTTCAACTTTGTAACCTTGTCAAGATTAAAAAAATATAGATGACCAACCACTAAATAGTGGAGGTGTCCATAGAAAATAGTTTGGATTTTTAAATTTTAGTCGTGTTCGGTTCAGATCTCCTTTCAATGCAAAAATACACGGTGATTTTCCTATGCACGTACACTTGATTGTAATAATACTTGGCTAATTTATATAGCGCCATTTTTCTGAAGCATCACCTCCAGGTAAAGACCGGGAATCTATATTCATATTTTTATGTTTATTATTACGTCTCGAGCAATCCAGAATACGAATTCAGAGGTCACGAGTTCAAATCCCGGCGTGCGTAAATAGTTTTATTTATTTAATAAACATGTTCTATTTCAAATTTCATTATCATAAAATAACACATGGTATATTTGCGGCACGTTCCAGAGTGGTAAATACTCTAAGAATCGCCCTGGGGAAAGACCACCACTCAGACTCGAAACGTTGCTTGAAATGGCTTTAGCCGTGTTTGGTGACCAGATCTGAATAGCCAGGTACTTACCAACCTTCCTCTTTAAATCTCCTTTCCCTCCCTACTACCTTCAGCCTCATAAAATATCCTAATTTAGGATGCCACAGTTCCACTGGCTTTAGACGGTTCGTAGCAGTTTGAACTCTTGTGCGGTATTCACTATTTTTTTAAATAAATGTATTTGTAGATTAAATGGTACATCTAACTCTAAAACACTTTGGTCAGAAACAGAAATTTAGTTTTATGTTGATTGTTCCGTCTAAGGAACCATTAGCCTAATATTTTTTTGCTGATTGTTTCGACTAAGGAAACATGCAGATACATATTTTTTAATTGATTGTTAAATCTACTAAACCAAATACATCCGATTGTTACATCTGACACACTGTGTACCTACATATTTTTACGTCATACGAACCCAACACATTTTTTTTATTGCTACGGCTTACAAAACAAATATTTGTATATCTCCAGTGTTACAAACGAAGCGCATACTGTTTATGAATTTAAATTTAAAAAAACCTCGTCTAAGACCACGGATATTATTTAATTTTTTATGACCGACCGGTTTAGCTTAGCCTAAAAAATACAAAGTGTGCGGTTATATATACACACAGAGGGAGAACAAAATATAAAATAAAATAACAGAACAATGAGAAAACTTGTGAATACCATTTAAATTATAACAAATAAACAGAAAGAAAGAGACAGATAATATGAATTGAAAAAGAAAAAACGTTAACTGAGAAGATGATCAAAGTACAATGATAAATTTTACGAGTATACGGGAAATTTACCTAATATTGGAATAAATAAATATTTCGTGGTCTTATACAAAGTTATTTTTTTTCATTTTTTTAAATGTCAAACCACAAAGCAATTGCTTTCTACGAAATAACACGTTTTTATATGCTCCGTTTTGTTATTTTAGATAACATGCTACCACAACAAAGTTTTTTATGAAAAAGAAGGAACAGTTTATTCAAAATCTTATCCAATCATGACTTTGTGAGAGAAAATGATAAACTTTGTCACTTATTTTGAGTTCTCACATGTAGAGTAGAAAAAAATACCGATAAAAAGTCCGTCGCCGATCTTTCGTTCGTACAAGTTTTATTTGTATCCGTTGACTCGTATGAACTGGTCCATGTAACTTGGCCACGTTCTGCCAATCTTGGCACGGGATAACAACCCCTATGCTTGATATTCACGCAGGCGATTCGGGAATACAAGTGAATATAAGTCGTACCTATTTTCCCGTGCCAAGACTACCGCCGGGCTCTGGAAACAATAGACTTTTCGCAAGAAAATGGCCTTGTTGGAGAAAAAAGAATATGAAAAGTTGGCGCGCCTGTCCGAGCGTGAGATTCTGTATGAAGACACTGGAAAAGTTATTTGTTCTACAGTTGGCAACGTTTGCTAAACATGGCGGAATTTGAAGAAACTTGATACTCTGCAAGTTTTCATGGCCGGGATATTCAAAACGTATATTTCCTCATACACACTTTTTAATAATTCGTTGTAAAATAGCTATCATTGAACACGAAATTAAACTACAGTTTTGATTTATTGTTATTATTTAGATGTCAGCGTGGCAAAATGCTACATTTTGCTAAGTAAATGAATAAAACTACATAGTGTCAAATGTTAAACGCTGTTGAAACTTAGATGAATTAAATAATGTAAATACGTTACTGAGACGACGCGCGTTAATGTACTAAACCGAGTCCGCGAGAGATACCTGAGATTTACGGCGTTTAGTATCACAGATACATTCGTTCGACAGACAAGCTGTCACCAGCTGCCACAAACGCATCGCTCTACGCTCTTTTCTAAGATAAAATGCCTTCCTATGCTTTTGATAAGTGTAAAAATTATTTTTAAAAAATCACATGGAGTTTCTTTTCATGCGTAAGTACACAGAAATCACTTATTATTTCAATAAATAAAATTATTCACAATTTTTTTTTTGGCTATATTGCGATATGCCCGATTAAAACAGTAATGCGGGACGTTCATATAGCTATCTCATCCGTACACACATATTCTGTTTGGTATGGCCATCCTTTTCATACGCGTTATTAGCTTTGAAACTGAAATCAGACAGTGATAAATTTATCGTTCAATTTGTATGAATATGAAGTGTCTTTTATTTTATGTATATGTGTTGAGGTGATGTTTATTACTAAACTGTGATAAAAAATAAACTTATACACGAGCGTGAAATTACTGTTTTATTTTTTTGCTAACCTTGGAGGACATGGAAAAGTGTAGTCAGTATAGTTGACTTTATACTGACTCGATAGAAAGAGACAAAGATATATTAAAGGATGTCGGATGGCCTATTAGTTACCACCCACATGGAATTCTGTCAATTTTAATAAATAAATTTGAACAAAATAAACAAAACAATATCAATACACCATTAAAATGATTTATTAAGTCAAAATACCACACAAACACTAATAACAGAAGGTTTGCCTAAATAACGAAGAAAGTTTTATGATGATTTATGTCTTAATATAATTAAAAATCTGAGAGTTCTAAAATTAGGTAAAAAAAAATTAAAACTGTTGAAATACCTGTGAAAAATGATTTTTTTTTATAATCTTTGTTTGGTCTTATTTGAACATTCGCGCATATCAAATAAATCACCATCGTGTTTTATTTATTTGTATAACCACTTGAAGTTTTTTAATCAACACAAATATGGGAAATAACCTCAATATCCGTCGACGTAAGTGATGCGGCTCGGTGATGTGAAATGTGCAGACGGATAGCATTCTTACATACTTATGTAGAAGTGTTGCAATATTATGGGACGACTTTTTTGTCTCTTTCTGCTCTCATGGTTTACGACGTAAAAAACCCGGAGAAAGTGATTTATCGCCAATTCGTATAGGTTGGATACTCCAAGTTACTAACATTATTATATTCATGGTACAATTTTTTTTCAATCTTAATATTTCATTCTCAAGGAGTTCAAAAAAAAATTGAAGTTATGTAAATTGAAATTATCAAATTTTAAAAGATTCTTTTCAAATCCTTACCTACTTATTAATAAAGTACCTACCTATAATGTAAAATAGCAGACATTATTCCATATTTGAAATGGGTGAATTAGTGCAACTGATATTTTTTATTGGCAAGTCAAGTTACATCCCGTGATTTTTCATGGGTAAACTAGTACTAAAAATAAATCGAAACTGTGGAATACGAACTACGTCTTTGTAAACATTAGGTATATCTAATTAAAAAAGTGAAAAATAAGCATGAGATAAAATCTATCACACGTTATCATCTTTTCTACGCCAACCCGCTTGGCGTATAAAACAGCAACGGGCCGAACCGCCAGACGGCTTTTGGTGCCCCTAAGCCATGCCTCGGGCAGAGAGCCTTTGATCGAGCGTCGGAAAACAGGATAAAATGCTAATGCGTATTAAGCGGGGGCGATTAGAATCGATGTACGCTGTAAAGGGGTAGAGCAAATAGATTGATCGTGTGAATAAATTTTTTTTTTTTTTTTTTTTCATGTGAATACTGTACAATTGTCCCAACTGACTGGTATCAGACTATGGCATCCTTAAGTGAGATATGTTGTGAGTTTGAAGAGGGTGGGGAGGAGAAGAAGATGAGAAATAGGAAGGTAGAAAAGTACCTGACTATACAGATCTGGTCATTACACACGGCTTGACCCATTTCAAGCAACGTTTTAATTCTGAATGGTGGTCTTTCACCAGGGCAATACTGAAGGTATCTGCTACTCTGGAGCGTTCCACAAACATACCTAGGTACTTCAAATTATTTTATTAAAATAATATGCAAAAAACACGTTCATTAAAAAAATATGTATTTGCTCATGCCGGGCCACGAATTTTAATTTTGATATTAATTATTGAAATAATATTAATAATCTTTAACGTAAAAATGAAACAGAAAAAGTGAGAAATCAAAAAGAACAACGGTCACGACCGAGACTCAAACTCGGAACCTCTACTCTATTTGGGAGTAACAAATGAGCTACTGATACCTTATTTGAAACCGGCATTTTAATCGATCTCATACTTTATTGAAAATTATTGATATTATTTTTCAACCAAACAAAATTTTAATGTCGAACCCTTAACACCTAATAATGATTTATTGATTCGCCAAAGGAGTTTCTTACATTTGTTGACCTCACTAAATAAATAAATACGGTTGCGAAATTGTTGTTTGATATCCTTTTTTACGAAAGGCACATTAAATACAGAATATATTGCTTCATACGGCCTTCACTTGTGTTGCCTTTCGTTCTTCCAGTTAGTTTATTTTAAACATCCGTTTTACACCGTACTTTTATAACTTCCACGGCGGGAACAGAAAATTGCATTCCAACTTGTTTTATTCTTTCTTTCATGTCCTTCAACTTGTTTCTCGAGTTTTATAAAGTTTATATCTTCTTCTTCAACACAATTAGAGCAAATAATAACTAGCTTCATTAAAACCTTGGAGTAACAATGTAAGGAAAGAAAGTTTTAAAGCTTAAATTTTTTAAAATAATTAAAATTAAATAGCTTTAATTATTTTTACCCAACCTATACAAACTTGCGATAAATCACTTTCTCCGGGTTTTTACGTCGTACACCATGAGAGAGAAGGAGACAAAAATATAATACACCGCTTTTATGTACTGTCGCGATGATCTTGGGCTCCTGGGTCACCGAGGGATTCCGCCCACATTTTTTATTATGCCACTAAACTTAACAGAGCTAAACGGTTTTTTAAATTATATGCTGTATGTTTGTTGATAAAAATAGTGTGAAAAATTATTTATACGAATAAACAAAAACATTATTTCGATTTGTGATATGAATGGATGTATAAATACCCTAGCCTTAGTCTTAGCCACGCCCAGGTCCGCCGAGTCCGGTAAAAATCATCAAAGACCGACTACACTGCCTTGGATAGATACCCCTCTATATATTCTAAGATTAAAACTTTTAAAGATGACGTTTTATTAAACAAGGAAAACATAATGAAAAAATAGCAGGTTTATTTTCATAATCAAATAAATATAAATTATGTCTGTTATACTTAGATATTATTAGAGGTAACGACTTGGTGGATCAAGGATAAAAAAACAAATTGTAGTAGGGAGAATGGAACGCCAAACAACTCTACTTTTGTAACAAACCATTTGCTTCACATATCAATACATGAGAACGGGTCGCTTTTACGACTCGTTCTTAGGTTCAACAGCTCGGTCGCGAAACGATTTGTTAACCTCTGTGTTTCATTCCTCCTTTAAAATAGGCGTCTTCAAGACTCAGGTTCCTCAAAAAGACCCTCCACACAGCATCCACAAAGATGACATAGGCCTTGAGGGAAATTATTTCCCTCAAGGCCTCCTGTGTGGAGTTTAATAAAAAAATACACATTTCATCATGACGTTATTCCTACTCTTTACTTGACATGATCCGATTGATGTATAGATTTTTTATTATCATCAGCCTTTCTGAGCGTCACCGATTTCTTTTTATTTACTTGCTGGACATACATTTTCCCGATCTCCTTTTTCAGTCCGTCCGCTCTACATGACAAAACCATCTAAGCCTTCCTTTTTAAATATTTTTCATTACGTTTAAACAGCTTTAAATTATTTTCTAATCTCTTTTTTCATAATGGTTTTAAGCATGTAATTTCTACTGATTTTATTTTTACTTAGTAATTTTCTTTGAATGATAATTATTTGCCTCCCTTCAATACATCAAGTGTGTGAATACAATAAATAAAAAAAATATATTGTTAAAAATTAGTTTTCGAAAAAACAGAAATGTATGTCCATTCTCCCAGTAAGTCAGCTTATATATGGTATGTATTCTTAATTATATGATTTTCCTTCACGAAAACCACAAAAAGCACACTCCTAATTCATAAATAATTTGATTACTAAAATGGAGTTTGTGCCAAATGTTCTAAGGCTTAGAATTTTTTTATTGAACTCTTTCAACTCAAAGGCACTTTGATAAAGGTCTCTTATAAATAAAATTATTAAAAAAATATGTTTATGTGAATTATTAGATTTTTATCAGTATAATTCATTTTTAAATTTGTCGTGCGAGTATTATTATTTTCTAACACTTACGATAAAGTGTTTTTTCTCCTTTTGTTCCGCAGAAAACATGTTTTCTTCATTTTAGGTTTATATGACCTTAACAAATATGAAACACACCGAGTATCAAAAGGCATTCAGATAGACGAATAACTGTTTTTTATAAAGGTTTTTTGATTGATTTTGTCTTAATTTTTTCTATTTTAAGAGTATATATTTTGAAAAATTGTTGGATCCAAAGCTGTAATGAAACACTGAATGTGCTTCCAACTTCAGATGAATTTAGAAAATAGTGAACTGTAAACGATAAACTGTACTACTTGACGGAAGTTTCTAATTATAGCTTGTGGAAAGATTATGGAATGCAGGGAAAATGGGAAACCATTCACTCACCGATGAAGTTGAAGTTTATTATTTCTTCTTACACAATTTACTGTACTAACGAAATGGACCATGAACACACAAAACTTATTTCAGTTTTTTATTCACAAAACCCCACATTTATCATATATTTTTTGAAGATAAAACAGTAAATCGACCAACAAGCAAAATTAACGAGTAACAACGTTTTTTCACTTGAAATTTCAAAAAACTCTGTTTTCTTGTCAATTATTTTGAACACGGTGTTGTTAAACACGGAATTCAATACGGCGAAATGGTTAGATAGGTAGAAACTTGGGTGAAAAACACGAAGGTAAGTACCCTTGACAAATTATCACTTTGAAGTCCAATAAAATAATTATTCGATTTAAAAAAAATACGAATAAAAGAGAAATTAGAGTCTTTTCGTTTACGTCTCACGCGATTTTTTTTATTTATCGTGCTCTTTTCTCTTCTAAAATAGCAGTACGTTGTTAGATTAAGGTGATGTTGAGTTCAGGTAAATCAACAAACACTCTGAATAGTGAAACCAATTAATCTTGAACTCTCACCGCGCTATTTGCTCTGCTCTGGCTCAATCTCAATGAACACTGAACCCCGTTCGTTGAAGTAAAAGTAAACATCAAACACCTCATCGTGAAGTCCGCCATTGTTCTAGTTTTATTCTAATAACCTTGGTATATTGCCTTTATTTTGGATGATAGGTTTCAAGAGAAGAAACACACGGGATAAATTTAGAAATAAAATAATTTGGACAACCCCCGTGATAGAGTGGTAAACTACTCACCACTGAATTCTTAGGTCACGAGCTCGAAACCTAGTGTAGCAAATATTTGTTATTTATTTTTATAATGAAGAGTTCTCTAGACCACACTAGTACCACTAGAGTTCCAACTGCTCCCAACCGTTTAGAGCCAGTGAGACTATGGCATCCCCAATTGGGGTATGTTTTTAAGTTGAAATTATTGGGGTTGGGAAGGAAATGGGAAGACGAAGGTTGTCGTCACCAAAGATGACTAAAGCCATTTGAAACAACGTTTCAATTCTGAATGGTGGTCTTTCACCATAACGATACTAAGTGTAATTACCACTCTGGAACGTGCCGCAAATATACTATGAATAATTTTGTATTAATTAAATGAGTTACTTACCAAATAAATTTACTTATGCATACCGGGTTTGAACCCGCGACCTTGTGTAGTCGGGTTTGAACACGCGTCGTCATTGTTAAATTGAATGTCTTTTGGCCTTTTACAAATAGTGTTATAATTATTTTAAAATAATCAAAGTATTTTGAATAGTTGACAGTATTCGACTAGCAAAACAAAAAAACTAAAAGAAAGTACCAGAAGTTAATAATAACAAAAAGTTAAATTCTGTTTAATTTTCTTTAAATCAAGACGTCTTTTGAACTCTTTCCTCGTGCAAATTGTTTACATTATTAAATATGGCGCCATCTCTGAAGGGGACTTTGGGTGACAAATATCAACAAACCTTCTGATATGATTCGTACGTATTAAAGGGATTAACTGATTATTTTTTATGTCTGCACTCAGCTATATCGAGTTCCTTCGGTCGGGTTTCGATCTGTTTGACTTTACGGTGTTGCATATTTGCTTTAGCGTGATCAATCATTTAAAAGGGCACGATTTCTTTGATGGATTAATTATAGTGTTTTTAATACACGCAAATGTTTGAAATGTTATTTGATACGGTAAAATCCACAGTTAAACTAAATGTTCATGATTGATTGAGTAAAAATGTGGATGCATGTGTTAATTATTTTCTATCAACCCATAGTTATTCAAATTTTGGGACTTGGGTTAGTAACAAATGGGATCCATCTAAAGAATCGATGATATGAGGTGTAATGTTCGCTGACGAACTCGACAGATGCTCCTTGGGTAAGGCGCGCTTTTGTTCCGGGATGTAGAATAAAATATAATCACTTTACTTGCATATTTTTTATTGGAAGAATTTATAGAGTACAATATTTAAACCTTTAACTGTAGATATTTATGTTCCGCACCGCAGTGCGTTCTGGATAGTAATGCTGAGAAGAAATCGGTTGAGGGTAGACAGAGTCGTAACAATGTGTAAGATCATAGTTTAACATGTGGTCCATGGAACAATGCATGTTCAAAGGAATTTAGAAATCGGCCCTTACAATACAATTTAAGAGACGGAAAGACATTAAAAGAAGCAATTAAGAAATAAAAAAGGACGTTTGTATGAATGGTTTTTGACATGAGTTAACTGCACAAGTGGTGCGAATGGGTAGGTCTCTTTACAGAGGGTTACATTAAGATAGCCAGCGCAAGGAATGCTTTTATTAAGACGGAAAAACTATTTTGTACAGTATAGAAATATATACGACCTGGGTCGGACACTCAAATACCGTATCAAGTTTTTGAATTCTTAGAGCGAAGATATATTTTGATTTCGATACACTTTGAGTGTGAGTAGCACAATTATAGTTGAGCCAAGCAACACGTACCTACTTAGGATTATGTGTATTGGTGCATATGTTTACCCATACTTCCTACAGCGATGTCCTTGCTTAAGTCACTAAGAAATAGCCTTTTGCTATGCCTATGCCAACTTTTTGTTATTGGTGAAAAAGAGACAACAAGTACATACGTTGATCAATTTAGAAAGTTCTAAAAGTATGTAATTCTTTTTTAAAATTTTAATTGTGTTTAAAAAACTCAAATAACAGAAAGTTTTTCTTTTTGAAAGATGACATTTAAAAAAAATTTCAATGCAATTTAATTTCTGAAGTTTAAAACATGCTGTATGCAAGCGATGCGTCTGCGTGGGTACTGTGTTCAACTCAATATTTCGTATACGTTCCACTCTAATATGCCTATTATTTCTTATATTATTTCATAGTAGGAACGTTTCGTTAGATGTCTAATTAAATTATATATCGTCGTTGGGAAGGCAAAAGGTCTTAAGCGACACTTTGGTCGAAATTCAGTTAAATATGCAGTTTTAATTAATTATTTTTTCTGCATCAAATGCTCTGACTCTTGTTTAATTTTAAAGACTTTTGTAGCCCTTCAGCCATCTAAAATATATTTACCATTCTCAAGCGACAAAAGTTTAAGACTTTTTTTCAGCTGTTTGTCGCTTCAGGTAACTCAGTGAGAGAATTAGGTTACCTAGGTATTTTTTTTTTTCAAAAACAACCTGAAGAACGTTTAATAAATTTTATTGTATAACAAAAAAAAAAACTTTAAAGTGCTCTAGTGTAAACTTCCCAAAATGGCGCTTCAGGCCTTTAGCCTCTCCGGCGGCGATGTGTATGTTTAATGTCTATATTTGCATATGTCCATACACTAAGCATTTGAATGAATGCCGCCCCTTATCCCTCTTCACAGCATGTCATCCTCCATTCACATCGGTCACAGCTTCCTAATCCACTAAGTGGAATAAGCCATTCATTAAAATGCATTTAAAGTTTAACCTCCCCTCTCCGTGTCGCGTGGGAGCCAACCCTCGACCCGGACGCCAATAGGCAAACATTTTAGCAAATTGTCAATAAAAGCTTTGGAGGGATTTGTCTAAAAGGGTTTGCTTTGTGTGACATGGAACTCAGAAGCCAGGTTAAACAGGAAAGTAGCTCAAACAAGAACGTCCATAAATTAATACGTTTCGAACTGAATATATTTTAACAAAACTTCAATTGGCATTCAATCGTCACTTTTTTTAATTTTTATATTTTATTGTGAATACCGCACAAGAGTCCCAACTGCTTCTAACAGCTTAGAGCCAGTGGGACTATGTCATCCCCAGTTGGGGTAAGCTGTGAGGTTGATGGTCATGAGGATGGGAAACAGATGGGGAAGAGGAAGGTTGGGAAGTAGCTGGCTATTCAGATCTGGTAACAAAAGGATAAAGCCATTTCAATCAAGCAACGTTTCGATTAATAAAAAATGAATATACAAATTAAAATGAAAATAATAAAAATTGTGTATAAAAATTAAAACTTTCTAAAATCGTGATCGTTATCATAAATTATAAAAAAAGGTTTAGATATCGGTGCATGTGTACAACAATAGATTTAAAAAAAAAAATTACCAGAAGCTTTTATATCCTGATGTAACGTATGAATTCATATAAACATATTTTTAAATGAATTAAAAGAAAATTAGATTGTGGACAGTTCACATTTTAGTACTACCAAGTGTGTATTTTTGGGTGCTGACCCTTAAACACCGATTCTTGGTCAATTTTTATCTAATTGCAAGCAAATGGATGCATATTAATGCTGTCTACTGAAAACCATAAACTCATTGACTTAAAATATTTACTGTTCATTTGTTACTTTTCACATTTACACTGTTTGCATTTTTAGAATCGTTTACTTATAATACTTGAATATTAATGTTTTTAAGTACCAACGTCTTAACTGTCCTCAATCTAATTTCCTTTTCTCTGATTTAACTAATATGTTTATTTGACTTGATACCTTTCATCTGGATTTTAATACCCTTAGCTTCTGATACATTGTTTTTTACATCTGTAGACGTACACATGCACTGTTTTACCCATATCTGAACCTTTTCTTTCATGATTTATGATAGCGATCATCATTTTAGATAGTTTAATTTGTATAAATATTATATACTATTTTCTCCTTGTTAGTTAGTCTTTTAACCATAATTAATTTAGTATGAAGCGCACTTAAGGTGACATATCACAAAAAACTGCGCTATATAAGTTCATTGTTATTATTAATTAAAGTATGACTGTCATGCTTCACGACTGATAACAATTTGATCAAAAAGCTTAACTGGCCGAAAATAGACATTTAACTGGGTTATTCAACTCTTCAATTGTCAACAAATCAAAATTACACCGATTGTCGATTTGTTAGTCAACCAAATGTAACGAACTTTAAAACACCCCGCCCATGCAGTATAACTTTACAGTTGGTGTCATAACGCCTAAACTCTTGCCAGTAGGCTACCTCCCTTCAATTCTAAGTGGGCGTAGTTATGCAGAAAGCATCCAACCCCAAAAAGATAATACCGAGAAAAAGGCGTTTGAAAATATTACGATAAAATAGCATAAATATGCGTAGTCGGCATTTGTAAAGAAAAAATCAGTGTTCTTTTTTTTTCTTTTATGAGCCTTATTTCAAATAGATGATTTACAAAATTTCAATGTGTTTATTAAAAAAATGTATTTCTTATATTATGTTACATTTTATAATATTTTTTAACTTCAATTTAAATAAAATATTGCAATTTGCGTTAGTAAAAAAAATAATTACCAGAAATCTTTTGCATTTGGAGCTTGGATGTTTTCAGCAGATATAAATCTTGTATTTATCTATAAGAAAACATATGAATCTCGATTTTGGAAAATTATAGGTTGGATGCTTTCTGCATAAATACGTCTAATTTTAGATCACCAAACATGTCCTGCCAGCTTTCCTACTTTAGAGCCACCTATTTGGTGATCGGCTATATTCCACCCCTGCTACATGTCCCACCCAGTGGAGCTCTCCCACTTTTAGGAAGAAAAAAAATCTTCTTAAAGTCGAATAAAAAATTAAAGAAAAACACTGGGTTTTATCTTTTCTGGCAGATAAATAAATATTTCAAATCTTCATTGGATATAGAACAAAAAACAAATAAATTCTTTTCAAAAAATATTTTTCGGTTCTGTAAAATTTTTCCGTCCGCTCACAGCAATACATGTCGTCATTGATTGAATTAATGCAGTTTCCCACATCGCCATGGATGTTGATAAATTAAATTACTGATGTAGTTTAGGCACTCGTGCTAGTTTTCGGAGAATAGAAGACCATGCGACGCGCATAATATCATTAGAATATTTACCTCCCTGCGGCAGCCATAGCAGTTGAAAACATGTATATTATGTATTTACGATATAAATACCCATGGCTTTTACGTTTATGAAGACACACTTCCCTAGAAACAAATCGATGAGAGGCGATCCCAAAAAAATATGTGGAGATCTAAGAAAAGAAAGAATTTTTTTATATGTTCGAAGAAAGCAAATTATTTTGTGGTTTGACATATTAAATGAAAATGAAATAAATGAATTTGTATGAGACCACAGATTTTATTTAATTTTTATGACCGCTTGGTTTTGCTTGACGTAAGCTTCATCATAATGCTTATATTTTTTACAAAAATGGTCATGGCAACAGATTAAATAATTTAAAAGAAATAAGAAAAGCCATTAAAATGGATAGGAATATTCTTAATAATCAGTTAAATTTGTTCAATATTAGATACATTTACCCGTAAACTCCTAAAATTTCTCATTATTCTTAAAATAAAATAAGAGAACAGTAAGAAAACAAAATAATTGCATTGCCAAGATAAAGAGACAGATAATATGAATTAAAAGAGAAAACTTCAACTGAGAAGGTGATTAAAGAATAATGAGAAATTTTATGAGTTTAATATAATGATACAAAAATTTCGAGATTCATAAAAAAGCTTATGGGATTGAATAAGTTCAAAATAAATCATTTTACAATTTCATATTAGAGTACATTAGTTGGGAATAGGCGCATGGGCGCGGTAGCTGACCTCCGAGCATTTCTGCATAATAATACGTTATATTTTAGGGTTTGGCGGAGGTTATACAAAATTGACTAAACGCGAGAATTCACTGCAGTCTCGAAATGCGCTATTTTCATTTAAATTACTAGTTTTGCACACTATACGCAAACCGTCTTACTTATAGAGTAGATTTTTACGCGTCGGTTCAAAGTTGGTTTAGTTACACCGGACGTAGGCCATTAAATTAGACACATAAGCCGTGGTTATAAGGCAAGTTTTTCGCTATTCCGACCTTATATCACGCGAAACATACCTCGTAAACTATATATCACTTATATACTCATACAAGTAACGATGAAGCTGTATTCAATAGACTTTTGCATTTAATATTTTTTACTGAGGTATTCTCAACTGTTTACCAGTGGATTTATGACATCTCCATATGGGGAAATATTTTGAGACTGAGAAAGTCATGAAGGAGTAGGGACTGGTAGATAAAAATTAAAGCATCTGAAAATAAGTAAAGCCATTTCAAGCACTTTTCCGATTTGATTTATTTTGCAATGATACAAATTCAGGCACCTTGTATTGTTTTTCACATATATTAAACGAGGCCTTCGGAAATGTTTAAAAAAACTTGTTATTTACTTATTACAGATGTCGTAGACTGTGAAAGGGTTTGTTTGTTGAAAGACTTGTGGGAAACTGTCCAAAATGATACATTTAAAAGGCAAATAAAACGTAAGTTTAGTCAAAAGTTTTAACAAGGAATAATATTATAGTATGAAATTTAGGTAGGTACTACGAGTTATCTTAATAAGGGTTGATTAACTATAATAAAACATGTTTTTATGTAAAATCATGTAATTATGGCTGGCATTATTTGTATTAGCCATTTGATAAAGAACTTCCATATTAATAAGTAATCCTATTTTTCCACATTTTTTGTGGGATGTACCATATCGACGTTGGAAAAGCAATAAGGTTTAAGCGACAGTAAGGTCAAAATGGGTTAAATATGCAGTTTTAGTAAGTTTTTTTTGTGCATCGAATTCTCTAACTCGTAATTTTGTGGCGCTTTAACCATCTAAACTACCTGTACTATTTGGGAGAAGGCTCGACTCAAGCGATTCAAGTTTTGGAGTTTTTCCAGCTTTTTGTCGCTTCAGGTTACTCAATATGAGCATTGAGTTACCCGAGTTAACTTTTTTTTTCAAAATCCAGCCAGAAACTATTAAGTGCTCCGGTGTAAACGTCACAAAATGGCGCTTCAGCCCTTTCCCCTTTCCAGCGTCGAATATCCATAATGTAGTGGATATCTAAATTTGATTTGGCGTCCAGGTTTATATGCCAAAGAGTAATTTGTGAAATTTGATAATTAACCTGCTATCACTCTCCATTTTTATTATGCATAATTTTCACAATGGACGAATTAGTTCAAATTGAAAGGAACAAAGGCCTTAATTTATTTATCTACATGGCAACCCGTCAACACACACAACAGCCTCCAGTACCAAAACACTACCACACCCGTGCTCGTTGATGAGCTTGCAGAAGCGTAAAGCACTCGTCTCATTAAAATATAGTGTCGCCACGTTGTTCTAATGTATTTCGTCCTCTCCTCTATGAATTTCTTAAACGCTTATACTTGGAAACCTGTCACACAAATCTAGAGCTTTAATCTTTGAGCAGCATGTGCTGTAGTGCTCTTTCAATTCGAAGGATAACCCTTTGTCTACTCAAATGGTCACTCGCTGCAAGCGGTTTAGTGCCCATTTCAATTCGCCAAATGGCTTATTTGGGTCAGCCGGCCGTTATAGAGCCAGGCACGTCTATGTCGGATTTTGAATTCAACAAAACAATAAAATGGATACAAAATACAACTCACCCTATTCAATACCAGCAATTGGAGGGCACCACGCAAACATCCATCGAACGATTCATTGATTATTTTTACTTCGCGTGTTGATCATTTGTCTCTTTGATTATGGCATGCTATGGAAGGGGTATGGTTTGAATAGGATTAAGTATTAATAGAAAAAAGGCGTTGGACAGTTTGTGTTAGATTGTATGCGAAAGAACTTGACAGGTTTGTTTTAGGTGCTGGATAGAATACAAAAGACGCAAGATAAGTATCTAAATATTTTACTTGTCCAAAAGCTTCTGTTTTCTTTGTATTATGATCTTTTTTAATAAAATCTTGTTTTTGTTCCTATGTTAATCATTTTAAAACAATGAACATAATACGTCTGTTTTTATTGACCGTAATAATATTAATATTATTTTACATCACTTAAATTTATACAGCACAACTTTTCTAAGGTGCTTTTCTTAATACAAAATAATCCAATGCTACAAATAATATTATTCGAGCCATCCAAAAAAAGGGGTCGTAGATTTAAATATGAATATATATATATAAAAATAAAAAAAACATAGTAAATACCACAAGAGAGTCCTAACTGCTACCAACCGTCTAGAGCTAGTGAGACTATGGAATCCCCACTTAGGGTATGTTGTGAGGCTGAAGATAGTGGTGAAGGGAAGGAGATAGGGAAGAGGAAAGTTGAAAAGTACCTGGTTTATTCAGATTTGGTCACCAAACACGAATAAAGCCATTTCAAGAAACGTTTCGATTCTGAATGATGGTCTTTCACCAGGGCGATACTTATTCATTATTATATGGGTTAAATAAATTTAAATTTTCCCACAGGCTCCAAAAGTTTCAGAGTAGTTGGGAGTTTTGTGCGGTATTCACCATAATACTTGGCACATCGCAGCGTTTGATCAAATAATTAAAAAATAAAAATGGCGACGGTTGTCGATTTGATGGCCAACAAATGCGATGCAGTTTGAAATACCTCAACCTTAATCTAGGTTCTAAATTACTTACCAACAAAATAATTTTCATTCACACGTTATCACATATAAGGGAATAATGTTTTAATGTGCTGCCGGAAACCAAAAAAGTTATACTAATTGATAAATTTTAAATTGCTTGTAAGAATCACATAAAATAAATTAGTAATATCAAGTAGTATATAAGCTATTATTATTAAGTCAAAAAATATATCAATTACAATTAGATACTTTGTAAACTTTGATGTTCAAGTAACTAAAAATAAATTAAATAAAACAAAAATTATAAGTAATTGAGCAAACTACCTGTTACATTTCATCAGAGTTGCCTTTATAACGGATTCCTCAGAGAGGAGTCATTTTCCAAACAAACAGAGGAACAAACTCCTCGTTCATAAGTCTGATGAGCTCCTTATTAAACAAACGACCCGCAATTTGAAAAACATGACGCGTAAACTCCCCCGATCTAATTTTCATTGAGGCTTTACGGGTTTTGACGCCCACTAAATAAAAACATGCCCAAGTAAAAAAATGCGGTTTCTGGTGAAAAATCGGGAAATTTATGAAGACATAAATACGAATAAGCTGTTGCTATGATAAAAAAAGTTTTTTTTTAACGTGAACACCGAACAAGAGTCCCTGCAACTTTCCGAAGCCAGTGGGACTATGACATACCCAATTTGAGGTATGTTATGACACTGAAGAAGTAACTTCCGTGGTCGAGTGGTTAAGACGCTTGACTACGAATCCAGAGGTCACGGGTTCGAATCCCGACAGGTAAATTTTATTTAATAAACTTATTCTACTTCTCATTTCACTAACATAAAATAATATACAGTATGGCACGTTCTAGAGCGGCAGATATTCTAGGTGTCACCCTGCTGAAGGTTCAGAATCGAAACTTGCTTGAAATAGCTTTAGCCATGTTTGGTGATCTGAATAGCCATGTACTGTTTAACCTTCCTCTTTCCCATTTCCTTCCCATACCCACTACCTTCAGACTCTTAAACATACCCCAATTTGGGATACCATAGTTCCACTGGCTTCAGACGGTGGAGAGCAATTAAGACGTACTCTCGTTCAGTATTCACTTTTAAAAATGTGAAAAGATGAAGAGATGGGGAAAAAAAGATTTGGAAGTATCTGGCTATTCAAATATTGTCATCCAACCTTCCGTAGGTATTCATTTTAAGGTTACATAGATTAAATAATAATAATAATATTTGGATGATTTGTATAGCACCGTTTGTGTGAAAAATCACCTCAAGTTAGATTTAAAAAAATGTTTGCGTTTGTTTTGCAGAACTCTTTTTTAAATTGCAAAGGATTGAACGCGCAAAGCGTGTGGAACTTTTTTTAGTATCGCCCTGGTCAGACATCACCATTTAGATTCGAAAAGTTGCTTGAAGTGACTTTAGCTCTTTATTTTAGATATTTAATGACTTTTAAACGCTCCTCTTTCTCTTTCCCTTATCCATCCTCTTTCATCTTCTTTTAGCCCGACGCAACCTGGTTACATCGGTACAGCCAGATGCAACCATTGTCCAGTAACACATAAAAACGGCAAGAAAAGCATTTTTTAAATAAATTAATTATTTCCATTGAAACGTTTCAGTTCGTTTTCAGTGATTGCTTATATTGCCAATTTGGCTTTTACATCGATGATAATAATGTAACACTGTAATGAGTTCTTCAGATTTTTTTTTTAATTATTCAAAACAAAGAGTGATATTAATATATTAAACAATAAATTCACAATACAAAAGTACGGAAACATAAAATAATAAAAAAAACTATACCTACCTAACTATTTTTTTTTGTTTTTTATTTTTATTTATTCTTGTTAAATTTTTTTTTTTAAAACATGTGTTTGGTCCATGTCTGCCTCACTAAGATAATCCTGTGTCGAGATAGACGTAGGTAATGTTAAGATAATGATCTTAACATAACCTTGATAATTACGTGTTTACAATTGTGTTGCATTCACACATCGGCACCGATATAGAAACTGTTACTTAATCCACTCGTACGATCACACAAAACAGGAATCAGCAAAGTTCTGGTGTGGAACTTCATTATATATACAGAGTCACTAAATATATCATCAATACAGCAAAACCCATTGTTGAAATCATGCATCCGATTGCTTGACACGACAATGATTCAATATTAGAGGCCTCCATTTAATAGTAAACGGATAATGGCTGATTATTTATTGCCAGTTATATAAAATCTCTTCTTTGAAGTGTTTGCATCTGTATTCAAAATCCATTTGTACCAGCTCAAAAGTGAAAAACTTGAAAAAAAGAAACCTAATTCATTGGCTTCCCAAACAATTTGGATTTATTTAACATTCCTCCAATCATTTCATTCCCATTAATAAAGAAGGCACAATGCAGCCGACGGAAACGATATTAAAAATTCACGTCAGAGGAAGCTGGGGTGAGTGTCATCCCTTCCAGGAATATTTAACGCGGAATATTCCCTCCTACCCCACTGCTAATTCCGCCGCTGCCCGACTTCCCCTTTCGACATGACTGAAAGCGTGACGGTAGACACGGAGGGTATACTGCGTTCAGTGTACGCATAGAACCCGTTAGTACGTATAGGATATTAGAATGGTTGATGCTCTCAGTATCTCCCTGGCTGAAACCTAAAAAGAGTTCTACGAAACGAACAAAATAATTTTAAAAAAAGTGTAACGTTGAAATGAGTACATACAGAGTGTTGAATACATTCAGCATCTTCCCGGTGAAAGATCACCATTCGGAATCGAAGCGTTGCTTTAAATGGCTTTAGTCGTGCTTAGTGACCAGATTTGAATAACCTGGTACTTTTTAACCTTCCTCTTCTCCATCTCCTTCCTCTTCCACTACCTTGAGATTCACAATAGGGTCAACCTATTATCGTCATTTTTCGTCATGAGCTATGGATCTTTGAAATATCCATTTATCTGTCATAAATAATTCGAGACGCCGTACTGCTTAAAGAAAAGGTAGTGTTTGGTATACATAATTTTTCAAAACACATTGTTTTAGTTTTTCAGTTGGCAACGATCAATGAACCTGCAGATCAATTATCTAGTCTTGGCACGTTATCAATGTGTTATGTACTGATACACTCTACAGTATGCGTGAAAGAATTACGAAAAAGAGACAGAGCTTCACGATCGTATCGCGCAAGAATGAAACGAATGTTCATATTCAAAGACGACGTTCAAATGGTACAACAAACGCAGCTGTTTAATAATAATAATAAACGACTGATTTATATAGCGCCGTTTTCGTGACAGAAATATCACCTCAAGGGCGCTTTAAGGGTCAACACTCAAGAATGATGCTAAAAGTAACATTGTAGCATTCTAATACAAGCAATACTACAAATGATTTATCTGCAACTTTTCTATTGGTATTTAGAACAATGTCTGTGGTATCCGGTGAATACAATTTTTCAATTGTAACCCTTTTAAGTCAATATACATCATACTAAAATGTCAGTAAAAGGTGCAGTTTGAAAACCAGAAAAAGCATTTTTGAACGTTTGACCTAAAATTTCAAAAAGCATTTCTTAAAGAATTTAAAAGATTACTGTTTATACATTGTATTCACTGGAAACCTTAGTCATTTTTATAACCGGCTGTATAGTATTAACAAAGTTTGTATTTTTGAGTGCTGACCCTTAATGCCATGCTTTAAAGCTCTAATAAGTCCAGATAGTTATATTCTCAGAGCAATAATATACCAGGAGGAACTGAGGGGCCTGACTAGGGCGTGGCTAGGGCTATATTATTTATACATCCATTCATAACACATGTCAACATAATGTTTTTGTTTATTTGTATAACCACTTTTTCACAGTATTGTTATAAACAAAACTGTAGGATATAACCTAAAAACCGTTGAGTTATGTCCTGTTATGCCGCATAACAAAACATAGTGGGCGAAGTCGTCGAAGACGCGGGAGACAGTGAACATGCTTACATACCTAAAAGCGGTGCTATATTGTGTGATAGCTTGTCTTTTCACTTTCTCTCTCACGGTTTACGACGTGAAAACCCGGAGAAAGTGATTTATCGTACATTTGTATATGTTGGGTAAAAATGTTTAGCTCCCTCTCCATATATATTCTTGCTGTGAGGTTACAATACATTAAAAAATCGTGCTGTATAGCGAAAGTGTCGCTTAAAAATGAACAACGCCGTAGTAAAAAAATGATCTTTACGCTGATTCGTTGAAATCGCATTATTCAAATGTTACTTATACAATCTGTCAACGCAAATCAAACTGACTTTCCAAATATATCGCACAAGTTCGTAGATAGTGAAGACTTTAGAAAGATCTTGCAGTGAAAAGTTCGTTGGGTCGCGGCAGGCGGGTACCTATTGCCTAGCCGAATACGTCTTTTGATGAAAGCCAGCCATTTGAGGGGAATTCCCCAAAGATTTCCCTTTTCTATTCACATATAGTCACTTTGGAATATTACTTCTACAGATATTTGCATTTGATAGATGGACTCGAATTTATTTTGTGTGTAAGTGAATTCTCCCAGCGACTTGAACTGAAAGTACCTTTTAATAATATTAGCTCATGGTTATGTTATGTTTGGAGTAATGGCCACGTTACATCAATAAAGATAAAAAATATGGTCACTAAAAGGGCAACAAATAACTAATATGTATTCAATATTAATTAGTAAAATAATATCATTAATTTTCGACGTAAATATGAAACAGAAAAAATGACGGTTGCGACAGACTCAAACAAAGATCAAAGATGGCAGCCAAATCGGAAGAAAAATTGAAAAAGATATTTTAATAATTTTTAAATAAAGAATAAGGTCGATTAAAAATGCCGGTTTCTTATAAGGTCTCAGTGGCTCGATTGGCAGAAGCGTTACTTCCCAATAGAGTACAGGTTCCGAGTTCGAGTCTCGGTCGCGATCGTTATTTTTTCATATTTACGTTGAAAATAATTGATATTATTTCAATAATTAATATAAAAATAATAAGTATAAAAGCTTTAAAGTTAATTCTTTTTAATAATATGTGATTATTGACATTTATTTAAATAAATGTAGGCAATAACGTTAGGTTAGTGGCAGGACGATAAACTTCTCGACTCCAAACGCAGAAAATATTTTATTTCGGTTAATTATGTTGTTTTACACATGCTATAAATAAAAAAGGTTTATTTGCCCCTCGTTCCGTGATAGATACGCTCAGTATTGAACTGGTAAAAGACAGCCATTAACAATCTACACGTTGCCAGAAACAGCTTTAGCTGTTTTTAGTAACTAGACCTGAATAACCAGATAGTTCCTAACTTTCCTCTTTCACATCTTCTTATCTCTTATCCTTTCCACTCTTTCAGCCTCACAATATACACGAAATTAGGTATGCCATAGTCCCACCAGCTACGGGCAGTTGCAGGGAATTGTGCGCAATTTGCATAAAAACATTATTCTGTAGTATTTTGGGATCCTACCAATAAAAATTACATGCGGCCGGTAGCTGAGGGGACAAACGCGTGAAACCACCCGGGCGTCGTGCGTTCAATTCCTCTGCTGTCTAAGTCCTCCATCATTGCACAAGCAACATCTTCTGCTTCTTATGATGGCAGTACGAGTTTTTCAAATAGTGTCAGGTTATTCGTAACTCGGGAATGTTTGTCTTTCTTAAAAAAAAATATATATAACACATGGGTTCAATAAATTGTTTATTTTGAGTATTGTGATTTATTCATAATTTTAATTTTCCTGGTATTAAAAGTCAGGTGCTTAAGGGTCAGCACCCAAAAATACCTACATTTTCGGCTTTTTAATACAAGCAATACTACAAATTATTTATCTGTTAAATCTATACGGGTAGCAAATGTCTAGGTTTTCCAATAAATACAATTTTTAAACAGTAATCTTTTTAATTTTCTTGAAATGCACACTGGAAATTTAAGGTAAATATATGTTTGAGAATAGCTGCGCTGTTTTTCAAACTGTGCCTTTTATTGACATGTTTTTACGTTTTTCATAGAATTTGAACAGTACAGCTTAACAGTTTTATTCACTGGAAACCTTTAACATTTTCCTAACTGAACATATACAAATGAACAAGCTTAAAAGTTTCCATGACCAGAATTGCTTGTATTAGAATGCTACAAAGTGACGTTTAGCGCCATTTTAGAACTTTTGCTCCTTAGTTAGACTGATAAAAATATATATTTTTAATTTAGTTTCTCTCTATATATTTCCTCAAAGTTATCTGATAAAATGTATGTCTCTGTCAGTATTAAACAAGTATTGGACTTTCCCATTTCACAACAAATCAATCTCCCGAGATCAATCACACACAAAACAAAATAAAATAATTTGTATGAACGACATGAAAATGCTTTTAGAGAAATAATCAGCAAGTTAGAGTTGTGAAGAGTAGATTCCGGAGGTAATATAATATTTATTACTGCTAGATGAGAAATAATTCTATATGTTTTTTGTTCCTGTCGAAAAGTTTTGAAATGATGCACAGATTTATGGAGTGCTCAAATACGTAGATAAGTTTAAAAAATATTTATTGGAGAGGGGTGAGAAGAGAGATGGGGAATGGGATGGTTGAGAAGTATCGGGCCATTTCATACAACGCTTAGTTTCTTTTGATTCTGAGAGTTGGTTTTTAACCAATACGATACTGATAGTACCACAAATTAAATGTTTTATTAAGCCCGATAGAACATAAAATTGTAAAAGATAACATTAAGAATAACTTTTCAAAATTCTATTTATTGAACTAAAATCACGAAGAAAGTCGTTTCCTTGTGGCCTAAGCACAACTTTATAATGGCTCTGAATGCCAAGACATTAACTATAAATAACAGAACTTAATGATTGTAATATATTTAAAATAATCCACAAATTAAACACATACTTTTTTTTAAAATAATTAAAAAATACATATATATATATATATATTTACGAAGGCAGCAAAAACTTGGGGGTGTGACATTGTATATTAAATAAAACAATATACTTTGTAAAACACCACCTAATAAAGTGGTGTTTTACAAGGTTTATTGTTTTATTCAATACATAAGGTATATACGGGTATGTTAATATTTTTTTAAATTTTATAACAAGCAGACACTGTGGCTTGATATGATATTAGCATATAAAATCCCTTTTTTTAATCACGAATTTATATTGTTTTAATGCCAATCGGCTTGGTTTAAATCAAGCGTCGTCAGTGTAATTATAATAATAATTATAATAAAATTTTATTCCAGAAGGAATAAAATTTTAGAAGAAGTATGCAGGAGTAATAATAACAAACGAATAATACGGAGTTTTATCAAAATAAACATAATACATTCGTTTCTAAACAAAGTGACTTTTTATTTTACCCGTACATTTTTTAACGTCTCGAGATTTTTTTTATTCAACATGAAACCACGTACTTAATATGTTTAAATTATTTGGTTTTCTGGGTTAAAATACCGCGTCGTTTATGTTTTTTAGTTGTTTTGCCGCAGGCTGCGGGAAAACTTGAAATGAGAAAAGCAGGGCCTAGAGAGCAACTAATATGTTGTAAGCGACCATGAACATCTACGAAAACACATAAAAGGTCTGTGAATAGGCCTTAAACTCCTTGAAAACATTCTTTGGGATCACAACACAATTTATATTACTTTTTGTCAAATGGAAAGGTTTTGACGTACCTACCGAGTAATTTGTTCTGAGAACTGTCTATATTTATCAGTGAATCGCGGAGCATCTTGAAATTGCAAAACTTTTAAGGCTTTATCGCGACTCATCAATCATTCTTTCGCAAATGCCATATCAATGTCTTATCAGAAAATTAAGTATAAATTTCTCCGAGTTCCGGAGACTTGACTGGTTTCAGCACTCAGTAGACTGTATCGAATGGTTTGTCGGTGTCCTTAGGAATCTAATAAATACTCTTGTTGTACGAAAATAACAGACAGCGAATATTTGTAAATCACGAGAGGGTTGAATAATAATAATTGAAAATGGTCAACTGAATATACCGTCGTTTAGTGATTCAATGACGCTTTACATTTGTTATTGTAAAGAATAGCCTTTTCTAAAAAAGTGCATTTTAAATATTTGATGATGTTTTCAAAACCAGTTTCTGACCTAGTGATAATAATAACAGTATACTTATAAAGCGCAGTTTTGGGATATTTCACTTCAAGTGCGCTTTGTACTAAATTAACTAAGCTAATAAGACTAATTGACAAGGAAAAAAATAATATATATACAAATCAAAACTATCTAAAATCATGATCGATACGATAATTTAATTTTCAGAACAGATAAAAACAAAAACAAAAACTGTCAGTTTGATAATGCCCTCAGAAGGCGAAACAGCTGTCACGCGTAAAAATAATTACATCGCAGAGCTTTTAACTAAAAATTGTTTTTTATAATTTAAAAATAATAATAATTATTGTTTAAATAAGATTTAAAAAACCTGAAAATTAAAATGGAGTTCTACAAAATAAACTTTAAAACCATAAATAATAATTATTATTGCTTAAATAAAATTTAAAAAAAACCTTAATTAATTAAAATTAAAGATAAAAACAATTTACCAGAAGCTAAAAAGGTCTAAAAATTCAGATAAAACATATGAATTCATTTAAAAAATTGTATAAGCAAAGAAAAGGAAATTATTTTGAGGACAGTTGACATTTAGGTACTTAAAAACTTTAATATTTAAATATTATAAGTTAACGATTCTAAAAATGCAAACATTGTAAATATGTTTATGATTTTTAAACGATTTGGTTTTTAAGACCCGTTTGATCTCTGCTATGTTCTATATGTTGGCAAGTTTTGGGGACCTCGGAACAAATGGCAGGTCATTCCAAACATGTTGACCAGCGCGTTGAAAGCTCTATACCCAAACTTCACAACATTTTCACTCAACTATTAGTGATGCTTACGATAATTGAATAGTCGTTTTCGATCATGATAATAACTGACAGTGACGGTTCGTGGTCTATCTTATTGGGAGTTAAATAAGAATTAACCCAGAATTTAGAATGTCACTGTAATTAAAAAGAAATGTAAGAAACGGTAATTCACTTACTTATATACAGTAGTACTGGGCGTTGACGAGAATCCCAAACAACGCCACCGCTGTTATCGTTGGCAATTGTCAACTGTTGAATATAACTGTTAGAAATAACGCCGACGTTGACGCGACGATATGTCAGGGGTGTTATTTTAAACAGCTATGTATTATTTGGCATTAGTAGATTCACTTGACGCTAGGTGCTACGTATCGGCCGTTTCGGATAGAAAAATCCACAAAAACGTCTAGTAAGAAGGTATATAACCAAAATATCATTCTAAAATACTCATAATATCGTTTACGAAGTATACACTCTTAAATATTTTTTTATGTATTTGGCGCTAAAGCTAAAACAATAGATACATTATAAGACAAGAGTGTGGAGACTGTTTTGCGTCGAATAATATTCGTATGTACTCGTAGCTTCTGATATTTTTTATAAGTATATCCAACTCTTGGCGCCAATTTTCGTCAAAAGCGTTGGACGTTGGCGGCATCTAGCTGTTATTTCCAACGGCTAGATATATTTTGATAAATTACTAAAATACAGATATACTTGTCAATACCAGCTAGTTCTAGTAATGCGGCGACAGTTACATGAACATCTACAGTAATTCAACAATTTAAAATACGAATATCACAGTTAAAATAAATAAAAAAAATTGTTAATGATCTGGGACATCACATTCATTTGTCACAATATGGGACAAGTTTTTAGGTCACGTGCCATATTGTCTGTCGTATGCGCACCACACGCAGATGTATCCAATATGGCTAAGGCTTGCATTTTTACCGCTGGCGCCACTAGTATGTTTTAGGTCATTTTGTATGAACTATTTCTAAGTATAGGAGGTCCATACGTGCTGAATTCATTTAGCATTTATATAATGTGATTCGTTTCGGACTTCAGTTTTTTGGGCAGTCGTATTCAAACGGGTGGATATCATTCTAAATGATTCTGGTAATAGATACCTACGGGGATATTCCACTTCATAAAATACATTTAATTATTCAAATGTGACATTAAAAATTTCTTCATTAGAAAAATTTAAAAAAAGACTTTAATTTAATTTGCATTTCCAAATTTTTTATTGAATTAATGACTCACCTTCTTTGTTGCAAATCATCCTGTTCAAAATTCCTTAGAGACAATGAAATGCTATTCCTCATTCATCACTCTACTAATTATGGGTATCGTTCTTTCCTGTCCAGAATGTCTAGACTTGTTAACTCAAGCCATGGTCTTGAAATTTTGGTATCAGTCTTAATGATTTTTTTCATTCTTCACGACTCTACCAAAATCTTGTTCAGACTTTGACTTGAATGTTCTTTCAAAGTATATTTTCGACCTATTTTTACAATTGCTTCAATTTTTTTTTTTTAAATTTTCTTTTTTCCATTTCATGTGATGTATTTTTTAAAAATTGGATAATGTTCCGTTAGTATCAAAATACATATTGACGAACTGCGTTTAATGGCAATTTTCTGTTATGTATGATATGATACGTGGATTGCATTAAAAGAATACGATATTTGAACTTAAAGTGGCAATCTGGGAATCATCATCGAACTTATAAGGTTAAATACCTAAATCAGTTGATTGTGAAAACACAAATAAAATGTTGAAATCAAATCGACTGTGTTTGGGTGAAAAGTGTTATTTAGCCCTTTGTGATAACATAACGGTTATGCTGTTATTCTTGACACCTGATCATAATTCAATCAAATGCTGACACTGGCCGAGAATCATTGTTAACGGGAGCGATTATTTGAAGTGGTACCGGTAAAAAAGTCACGATGGCGCTAATCATCGTTTTGCGACATTGTAAAATGTGACAGTGGTTTGAACCACTAGGCCTATATTTGCTTGCAAAAACGCGAAATAAGGTTTTTCATATTTTTTTACGTGAATACCACACAAGAGTCTCAACTGCTCCCAACCGTCTAGAGCCAGTGAGACTATGGCATCCCCAATAGGGGTATTTTGTGAGGCTAAAGGTGGTGGGGAGAGGAAGGAGATAAGGAAGGGGAAGGTTGAGAAGTACCTGGATATTCAGATCTGGTCACCAAACACGACTAAAGCCATTTCAAGCGACGTTTCATTTCTGAATGATCATCTTTCACCAGGGCGATACTAAGAGTATCTACCACTCTGGAACGTGCCGCCAATATACTATATTTTATTTTATGCCAATTAAATGTGTTATGACACACATTAATTAAAATAAATTTTATTTGCGCACGCCGGGTTCGAACCCGTGACCTTTGGATTCGTAGTCAAGCTTCTTACAACTCGACCATGCAGGCAGTCATTTTACCTAAATAGTCAAAACTCATTATTCAAAAAAAAAAAAATGATTTTTTGGTACTTAACAAGGTGAAAAACTGAACTAGGTGCAAATGCAAAAGGTACTATTATTTGATTTGAAATTATTGTTTTTAACAAAATGCTTAATTATGGAAGCTTTATATGGGTAGTATTCTTAGAGTATATAGAGTGGTATCTATCCAAGGTAGTGTAGTCAGTTTTTGATGTTTTTTACCGGACTCGGTGGACCTGGGCGTGGCTAAGACTAAGGCTAGGGTATTTATACATCCATTCATATCACAAATCGACATAATGTTTTTGTTTATTCGTATAACCACTTTTTCACAGTATTGTTATTAATAAAAAATAGAACAAAACCTAAAAAACCGTTTAGTTGTGTCAAGTTTAGTGGCATAATACAAAATAGAGGTGGAGTCCCGCGGTGACCCAGGAGCCCAAGATCATCGTGACAGTACATAGAAGCGGTGTATTATATTTGTTGTCTCTTTCTCTCTCATTATGTACGACGTAAAAACCCGGAGAAAGTGATTTATCTCAAGATTGTATAGGTTGGGTAAAAATAATTAGCTCTCTCTCCATACATTGTTACTCCAAGGTAGTATCAGTTTTGCATACTGTTTTCTGTATTGATCGCTTTCTGTAGAGAATTCCTTAGATGAATATGGAGAATTCATCGTTTTTACCTACTATTATAATTCAAATTTCAACTTAAAAATCGGTGACCGCATAAGAAACAGTGCCCATGCATATTATAATTATTACTGTTTAATACAGATAATTTATAAAATGTTGGTTTAGGATCTGAGATGAAAGTAAAATCTGTTCAGCATAACACTTGTTGCTCGATTCATTACATTTCCAGGCACGTATTATATGCGTTCGCTGTTTGCGTCACCAAGAGAAAGTTGATTTGGCAAATTACATAAAATGGTAGTTAGAGATAATTTGACTTGATTGCAATATACTGGATCAAGTTTCATGTTTTAATGGATCATGTTTATTTTCTTGGCGCTTGATGTCATCGGGGGCGTAGCTCAGATGGTAGAGCGCTCGCTTAGCATGTGAGAGGTACCGGGATCGATACCCGGCGCCTCCAAGATTTTTTTTAAATATTTGAAATTTCTATTTTTTAAATCATTGTGCTATTCCATCGAGAGTTTGCAGGTTTTATATGTGACCTCGTTATTGGGTTATTATTAAATTATTTAAAAAAAGGTATATGTTGTTTCCTTTTTAATGTTATCAACATATTGTTCGTATCTATATTTTAATAGAGACATTTGAAATAAAATCTTCAATAATACTTTAACAATAGTTTTGGAAAAGTGATGGATACATAGTGAGATACAAAATACATTTTATATTATTCAACTAATCGTTAATAGTTCGTTTTTTATTGCCCAGCTTCGACTGAGATTTTAAAACCCGATTGACCTATCCTGGCCTTTTGAAAGATATGGAATATGTCATAAATAATATAGAAATATATACGAGGCCTGTTCAAAAGAAAAGGTGAATTTTCGCGGGCAGTGTACATTCGATTATCGATTTTTATTTTGTTATGTTGGTGCACATATGTTTAAGATATGTTAGCATTATCAGCTTATCAGCCATTTTGGATTAGTGGTTTGTTTTTGACAACTGGAAAGGTTAGTCACGTTTTTGTGTGTTCTTCGATTTTTAACTTTATGTTTTTTTTTTAATGTTAAATGTATGTATTTAAATAGAAATTAAAAATAACTTTGTATAATACCATCGACCGGTTTCACTTAGCCTAAGCATCATCGGGGTACAAAATTAAACTAAACAAAAAATAAAAAAAAAGTGTGTGGTCATATACACACAGAGAAACAAAATATAAAATAGAATAACAGAACAACAAAAGAAACATTAGAAAGGCATTTTAAATTATAGCAAAGGAACAGAGAGAAAGAGACAAATAATATGAAAATATAATATATTTTCCTCTGTTCGTTTGTTGTATTTTTAATTTTCATTGTTCTGTTATTTTATTTTATATTTTGTTCTCCCTCTGAATGTATGTATAACCCCACACTTTGTATTTTATGTTTATTTTAATTTTGTACCCCGATGATACTTAGGCTAAGTGAAACGGGTCGGTCATAAAAAAATTAAAAAGAATATCCGTGGTCTTATGCAAAGCATTTTTTTCATTTATTTTAATATCTCAAACCACAAAATGATTGCTTTCCACGAAAATATAGATAAATATATGGTTAAATATATTATATTGCATCTTGTCTTCAATATGACGTTGTCAATTGAAAAAAAGTTACGTTAACCTTGAAATTCCAGATGAATATAGCTATGCAAATTTCAATGCGCCAGAGTTCCAGATTCACAATTTTTTCACAAAAGGAACATGAAAATGGAAAAAATAGAAATTAAAATACAAAAATTTAGATAGTGAGAAACAGTTCATATTTTGAAAAAAAAAATCTTTTTGAACGTAAAGCGAAAATAATAATATTATTTTCATATTTTTCTTTAAACAAGACAATTTCAATAAACGTCAAAGGTTTACTTACAGCTTACACCATAAACTATACTCCATCTCACAGTAACGGTGGGAGGAATTTTAATTTTAAAAGACGAGACGGCCAACGTGGAAGACAAACGTAGCTTCTGGTTTGGTTGAAGGCACTAAACAAAGAAACCGATGGAAATGTGCCATGGGCGTTTCTGTGTGCTCGAATATAGCCTATTTTTTCATTTCCTTTTGTTGAAACTGATATTTTTCAGTATCAAAATTACTTCTTCAACAGATAACTAACTAACCAGTTTCTCCGCAGCAGTAGGCAGAGAGGACGGAGCGCCATACAAATCTGGCATTAAGTATTCATCATTCACAACTATATTGCGTACTGTTCTCGTACTCTCTCTTTCAAACATCATGAATTTAGACTTACTTACATTAATTATCAACTCATTCTAAATACACACGAGACCTTTTCAAAAGAAAAGGTGAATTTTGAATTTTCGCGGGCTGCGTACATTCGTTTATCCATTTTTTTTTGTTATGTTGGCACACATATGTTTATCATATGTTAGCATTATCAGCCATTTTGGATTAGTGGTTTGTTTTTGACAACTTGAAAGGTTAGTCACGTTTTTGTGGGTTCTTCGATTTTTTACTTTTGAAAAAAAATGGATCAAGATAATTGTTACAAATTTCAAGATAATTGTTCCAAATTTTTGCACAGTGTATTATAGAATAAATATTCCATAAAAATATTCCACACCATAAAAAACAAGGTTCTGTGTTTGGTGGGAGAATTTCGCTCAAATAATAAAATAGTTTTTGGTTTTTACAATACAGCAGAGAAAAATACTAAGTATTTGTGTAAAATTAGTTATACTAATAAATGTATAAACTAATGTTATTTGTATCATTTAATTTGACGCAGGTTAAAGAGACCTGCGCTTGCTGTTTTGTTTATCTGGAATCTGAGTGAGAGATCTGCATTTAGATGAACCCCCAAGAGTTTCACGCCATTTCTAGAGACGATGTTACAACTAATGTTATATAATACTTGATATAACATACTCATGTATTTTATATGGTTCTTGCAGGCTATTTTTAATTTGTTACTTAGTATAATTTTCATGGTTTCCGGCAACGCATTGTAAAAATTCATCTCTTTTTAGAGTAAACTGTTTTTGTTTATTGGATTTATTCTTTCTGGTAGTTTCTTTGCATTTCCTTGTATTATGTCTGTTAATATCCATGTTGTAAATAATTTGATTGTATTTGTAAATAGTTTTTAATGTTAGCATTTGTTTCACTGTTAGCCAATTTAGTTTGTCTGACATTTTTATTACTTTTGAAAATCTATTTCGCCTAAGTATAATTCTCATTGCTCTTTTTTAGAGAGTTTGAAATATGTTTTATTATATGTCGTTACACAAGAAAAGAATCTTTTGAACAGTAATGCAAATGTAGAGCAATAATGAAGAGGTAATTCAGTAATAATAATGAAATCTTAGATGTAAGTTATAAGTTATACTCAATAGTAAGTTACAAGCTATAAGTCTTAATTGTAAGACACTAGTTGAAAATATTAGTTGGATGCCATTAGTAATAAATCTTAACTGTAAGTTATTATTTATAAGCTTAAGTGATAAGTTAATGGTTAGATAAATTAATTTGTAAAGCGCCCTTGAGGTGATTTTCCCACAAAAACGTTCCCACCATAAAAAGTTATTAATTTTATATTTTTATTATTATTATTAAATTAAAGTACATAATAATAACACGCGGTTTGTAGAATAAGAAGGAAAAGTAAATTATAAATAACAGTAACAATTTTAAGGACTGTTAAAGTACTTTAATGTAAAATTTCAATTACAGCTGAAGGTCGTGAATATTATTTATTGTTTTTAGTTTTACAGGAAGATTGTTAAAGTAAGCTATTCCTAGAAAAAGGTAGGTTTTTTAAAATGCTTAGTGTTACATTTTGGGATTTGAATGATATTCTGTTATCTAGCAGACATATTAAGTTGTAAGTTGTTTGGCTGTTTTTCTTTATAAATTTGTATGGTTGAATATATTTTTTTATATATGTTATCGATTGTAGGTACATTGAATATTGTTAAAAGGGTTTCAGTAGAAAAATGTTGATGGTTTTTTTAAGATAACTTTAATTATCAGTCTTTGAATTATTTTATGTGGATTGAATATATAAAGATCAATTTAATTTGTATGTTTAAGGCCTAGAAGTGGCACGGTTTTACCCGTATGCAAATTGGCGACATCAGTTTATTTTCAAATCTGTATTGATCACACAATTCTAGGAATCATATGTTCAGTGGTGGGAGGTTATAGGTGGTTGGAAGGATGCTGTAGGTCGTGGGTGTGCGGGTTCGCGTGACGAGTTAGGCACCGCAGGACCATTTCTCAGGAAGACAGAGTGCCCGTCAGCGGCATGTTGGCCGCGGTTCCAACATGTGGAAAATTAACTAATAAACGGTTGGAACTGAAAAAAACCTGAGCGGCGGCCCAGTGTTGCCGGCGGGGGATAATTTTTTGGCTGCGGTAATTTGAAGTTTCAGCCTCTTTTGTTTTAATCGTGGTTCACAATCATACAATTGTAATAATACAGTCACGAGATAGTTGGACCTTTTAATTATTTTAAAATAAATATGGTCGACGAACCCTTGAATTCATTTTACCAATAATATTCTACAAGTGGCCATAAAAGTAGGGTTAAAAAACAAAACTGTTTTTATTGGCAAGCCACAAAGTTAATGCGAATATAAAACTCTTTGATTCATTTTTGGAAGTGATCTTCTGTATTAAAAAGGCACACCACCCTTGAAGTAAATCGATTAGGGGCGTTCTCAAAAAATGAGAGAAAACTAAATTAATTTTCTTTTAAATAGTGAAAAATTACAATAACCCTTTATTGACATGTCGATGCAGTCAAAATTTAAGAAAGCAAGTATTTGTCAAAATAAATTTAGAATTCATCTATCACCATCATTCTATCTGCCAAGTTTCGAGCAGTGACTAAGCCAAAAGCGTCTAAATCAAAAAGGCAGAATGAAAAAAAACGACTGTTTGACGCAAAGCGTGTGGAAGAATATAAGGTGAAGTTTACTTTGGCAAGTCTTGAAAGATTTCCTGCCAGAGGTGTTGATTTCAATAAATATTGATTAAAATATTAGGCACTAAAATCTATAATCTTTATAAACATTTCGGTAAGAAACTAATTCATCGTATATGAAATTTTGTCGCTAAAAAATGATTTGGAAATTTTGGTAATCCTTTTATGACAATAATGTAAATGGTATGATAGAGTTTTTATTAATTATCTAAAATATAAAATACTTAAGTCCTGAGCGCATCTTTTGAAAATAAAATTAGTTGAAATGTGGACCTCGGACAAACCCTTCATTTTCGCAGTGCTGTCTTACCGCTAATTGCTTAAATTTATGTCGTCTTTTAAACAAATACGATAATTTTTTTATTTGTTAGTATAAACAGATATTTTTTTTTTAAAATAAAACAATGCCATTATTATATTGAAATATGCTTTCGCCGTAACAAGTCTTTAATATAATTTTAATAGTTCTTAACTCGTTTACATAGTCACAACATTCATACCTCCTTGTTCGAATGTGCTGCTGTTAAGATTTTTATAAATAACTGTTACTTTACACAATTAAAAATCAAACAAATATATTTTTTTGTCTGGTACTCAATATTAAATTTGCATCCATTTATTCGATTATAAGAAAAAAGGGTTAAACTAAAACATTTATACATACGATTTAATTATAGCAGTCCACAATGGAGTACTTATACCAACCCTGATTTATGGCAGTGAGGCATGGAACTGGCAGAGGAAGGATAAAAGTAGAATGAATGCTGTGGAAATGAGATCTTTGAGACGTATGTGCAGAAAAACCATGTATGATCGTATTAAAAATGTGGATATCCGGAAAGAATGCAAGGCTGATGTGAGCGTAATGAATAGGATCAAGAAAGGGACGCTTAGATGGTTTGGGCATGAAGAGCGAATGAACGAAGAAAGGAGTGTGAAAAGAATATATGATGCGAAAGTGAATGGAAAAATAAGTCGAGGACGCCTGAGAAAGACATAACACGATCAAGTAAATCAAATACTTGAATCGGGTCATGTGAAGAGTCAGAATAACAGAAGAGTATGTATGAGACGATGTATGAATGTAAATGAAGCAAGGAGTGTGTGCCAAGACAGAGTTATATGGCGGTCCGTCCTCTCTGGCCTTACCCCTGCGGGGAAACAGCGTGATGGTTAGTTAGTTAGTTAATTAGTTATTTAATTATTACGTTAGTTTGACTATTATACAATTGATTCGTAAATTAGACGAAATAATTTTGTGTAGAATGGCGAATAAACTCTCGGTTCATGAAAATATTATCTTAATAACCTAACCGACGTAAATACCAATCAAATAATATTGACTGTATGTATTTATTTACTCCTTTATCCCCCCATTGTTACGTGTGGCTTTCCGGTTTTCGTGATTGACTCTATGATTTTAAGCTCAAACGAGGTTAACAATTGAGGACACGTAAATACTATTAAAGGATATTCAAAGTTTTTTTTTCTACTTATCTTCAAGACTCATTAAAAGAGTAATTATGAGAAAAAGGGTTGCAATGCAATGCAATTAAATTGTTTAAAGACATGAAAAACAATAACTTTGTATACTTTACGGATATTATTTAATTTTTTACGACCAACCGGTTTCAATTTACCCTAAACATCATCAGGGTACAAATTTAAACTAAACAAAAATACATAGTGTGCGGCTGTATATACATACAGAGGGAGAACAAAATATATAACAAGATATATAACAAAATAACAGAACAATAAAAAAATAATTGTTAATACCTTTTCAACACTTGGAGAGTTATATCATTTCTCGTTCGGGAAACATTGTGTACAAATAAATACGTGATATCCTTTATATTTTTAAGCTCAATTAAAAAAAAATATATCATAATATATTTGAGGATATACAGTGTTATGACTCTGTACACCACACAAAATGCTTTTCGTAAGGTTTTATTAGAAAAGAACACTTGCACGTTTTTAACGATAAGAACTAAAATAAGAAAATAAAACATCCCTTCCATAGCATAGTGATGTAAGTAGTTGACTGTTAGTCGAGTGATTGCGGAATCGATTCACGCACGGTGCCAAAATATGTTTACTGGAGTTTTGTTAAAATTTACGAGGTTGCTATTTCTGGAGGTTTTGATGGTAAATTTAAACGCACACTAAGCTAGGAGATTGTTGGAGAAAATCAAATTTATTGTGACAGTCATAATCACGTAACGCCTAAAATTCGATGAGTTTCTCCGTGAAAATTTTAGTTTATCGAAAATATTGTTTTTTTAACCTTGAACAAGATAATTAAGAATAATCTTTTTAGACGTTCTATCCTGAAATGTAAAAAGAATCTTTGGATATTATTATTCGAATGCATCATAGCATGTTATATTCTGTTTGTGTTTGAGATGTTTGTGGTGCTTAACATTTAATTGCTACGATAGGTTTTATACTGTAAAAATTTTAGGTTGGTCATATTATATAATGAAAAAAAAAATTACACCCGCCATACACACAAACTCAGCATTTTTTATGAGGGTTCATCTTTTAAATGAAAATTTAGATAAAAAAAATATATTAGCTTTACAATATAATTAGTGAAACACCACCGCTCAGAATTGAAATATCTTTTATTCTTGTTTGGTAATGCGTTATCTCTGTTTTGCATTTTCTATTATTATGTTTGAATAAATACTAAAAATAAATTATATCGATGGTTTAAAGCAAATATATTGTATCTCCACTGTTCAGTAAAAATGAGTAATGAGCTTCACTAATACTCTTGAAATAACCTAATTTTGTGTGTGTAAAAATAAGCCATCTCTAACTCACACCATTTCATAGATATTATGTGTAATAATATATTTCAAAGTGCTAAAATCATTTTATCTAAAATATGTTTTTTTTAAACTTTGTTTATCTCAAAATATTGACTTTTGGAGATACAATTTATCGTTGACGCAAAACAAAAGGGCTGAAGCCCCATTTTGGGAAGTCAGTGAGTACTTTAAAGTTTTTTTTTGTTTTACAATTAAATTAATAAGTCTTTTCAGTACGTGGTTAGATTTAAAAAAAAGTTATTAAATATTAGTTAGATGTCCTAGGCGCCACAAAAGCCTTTGGAATCACACGAGAGTCAGAGCATTCGATGCAAAAAATGAAACCGATTAAAGCTGCATATTTTACTCATTTTTTACTCGCTGTGTCGCTTAAGCTCTTTTGCCTTTCCAGGTATGTAAAATAAACTTCTTTCTTTAATTTTTCAAACTTTTTTTAAGTCACGGTTTTTTCTTCTTATGATAGTGGGATCGAAATATCGTATTGATTTTCACAAGTAATTCAATAAAACCGAAACGATTTTAATACCCACAATTTTAATAAAATTTACATCGATAATTTAATTCCCACTGAATTCCAGTTCACTTATTTGCAGCAGCTTAATCTATATAAACCATCGGCATTCAATAATAGAAAAGCGTAGAGTGATTGCCGCAAAAAAATACGTGGCGTAATTTTCGCACTATAAAATAGCCTCACGAAATCAGGTTCACGCAAACGTGTTTTTGTATCAAGGGTGGTTTTTCCCGCAAATGTTCAGGGCTCATTTAGCCCAGTAAAAACAGGGGCAATATTCGTGTTCGGAATATTGTAGATTGAAATCACGTATTTATTTCACGCCTTGAACATTCCATTTCATTATCGGCTATCGGCTGTGTAATTCTTGTCCCGGGCGACGATAGAAGAACTTTGGAAGAGGTAGTTAAATTAATGCATATAATGATTAATGAAGCTAAATACTGCGATAGGCTAGGCACGTGGAAAGAATGACAGGACACTGACAACTATGACCATGAGGAAGCACCGGTGGAAGCGACCCAGAGGTAGAATGAGGAGGGGTGGATTGACTGCTTGGAAGAGGATTTCTGCAGCACAAGGAGGTCTTACGACTAGAGACGATTGGCAAAAGACTGCAGTCAGTTTGTATAAAAGGCTGAATTCCACCCTGGGGCGTTATGCTGTGAAGCTTCTGAATAAATAAAGCACTAAAAATTACTGCATAACACTTTTTTCAAGCTAATATCAAAAGGTCAAAAAAAAAAATACTTTTCTTATGCTTATGCTTGTGCTTGTGTCTGTATTTTGTTTTCAATAAGCTGTAGAAGTGAGATCCCTGAGGCGTATGTGCGATAAAATCACGTATGACCGTGTTAAAAATGTGAATATCCGAAAAGAACGCAAGGCGTAAGCTAGGAATGGTTGATATCAGGTATACCTACGGTTTCAGTTACCGGTGACCGGCGAGGAACCGGTTATTTATTTAGCTCTTTTAGGAACCGGTTCCAAGTGCCAGAAAAGTTTCACGAAGGTGATTTTCCTCGCCGCACATGAAGGGGGAAGGGTTTGCCAGCGATGTTTGGGTAACGAAAAGAACTGCAACTACGGAACCGGTTCCTCGTCAAAAGTTACCCCTCCGCCAAAAACCTGTTGTCCCCAAATAAGGAACCGGTTTCTCGGACAAAGGATATCGATTTTTTTTGATGAAAAAAGGAACCAGTTCGTCGGAGAAATAATATCGACTGTTCCAGTGACCGGCTTGGAACTGGTTATTTTTAACCGGGACAGGAATATCGACCATCTCTAATGTAAGCGTGAATGAATAGGATTAAGATTAAGGCACGCTTAGATGGTTTGGACATGACATATAGTGAGAATGAACGAAGAAAGGAATGTAAAACGAATATTTGACGCGAAAGTTAATGGAAATAGAAGTCAAAGACGCCCGAGAAAGACATGGCACGATCAAGTGGATCAAATACTTGAGTCCGGCCATCTCAAGAATCCGAATAACAGAGACTATGTATGAATGAGAATGATGCAAGGAATGTGTGCTACGACAAAATTTTATGGCGTTCCATCCTTTCCGCCTACATGTGTCGGGAAACGGCGTGATGGTTTGTTAGTTAGTTAGTTGTGTTTTCAATAAACAAAACGGCTATCATGCGATATGACAAAAAGCGGAATCTATTAGGTAAAACGAGTGTATTCATTTGTTATAAACTTAGTAGTATTCATAATTGCATTATTTCTGAGAATTTTTAACGGCTTGCAGAAAAAAAAATCGATAAAAGTTTTTTAAAGTTATAATTTTTTTTTTGAAAATTAAATGTTGTTACTAAGCATCTTCTAAAATTCTAATTAGTTCAGTTTCTTCCTGATTCATTTTGGGAGTACTGTACATATTTTAGATGTCATCATAAAAGCTTTCTATGACAGCTTTAAAAAAAAATCGTGGAGCTATCTTTAGTAAAAAGTGTTTTTATCTATAATAATTGAAAACAACGATAATTTTTGCCATCTATTCTCTACAGTTATAATGGACCCGGAGGAGCAGGAACTGGGCCTATCTAAGAGTTATTTGATGTTTGACACGCTCCGTTCTGCACATTATTTGTAATCGCGATCGATTGACGGGTGTCATGTAGTGTTATTGTAATAATTGTGCAGTAATGTGAACTATTTTGGTTTCTATTATCACAACACGCTTTTTCTAATGAACCGTGATATTAATAATAGAGGGTCTGATGTTATTATTTAATAAAACATCACTAAAATAAAAAGCGTTCTGAGTTATCTGTTGTAACATTGTGACATACAACGAATTGAATTAGAATTTAATTCTAACTGCATGCTCTCCATTGTTCAGAACCATTGTGAATTTTAAATTTTCAAATGAAATGGAAAAAAATAACTTTGTAAAGGACAACAGATTTTATTTTTATTTTTATGACCGATCGGTTTTCCCTTAGCCTAACCATCATCAAGGTACAAAATTAAACATAACAAAACATACAGAGTGTGCGGTTATATAAACATACAGAGGGAGAACACAATATAAAATTAAATAAGATAATAGTGAGAAAAAAAAGAACAACGTTTGAATTATAACAAAGGAATATAGAGAAAGAAACCGATAGTTTGAATTGAAAGATTCAAATCGTCAACTGAGAAGGTGATAATATGATAATGAGAAATTTTATGAGCTTACAATAAAATCTGTAGTCTTACACAAAGTTATTTTTTGTTTTCATTAAATATGTCAAACCACAAAGTGATTGTTTTCTACGAAAATATATAACATTTTTGTGATAAAAAAAATAACGAATTTTTAATATGATCTTACAAGTTTTTCATTTTGGAGAAGTTAAGCTAAAAGCGAAATCATAAAAGTAAAACCTTTAAAAGCGAATATTACAAGGTAGCAACCAATATTTATTCTTTGTTGACTTTATTTCTAACATATCATATGTGTCACGTTACTATGTCCACCAAACAAAGTTAGAACAACCTATAAATTCCTGACAAAAATCTATACAATTTGCATAACGGCATAGCCCCATTGTTTGGAAGTTATTGCTGCTACAGCTCACGGATTCTGTGCTTCATCATTTAAATTAGTTCTCGGTTAAAAAAAAATCCAGGAGGTAAATTTGAGTGTAAGAAATATAATGAGCTTTCTACATAATATAAAATGAGGGTTTTTCTTCTTTAAAACGTTGAACATTTCTTGATGGATCAAAATTGTTTTATAAACTACATGACTTATATTCTCAGTACAGCAACATAAGGGTATGTACTCGTACACAAAAGGCTCTATACGAATAAGTTAGAAGCTTTCAAGTCAGCGAGCGAGTCTTTCTTCGAGCCGTGTAGACTGCAGTCTACATATTTTTATATGCATATAGGGCCTACGTATTTGTTTTGTCTTGAAATTTTCTTTCAGGAAGATATTGCTAGATATTTTAAGCCGAAGGCGAAACCTCCTGGGAAAGTACGCCGTAGAATCAATTTCTCAAACCAAACATCTGCAAACATAACGTTTCTTGTTCTATGTCCTTATTAATGACGGCGCATTGTTAAACATTTGTTTATTTTATACTTATAGTAAGACGCAGGGTTTGTTTAAACTTTTCGCTAAATATTCCATACGCATAGAACTTTTATTTTTAATTCACTTACTTTAAGTTTTCATTAAATTTTCAAGTTCATTTTGAGCGACCCATTGGGGTGAATGTTTCCTTTCACCAGGGCGATACTGAGAGTATCTACCCCTCTGAAACATGTTGCAAATGTACTTTATATTAATTAAATGTGAAATAAGAAATGTTTTGTAATCAAATATAATTCATTTGTATACCCCTGGTTTCCCGTGATCTTTGCATTCGTAGCAGAGGATCTTAACCGCTCAGACACGAACATTTTTAAAAACTGTTTAATATTTAAAATTTAATTACAATGTATATTTACTAGAATAAAAAAATGATGTTGTCCCTACTCGTTCATAAAACTCATCAATACGTAATATCTAAGTAAGACCGGTTATTAGCTGAGTATTTCTGTCAGGCTCCCACTCAGGCTTGATGGGTTCAATTCCTTTGCTAACTAAGTCCTCCATAATTAAACAAGCAATATTTTACGCTAATTAAGATGGCAGTAGGAGTTTTTCAAATATTGTCAGGTTATTCGTAACCCAAAAAAGCCTGATTTTCATTAAAAAATATATGTAATAATTGAATGAAGACTACCTTTATCGAAACAAATACACAGTTTTTTCGTGAGGCTAAAGTAAACCCAATACAACTAGGAACGAAAAAAAAAGGAAGGTTGAGAAGTATCTAGTTATTCATATATAAACTCTAAGCATAGTTAAATCCATTTCAAGCAACATTTGGCGATCGTGATAGTTATCTCTGTTGTGGAACAAGGTGTAAGCATAATTTGTTTTTTCTTTTAATCCAATTACACCCTATTCTAATGGGTTCATAGGCCTCTCAACCCACGAAGTTCGGTTTCTTCTTCTGTTATGTTTTTCACCGATCTTCCCCCGGGTTATCAATAAACACCAAACAAATATTTTACAAAAATACAATAATAATATATTTGTGTCATTAAATATTTTTGAAGATGCGTACATAAATAACAGCAAATTTATGAATGCAATTCAAGATGACAGTTTCTTTGTTCCGAGGGGGTGGTTATGGTTTAAGTAAATATTCATAAAGTACCGGCAGATCGCTATAAACATTGAGGAAGGGCGCTTATTTTTAGCGCTTGCAATAAAGCTGGAAGGGTTGGGTTATGATGAAAAAACCTCAATGGCTCAATTATTGTTGTATGTGTTTTCAACCCCTTTTTTTCGGAAACAAAATTAATCGAACAGCGACTTGCGAAGGAAATGAAATTATACGAGTACATAATACCTCTTCAAAATTAATCATCTTTCTAAATTTTTTTGAGTAAAAAGTTTTAGTTCATCTAGTATTGGACGATTACAAATTTCAGAGTGTTAGTTTTTGCATGTGTGTGCGGAAAAAAATCTCATTCGTGAAAGACTAATCTCTATAGCTCGCATAATTTTAATTTTAACTATTACTAATATTTTTTTTAGAGAAATATAAGCATTCCCGGGTTACAAATAATTTGATAATATGTGAATATATTTTACTCCCATAAGTACAAAAACAGAAAATCTTGCTTGTAAAATAGTGGAGGACGTAGTAAGCAGAAGATTAGACCTGCAGCGCTTGGGTGGGAACCCAGGGTTCAGGACCACTCAACCACGAACCGGTTAATGCAGTTAGAACGTCCAAATGAATTTTAGTATTTTTTATGGTTTTTTAATATCTTGCAAGATAGCAATTCAGATGAGTTATAATAAGTTTGCACGAGTAACGACAACATATTAATAAAGTAACTGATAAGTAGGTACTTCATTTATATAATTATTTTATTTATGAAATTGTTTTGTTTGAATCGTGTTTTAAAACGAATGTTAAGTTTACTATTTTAAAATTCAGTTTTTTATTTGTCACATTATTTTTGTTATCAAAACTCAAACACGATCTAAAAATATAATGATTGATTTGTGTCAATTCTTCATTCTATGCGTTTGGGTTCGATTCCAAGTGTACAAATTAGAAACTTTTGCTCAAACCTTCAACTAAGCTTTTGAAGCTGGTACCGATTTCTCTCGGAGAACTAGCAAATACTTTTTCAAGGGGGAGGAAAATGATAATAAACAAATGAATTATGTTTTACACTTGTTTCAAATACATCACTGCGCCTCGAAAATACTAATTCTTACCAGTTTTAAAATAAATAAAGATTATTTGTTCAATTATTAAAACAATGTAAATAATTTTCAATGAAATATAAAATAGAAGACATGTTATTAAAAAATATGTATTTGTGATTTTTCCATATTTTCTTAACAAATCTCATTCACACAGCAAAATGCAACTTTTAGTAACTAGCACTTTAACATTTTTTTATTTGAGACAACAGACGGTATCAGTATTGCACTACGCAATAGATCATAGCACCCAATATTGGTACATTTAATATCCACGCTGCATTAGGGGAACAATTTAGCGTATAACAGTAAGAAGATTAAATGGTAAGCTCTCGGATCATGGAATTCAATCAATTAATTCGAGATATTGTACAAGGTAATAATAAATTCAATATCATCGGATGCCACGCCACTAGCGGTTATGTTATAATATCGCTTGTGTAATCCTGAAAATTTAATGGCTTACAATAGAGAGCTAAGTTGATTAATTTACGTAAGATTGAATCAAAATAATTGCGATGCTAACAAAAAAAAAGTATAATTTATGTCAATATATATTACGGATGCAATTTAAATGCGGTTGTTATTAAATGCGGAGCAAAAAAATAGAAAATGGTCGCCGAATTGGTCAGCTGATCATATGATTGTTTGGTTAACAGGTTTCAAATTTAGTCGAAAATACTTAACTTATTGCCAGGTTGACACCAACCGAGTAACTTGGCCGAACGGGTAGGCCTAACACTGTAGGGGTTACTCGGGGAGGACACTAACATATAAAAATCTACCTTTTGAAACACCGAAGAGATACATATCGTCGCCGGGAGGGTTAAAGCGTCATTTTAGGAAGTTTAAATATATGAATTTTTTACAATAAAATTCATAAGTCTTCAGTATCTTTTTGGATTTAAAGAAAAGTCAACTCAGGTAACACAATGCTCTCACTGAGTAACTTGGAAGCGACTAAAAGTAAAACAAGTCCCAAACTTGTGTTGTTTGTGTCAAGCCTTTTCCCAAGTGGTAAATATATTTTAGATGGCTAAAGGGCCACAAAAGTCTTCAAAATCGAACGAAAGTCAGAGCATTCGATGCAGAAAAAAAAACTATTCCAAACTGCATGTTTAACTAATTTTTGACCAAAGTGTCACTTCAGCTCTTTTGCCTTTCCAGTGACGATATATAGAAGTGTTTTGTGAGTGTGTCTATGTGCCAGAAGTAAGGTAAATTTTATCATTCGTCGGGTGAAATTTTTAATTTTTTTTACACATCGAAATTCTTTTTTGAACAGAAAATCAAATTGAATAGTTTGTCCGGAGCCTAGGAGTCAATGGGTCTTTTTCGAATTGGCAAAATCAGTATTTATTTAAATCGATTTAGATCACACTCGTGTTTCAAAATTGTCTGCATAGTCAAAAAGTTTTAAGTACTACATCATTAAGCAATTTAATTATCTTCCCAGGACCATTATAAAAATAAAAATTAAAAGCTCATTTAAAATCAAAATCATTACTAACCTTAAATTCAACTTAAATAAAAGTTTCATTAATTTCATATTATGTAGAATTAATATCTAATAAAAGTAAATAAGATCTGTACAGCGTCTTTGATTCTTCACAAAAACGGCGCTATACTCGTACAAATCATCCAAATATTATTATTATACTATATTTTCAAAATTGTCATATGCTAGGTAGCTATAAAACCACTTTTGCAAACTGTCATCCCAACACAAGCGTACGTCTAGTGGGATAAGCAATATACCAACAAATAAAAAATATACTTTCAAGTAAAATAATTAAATAAATAAAATAACGATGTCAATTTTAGACAGCGTTAGTAAGTAACGAGATATTTTAGTAACCTTAATAAATATTTCGAACTAAATTAAGAGAATTTCATAGAATCTCGCTAATAAATGAAAATATGACATAAACACTGCAAAACTCACCCTTCCCAATACTCTGCACCGTACGATGCAACTATTAAACAGAGGGGTGGGTAAATAGAACAAATGTTTTGTTTCGGTTCCAATTCGTTCTGTCCATTATGGCCTGTGACTTGCATCAATATATGGAGGTAGTGACGTTGTATGGGAGGAATGGTGGATATTATGGTTGTATGGTGACTGCTATGGGCTATAAATCATGCCTTGGGATGTTCGCGGTGGGTTATGGACGTTATGGTAATTTGGGAGCGAAATTCATCGTGTTACATTATATTGATTAAACCATACGCGATTAAATTTTTTTTGGTTGGTTATAAAAAAATATTCGAGCAATGTATTTTAATTGAAGATAAAGTTGTCTTAGTGAAAGAAGAATTTTGACTAGGCTAACATTTAATTTTAAATAACACTTTTCAGACAAACTGTTGTAACTTTAGAAATCAATTTTTAATTTCATTTTATTTATATATAAACTAACAGACTATTGTCCAATTACAACAAAAAATAATCAAAATGGAAACGAAGATCAACAGAAAAAAAACTACACACATAATATTATAATGAAGCAATTACAAAAATACACGTTTGATTTAACAATTAAGTCAAAGTCTGAGCAAGGTTTTGGTAGTGTCGTAAAGAATGACAAAAATAATTTAGACTGGCACCAAAAATTTCAAGACCATGGCTTGAGTTAACAAGTCTCGACATTCTGGACAGTGTAGAATGGTACTCAAAATTAGTAGAGTGATGATTGAGGAACAGCAATTCATTGTTTCTGAGTCTACGGCAAGGAATGTTGAAATAGACGAGTTGCGACAAAAAGGTCAATATTACAATTTATAATTTTGAAAATGCAAATTAAATCATAGTTTTTTTTAGCTTTTCTACTGAAAAAAAAATTTTGTTTTTTAAATGATGGCAATTTTATCTGCAGATGTATAGTAAACGCCAACTTTGTCGAGTTATACATCTTACATATAAATATAATTTCACAACAAATCGATTCGTCGGGTGATGTCATTTTATTCATATTAATAGGGAACTTGCGAACACTTCGGCCTAAAAAATTGATTAACTTTGAGAAAATCACGTTCGAGCTATTGCAGGAGTAAGCAGAGAGGATTTTACGCCATACAAATCTGTCTTGGAACACACTATTTGCTTCATTCACAATCATACACCGTCTCATACATACTCGTCTATTTTTCTGACTCCTCACATTGCCCGATCTAAGTATTTGATTCACTTGATCGTGCCATGTCTTTCTCGGGCGTCCCCGACTTCTTCTTCCATTCGCTTTTGCATTATATATTCTTTTCACACTCCTTTCTTCATTCATTCGCCCTACATGCCCAAACAATAGAGCTGTCGTAAAGAACAATAATTAATATTATTTTATATGTGAATATCACACAATGCGTTTTACTGCCCAGAGGTTTTTAGATATTTTAAAGTCGAAGAAGATGATGATAAAGGGGGGGCGGGGGAAGGGGGATACGGGTAAGTTATTTTCAAGCAATGTTTCGATGATAACAGATGGTTCCCGACCACGGCGATACTGACAGTATCTTCCACTCTGGAATAAATAGAAATATAAGTATTAAACTCGTACTCATGGTATAAAACTAAACTTCAAAATTAAATCAAAATTAGTAAAATTGATGAAACTTTTAATTTTGTACCCTGATGATGCTTAGGCTACGCGAAACCGGTCGGTCCTAAAAAATAAAATTAAATCTGTTGTCTTATACAAAGTTATTATTTAATTTCTATTAAATATGTCAAACCACAAAGTGATTGCTTTCTACGAAAATATATTTGTAACTTATTATGGGATCAAGAAAGGGACGCTTAGATGGTTTAGGCAAGTAGAGCGAATGAACGAAGAAAGGAGTATGAAAAGAATATATGATGCGAAAGTAAATAGAAGAAGAAGACGAGGACGTCCAAGAAAGACATGGCACGATCAAGTAAATCAAATAATTGAATCGGGTCATGTGAAGAGTCAGAATAACAGAAGAGCATGTATGAATGTGAATGAAGTAAGGAGTGTGTGCCAAGACAGAGTTATATGATAGTCTGTCCTCTCTGCCTACCCCATCGGGGAAACGGCGTGATGGTTAGTTAGTTAGTTAACTTATTATAAAGTAGTTAAGTGAAGAAAACCAATCCATAAAACATGCATATTTTATTAACGTCGGGTTTTGAACACATAACACTGAGCCCGGAGCGAATGAGATTACAGGTCTCATACGATAGTCAATATCATTACAGAGAGAAGATAAAAATAATATTTAACATAACTAAAAACTTCGAATTTTAGTCAAATACTTATACATAGCCTGTTCAAAAGAAAAGGTGATTTTGAATTTTCGCGGGCTGTGTACATTCGATTATCGTTTTTTTTTTTGTTATGTAGGTACACATATGTTTATCATATGTTAGCATTAGCAGCCATTTTCGATTAGTGGTTTGTTTTTGACAACTGGAAAGGTTAGTCACGTTTTTGTGTGTTCTTCAAATTTTTACTTTTGAAAAAATGGATAAAAGAAAAAAAATCCAGGATTTGTTTTTCCACAACTCCAGGATGCTCATCGTCATTAACATCTTCTCAACCTTCTGTAAAACGCTTGTACCACTAAAAAACACTTTTTTGAGACAAAGTAGACTCGCCAAATGCCACAGTCAACATTTTAAGTACGTTGGAGCACTTTATTCCATTTTTAATGCAAAATTTAATACATATGCTTTGATCCATTTTTTTTAAAAGTAAAAAATTGAAAAATACACAAAAACGTGACTTACCTTTCCAGTTTTCAAAAAAAAAACACTGCTCATTTATGGCTGATAATGCTAACATATGATAAACATATGTGTACCAACATAACAAAAAAAAATCAATAATCAAACGTACACAGCCCGCGAAAATTCAAAATCTACCTTTTCTTTTGAACAGGCCTCGTATATACGTATTTTCAACATAAACCAATAAATTGATAAAAATATGTTTGTTTCGTAATAAAATGCTCTAAGCTTTCTGAAATTTTGATTGCTTGGAAAATGAAACAGTACGGAATTCCACAATCGACAATCTTCAATCTCCAGTCATTACAGAAGACGGGAATAATGCATCTGGAAAATACACCGAAATGTGTTTATTCCGGAGGACGGATAGCGAAATAGTATGGCTCCGTAATTGAAGACAGGTCTGGGATCATCCCCCAGTTCAAATAGTTAGGGGTAGGAGCCAGAGGTACCGTGTCCCGGCCGCTACCGTTACGGCCATACAATAGGGGTGACAGAGATAATTTGCTTTTGTCGGGGGGTGGCGAAATAGAAGGGGCGGTTTCGGTTGTACGAAAAAAACCTCGCACGACCTTTTTGTATAATGCATTGTGCTTTATGTATCGTAATGATTGACGATTTGAATCGAATTAATGGATTTATGTTGTGACAGTCGTAAAATTATTATTCATCGTTTTTTATTAAAACGATTTATTTTCATTAAGCGGGTCATAATCAAAGAAAGACATTTAATTACGTCGGTAAATTTGTATTAAATAATATTTAGAATACTTAAATATAAGCTTCTTCCCAGCTTCACCCGAGTTTTGAAACTCTTATTGAACGAATGAGAAATATGGACCACACAATATGAAAAACATAATACAAAAGCTGCAATTCAAAATTCGAGAGCTTTTACTGCTTCCGATGAATAAATATCTATATTTTCGTAGAAGGCACTTACTTTGTGGTTTTACAAATTTAATGAAATGAAAAAAAAACTTTGTGTAAGACCACAGATTTTATTTTATTTTTTATGACCGGTTAAGTTGATTTTTTCCAGTAGTTCAATGATAGGTATATTTTCTGTAAGCTCATAAAATTTCTCATTATTACTTAATCATCTTCTCAGTTGACGTTTTGCCTCTTTCAATTAATTTTATTTGTCTCTTTCTCTCTGTTCCTTTGTTAATTGTTATTCTTTTGTTTTCTCACTGTTCTATTATTTTATTTTATATTGTGTTCTTTCTCTGTATGTATATATAACCGCACACTTTGTATTTTTTATTTATAATTTATAATCCTAATGATGCTAAGGCTAAGCAAAACCGGTCGATCATAAAAAAAATATATACGAGTGTATCTATAGTCTTATACAAAGTTATTTTATCAATTCATTAAATAAATATCTGCTTTACAGTCACAATGTGAGTAATTCATTTGGTAATGACATAGATTAACGTACACAAAATATTGAAAGTTTAGTATTACATTTCATTTGGTACAAGTGAAAATAATTAAAAAATATTATACGAGTACAATATACATGTTATCAAAATGAAACAACAAATTAAAAATAAAATAAAAAAACAAGCTATGGATGGATATGATTTTATTAAAGAAATAAAATGAGCTGCAATTTGTTTTGTATTTGTCTTGAACTTAATTTAATATTGTACTCGTACAAAGATAGGTATTACAATTTATTTCTGAGTAAGAACCAATCATTTTGATTAATTTCTAACGTAATCGGCTTATCGATGTGGATAGGATAAAGTTTAAAGTTCAGGTTTTCGACCCCTATATTATTTAAGGGTGGGTAAAGTCATTGTACGCTTTGAAGGGGGAGGGTGGTTTATCAAGGGAAGTGGGAGGGGTGTCATACCTCCCAGGGTGCAGTTTATTCCAACACTTTTATTTTCCGTTCTTCAATTGAATTGTCTCCTCCTTGGCTCAATTGCTCCATTAAGGCCGTACTGGTTTGCAACGAGGTTCCACCGCAAGTGTTAGGCAAGGGGTGAGTTCAACAGCCTTGGAGTAGATGAAATATACACCACTTACTAGTTCGTACATATCTAAATACTTAATCAATTATTTTATTTATTTATGTTTGCCCTCTCTTCCCTTCCTAAGTACGAGAACTTTCTCAAGTAGGGAGGTAATTATCATTAACTAGAAACTAGACATTGTAAATTTATTCAATTTATATTATACCAACTGTTAGTATTAAGTAAAAAATGATCATTTTGTACAACAAAAAAAAATACTAATAATTAATAAATCAATAACATAGTTCCAACTTCCTGGATTAAGTGATAATGATATTAATAAATGGAAGAAAGTGTAAAAGATTGATAAAGGTGATAGGTGACAAGTAACACTACCCTCTTTATGATAGGTATTTGCATATGACCGTAAAAAAAAGTTGTTATGTTACAAATTCGATTGTTTTTTAACTAGTTTAATTCATTCATGCATATAACTCAAAATAATAAGCAGTATATAAGTTAAAATATTGGAAAGTCAAAACAAAAAACAAAAATTATTAGCTACTTGTAAACTTGAATGTACAAAGTAACTAATATAGAATAAATAAAACTAAAAACATTTAAGATAGAGTATAACGTGAATTTCAAATTGCGTATGCAAAGTTGTTGATAAAAAGATGATATTAATTTACGCTTTGTTTACCGATAGACCTCTTATTTTTATTGCTGAAAGAACTGTATTCACGTACCTATAGCAAATTTGGCGAAGTCAAAGAACAAAAAATGTACGTATTTTTCATTTGTGGATGGGAAACTTCGCTGTTTTCGACTAAAATATACTTTTCGATGATTTTGAAGATATTTTTTGAGGCATTTTTGTAGGGCCAAGAGAATTTATTTTTTGCGAGGGTTATCATCCAGCTACGTCAAAATAAAGTGAGTGTGTTGTTAATCCACGCTTGCCGCCAGACATTTTATATCATATCAAATACACTTCAGACTAGAAATGAAAAAATTGCAACAAAGCGAGAGTAAAATTCTCCTATACAACTTCGCTGCAATTTAGTGCCTATAATCGTTTGCAGTAAATACTAGTGAAAGCATCTAGCGGACGAAACTTGAAACAGTGAAAATAATCAAATATAAAAAAATACTGTCGTGTTTTATCTATTTCATTAAAAATATTTTAGGTTAGCTGCAATAAACAGAAAAATACTCTAGCGACACACTTTATAAAGGACTTTAAAAAATGTAAGTTTAATTTTGAAAACCACAAAGTTTTTTCTGCCATATCTTTTAACGTATAAAGTTTCTTCATAACATATGCTGGTGACACAATTTGCACTATGTTTACTTCTATGTTACATCTGTCTGATATCATATCTCCTCAACAGCCTGCGCTCCTGGCACGTGTGTGTGACAGAAGCCCCATTAGAACTACATTTCTACCCCTCGTTAATAGAGTGCATCCCTTAATGTGGGTCAAAATATTTATGTTCGGGAGAATTACACATTTAGTAACAATAATAGCACCCCTTTTAACATTACAACACAAAGTGAACCTTACCGTAAATCACACCCAACGTTTTGGTTCCATCTGCACATATTATAACCACACCGTTGCTAAATTGAGATGAGACTTTGTCACTGTTATGAATGTCATGAATACAAATTATTCCAGCTTGCACTCTTTCGGTATCATTGGTTTTATGAGGAATGTGTGTTTTTTTTGTTCAGATCGTGACATTTTTTGTTTTTTTTTTTAATAAAAAAAAGGAGAAATAATTGTAATTTAATATCACCCTAAAGAGGTGAATATGAATTATTTTGGTAGCCATACTTACTACATACACTGCTGGAGTTCACCTTATCTGTAGGTACCGTAGGTGCGTGTCCGATATTTGAACATAATATGATTCGTTCAGACGAAACCAGGCGTGCGTTGAATGAGCTAGACAAGTGAGAGCAAGTATCAAGTAATAGTTGAACATTAGTGAAAATGCTCGAATAAATTGTTATTCTCACAATTGATTTCATACACTATTTTTTACCCTTTTGACTGCAAAATTATTTATTTATTTTTTGCCAATTGCTTCACATGTTAGCCGCTTGCGGTCTGGACGAAGCTGTTCACATTCCCAATACGAGAACGGGTCGTTTTTACGACTCGTTTTGGTATTCAATAGCTCGGTTGCGGAATGGCTTCCCGACCTCTGTGTTTCCTCCATCTTACAAAATAATTTAACTACTTAATTTCCTCAAAAGATCCTCCACACAGCACCCCCACAGATGAAATAGACTTGTGTAGAGTTAATATGAAAAATAATGGAATTCGTGCACAAAACTATGTGGCTTAGGCGAGATTATATGACATAAGTAATCACAATACCTAGACCTATATTTCCTTCTTTGTCAAAAATAGAACTAGGTATGTTAGGAAATGCAGATATACGAGTTATGGTTTTTTTTTCTTTTATGATTTTATGGCAGGCAACTCATCATTTTTTCACGATTTTCAAGAAAAATGTGATCAAATCAACTGAATGAGAAAATAAATTCTTGTGCGGAGTCAGGTAGGAAAACTATTTTTTGTCTTTTTTCAACAAGATTAACAAAATAATTATTGTGTTTCTAGTTCTCACTTTTCTTGAATTACCTTTTTTTCTTCCTTTTTTTTGTCTATGCAGAAAAGTTTTTTATTTTTCTCCAATAACAAACTGATATTAGTAGGTGAATAAAGGTTTACTTTTAAAATAGCCTTATCTTGACCTTTTTTAACCTCGTGGTGCTTTTAGAGTAAGGCACTTTTAGTCACAGGCTTTAGATCTTAATGCTTAAGGGATGAAACAAATCTCCCTTTGGATGACATCAACGTAAACAAAATTAGTACTTTTACTGAGATAAAGGTATAAAATAGTATCTGGCCGTGCGGACAAAACGAGTAATGGTAAAATTATAAATCCCAATTTGTTTATATTACGCAAAGTGATTATTATTATTCGGACGTCCTTATTTTCGTCACGTTTTTCGTTATTCGTGATATTTGTTTTGGTTTATGGGATATTTAAGTAAAATTATTTAATTATTTTCAGGATAATATTGCGCCATATAATATAGAGATTTATTACACTGTATTCGAAGTTTATAACCTTTTTGGCAAATTGTTATTGGTTCGTCTGGAATAGAGGTAACAAGTTCAAAGCTCAGGTTAGTAAGAATATATCTGCTTTGTTTTCGAGAATACATTCTAAATTTTAGAAAAATATTTATGTAGTAAATTAACAAGATTAGGGGAAGCTGAGAAGCTTTTGTTCGTGTAGGGTAGATATACGGTGTTAGATGTGATAGGAGTCAGGAAAATACAAATATGATGCTAATTAATCAAGTGATTACAAACCTGTTTAAGAGTTCGAATACAAGTGTGCGAGACTACCGCATTATGCATTGCGTTATACACATTAATTATACACAAACAAAGCCAGTGTGTGCTAGCTCTGGATCGTTTCATTCTCTTTACCTTCCTCTGGTGTGGAATGATGTGATAATTAATAAACATATTTTGCTTTGTTCCATAGTACAAGGCATTTTAGCGTCACCTTGGTAAGAGATCACCAATACGAATCGAGAGGTCTTTTAAAGGATATCTTATATAACTATAGTTCTCCTGCGTAGTAAATGCTTAATATATTCTTTGCTAAGCCCGGGATTGTTTAAATTTGTAATCTATAAGAATACTCTCCAAATGAAAAATTATTTCGTAGAAATCTATGTTCCATAACTTTACAAAATGCTTTTTAGCAATGTAGTTTAAGGTTTGATCATATTTTCTGAAAATAAAGGACCCTTGAAAATACAACGATTTTCATGAGATAAATTATTTCAAAAGGGCTTAAGCTTTTCCAAGTAAGAAGATCTACAAGAATAATTGCTATTAAAGGAATATTTATTACCCGAATCGGTAGGTTTGGAAAGTGTACTAATATTGCGAAATTCACAAATTTTCCAAAAATCCTTCATTGATCATAACAATGCAAAATAATTTTATATACTTACTATACTTTATATACCTTCCACCTTACAACCTTTTTCAATAATTGTAATTGTACATAATAATAAATACACAAAACATTACAAAAAAAAAATAATAGTAATAAAAAATTTATATTTATTGAAAATAATAAAAAAGTAAAATAAAAATAAAATAATATAAAATGATTTAAAATAAAATAAAATGAAATGAAATAAAATGAAATGAAATGAAATGAAATGAAATAAAATAAAATAAAATAAAATGAAATAAAATGAAATAAAGTGAAATGAAATGAAAAAAAAAAAATAAAAAAAAAAAATAAAATAAAATAAAATAGAATAAAATAAAAAAATCTAAATAAAATAAAAACGAATAAATAAATAACAAAAAAAAAATATTTTCAAAATAGTTCTGTTGTTTGAATGAAGGATTCCATTCTGCCTTTTAACTGTCGACGAATAATTTATTTGGTATGGTTGACTAATGAAAGCATAGCACGACGGGGCATCGCTTGCATTACAAAGCACTAAAGCGTTATTACTCCGAATGCTCAATATTCGAACAGAACTTGGGTATTAGTTTCTGGCGCCACCGAGAACGTCTATTATTTACGATGTACGAGAACTACACAATAGATCCATAACTTTCAACTACCCACGTAAATACATTTACAACTGTCTAAATGCAGGTTCAAGTAGCATTTTCCTTACGGTGTAAACTATTATGCAAACCAAACACTTGCCGGTAGAATCTACACCTTTTAAATATAATTTAAGAGACTTTGTAGAAGATTATTTCCAAACTAGTTTTTACCCGTGAAAAATCACGGTATGTAACTTGATTTGCCGAGAAAATATCACTTGCTGTAATCCACCCATTTCAAATATAGAATAATGTCCGATAAAAAACATTATAAGTACGTGCCTTATTAGGTAGGTGGAGATTTGAAAAGGTTTCTTTTAAAATTTGGATATTTTCAATTTACATCAGTTAAAAATTTGAAAAGGTCACATTCGTACGGTCGTACGTACTCACAAAAAAATATGTACAGTCAATTACATATTTCAAAACCAATAGGTTAAATGATTATTTAAATTTATAAGGAAAATGACACCTTTCTCCAGTGTAAACAAAATAAGAGAAGAGCCACACAACTCTGTCTTTGCCAAGACAGAGTTGTGTGGCGGTTTATCCTCTCTGCCTACCCCTCTGGAGAAACGGCGTGATGGTTAGTCAGCCTAGAAATCTTGATCACGTACTTTTATACGTACGTATGTATATACATATATATTTAATGAAATTTCCTTCCCCCTTTCAATAATGGGTCTCCTTTTAAGATTAACTAAAAATTGTGTTTTCTGAAAGTTTTATGGGACATCCACCATCAAGTTTATTTATTTTGTTAATTGCACCAAATGAATGTTAAGTAAAGGGTTACTTTTTTTCATTACCATTCGCTATCATTGTCAAAAGTTATCAAAAGAGTAATCAAAGTTTAATAAATCTAAAAACTTGAAAATTAGCATGTATTCACTATCAATAATTGTAGGATTATTACGATGTAAAATGTATGTATATTTATATCGTATCCACTGTCATTAACTATAGGATTTAGTGCCTTGCAACTTTAACTACTCTCAATGTATCTTATATAAAAATAGTTAATGTATCAAGAGAATTTTATATTATTCTACTTGTACTCACTGTCACCTACCAACAGGTTCTAATGACCTAGTGAGGTAGGTAATGTAAAAAATAATGCAAGGAACAAAAAGTTGATAAAATTTAAAAAAAATAATAATAATAAAAATCATCGCATAAAGGAAATTTATATACTTTTACTTATGTTATATTTTATATTTTACCTTTTAAATTTACACTTACGCTTGCAGTATTTTATATGATATAACGAATAAATCAATGTGATTCACTTCTTTTCTCACGATCGTATAATACGAGGGTATTACTTACTATGCGGATTTTAATTCAAGTATCTATCCGAAACCGCTTTATTGGAACCAAAAGTGTGTGTTTAAGCCAAAGGTTGGCTTAGTGATCACTTAGTTTGGTTGGTGAATGCGGCCAATATCTTTTAAATAATCACCTTTTGAAATAAATCAGTAAGGGAGGGTTTCCGAAAAAAAAATGGGAGAAGACTTCGAAATAGATCAAATTCATTTGCATTTGTTCATGCTCTATGCAATTAAAAAAATACAATAACTCTTTGTTTACAAGTAGTTAAAATCAAAATGTTTCAAAACAAGTATCCGTCAGTAAAATCGGAATTCACGCTGACGAAAGGCATAGATCTAACGTCTCTATCTCCCGGCTTTAAAGCAGCAACCAAGCCCAAAACGACTTAAGACAAAAAATCGGGATGTAGAAAAAGAGTGTTCGCCGCAAGGCGTATTGGAGGGGCATAGGGTCGAATTTGCTGTAGCAGGCCTAAAAGGTGTTTAGTTTTTTTTTTTCACATACTTTGTACATTCAAGTTTATAAGTAGCTAATTATTTCATTTTATTTTTGACTTTATACAATATTTTATCTTATTTACTACTTATTATTTTGATTTATATGCATTTTAAATTTTTTTTTACAGAATATTTTCAATTTATTGATGGGCATAATTTTGATGGTTTCCGGCAGCGCATTATAAGACTTCATCGCTTTATATAGTATGATATTTTGTGTGTTTATGTTTATTTTGCGGCTTGATTCTTTTTCTGGTAGTCTAATTTCTTTGCGCGCCCTTGTATTATATTTGTGAATATCAACATTGTAGATAATTTTGTCAGACAAATATTTTGGTAAGAAGTTGTTCTTCATTTTATGTACCATATAAACATCTATGTGTTTTTTCGTAAGAAGCAATCACATGGTGGTTAGACATTATATTAATAATAAAATAATACTTTGTTTTAAAACCACAAAATGAAATATGATGAACGTCAACCGGTTTCGCTTGGATCAAACTTCTTCAGGGCACATATATAACTATGTTATTATATGTGCCTTGAAGAAGCCAAGCAAAACCGGTTGGCCTTCATAATATTAAATTGTGTGGTTTTAAAACGAAGTATTCTTGTATTATTAATCAATGTATTTAATGCATTTGTTTTACTGTTAGCCAATTTAGTTCCTCTGACATTTTAGTTACTTTTGAAAATCTATTTCGTCTAAGTATAATTCTCATTGCTCTATTTTGGAGAATTTGAAACCTGTTTTGTTCTCGTTACACAAGAAAAGAATCGTTGAACAGTAGTAAAAATGTGAAGCAATAATGAAGTTGTAAGTTGTAATTGCGGTTTTTCTGGAATTTTTTTGTTCTGCTCGAGGTGTTTATTTTATGCTTTGTCGCCTGTGCTGAATTAGTTATATTATTGTTTTGTAAAATTAACAGTTACCTTTTATCAACTTATAAACGTGCAGTATACAAATGTAACTATTTAAGTAATCGAGGCTTACGTCTGGTTGTGCAGTAAACTTTGTACAGAGTACAAGAAGATAGTAGATAGAGATAGGTCCGAAACGTTGTTAACAGACCTTTATCTGATTATTGGATTTGAGTCTCATAAATTATCCGAGTTGGATAAGGAGCGCAGAGGTTACAAAGTTAAATTGTTTTTGCTTCAAAACCAATTCCAGTATCTTCTCACAACCAGCACAATAATTAAAGGAATAGGATAGGCAAAGTAGTGGGTTTTGAAAGACGGATAGTTAGCATAATTAACTATCAGTGAAAAATTCAAAGGCGTTTTTTACTAATACTTCAAAGGCGAAAGTCATATTTTTCTTTCTTTTAATTTTTTTTTGTCATACAGAAGTACTTACCACATTAATACTAAAAGAATACTTTGTTTTAAGACCACAAATTTTATTATGATGAAGGCCAACTGGTTTCGCTTGAATCAAGCTTCGTCAGGGGACATATAATAACTAAAGAAAAGTACAGAGTTTATGAGAGTAAATGTGTGCCCCGACGAAGCTTGATCCAAGCGAAACCGGTTGGCTTTCATCATAATAAATTATATAATATTACGATCTATACAGTTTTGAAAGAAAAATGATGTTGCAAGCTTACAAAATACCATTCGACTCATAGATTATGAACAAGCTTGATCAGAAGTAAAGAAATAATTACTTAATTCGGGCACACAGACACGCCAACAATACATTTTTATCGGCTTACTTCTTCAACGAAAATAAACGAACAGTGTTGGATTTCAAAGAGATAATTTGTTAGGTTCTTACCTTCATGTTTTTCGTGCAGTTTCTACCTTATCCAACTATTTCACTATAAATCGATTTTCGTATTCAACAACACTGTGTTCGAAACAAGTGACAATCGAAACAGAAGAGAGTTATGTGAAAAAATGTGACACGTTGGTGTCTCGCTTGGTCGTCGGTTTGCTGTCGTTCTTTAAGTAATATAATATTAAGTGTGGTGTTTTGTTGCGATTCGTGTTTGTTAATAATACAATGTGTTAGAATAATCAAGAACTGCATTGATGAGTGAATGATTTCTCATTTTCCTTTCATCCCAATAATCTTTCCACATCCATAATTAGATACTTCCATCAAGCAGCATAGTTTATCACTTTACAGTCCACAATTTTCCAAATTCATCTTAAGATAACACATTTGGTGTTTTATTGCAGCTTCGGATCCAACAAACACTTGTTTGTAATATAAATACAAGAACAGCTACCATTATCTGGCCAGTCCAGTAGTATGATAGGTGGTCGGACTGCAATAATAATGGCCCACCTCATACCTGTGAACTGTGAACTGCAGTGAACTAGCAGCGCTGTGAATGACGCAAACTACCGCTGGCATATCATGGTATATTTAAAGTCCACACTTGGAACGTGACACCTGCTGCAATGGTCCAATCTGTCCACCGCCACGAAGTAAGACTGAAAAGTTAAGAGACTTCATTTTATCATTGAATAATATGAAAGTAGAAAAAGTAACAGAAAATTTAAAAAAGATTTTGATGACTGCTATTTGAATTCCAAACCTCCGCATTACTCGGATATGCGATGATATTTTTTGACAATCACAATAGTTTCATGAAAAACTGTTGATATACTTTTTTCCGGATATTTTTGGAACCATTTTTATTTTCGTTGTCTTCTTTAATTCTACATCAAAACAAAAATAGTCACAATACTTGAATTATTCCAGATTACATTGCTTTGATGATTCATCAAAAGTCCCTGCTTCATCAGGAATAGCATCATTGACACGGGCTCTAAAATTCCTTCACTCCGAAAACACATAGATTTAATCCCCAAAAAAAATACTCCAAATTAGATCTAAACCCAAGCCCTTTCTTTACAGACCTTAGCCGCTGAATTCCCAATAAGGACCCCTTCGTTTCTGTGAAAATTCCATCTTATTCCCTCCATAACCTTGGTGAGTAGGCTTAAAAAATATATTGCACACACAAGCACAAAAAAACAGCTTTCAAAATTTCTCTATAAGCATTTGTTTATAAACTTATACAAAAAGTCCTTCAGTAGCAAAAAACAGACCGCTCACCGGGTAGAAAAGATTATCTTTTCATGAATGCACCTCTAACCACAGTTGACACAAAAATAGAGACAAATATCCCTGGCACTGTTCAAAATTTTTACAATACAATATTATATATTATATTATTTAAATATTGAAATTATTTTTGTAATCAATATAACGATAAATAAAGCTTAAAGGTAATTTTGATTTAAAAATACGTCAATTTTTTTTTTCTTCTTCTTCTTGAGTTATTACTTTATTGCTAACGATAGTGAACCATATTCCAATTTCTCTGATGAACTAGACTCATTACAGTCCTGCACTGAATGGAAATCCGCGGACACTGTCTTTCCGGACACCTGTGATACTTGGTCAGTCCTTCACATTGGTGATCTTCCTCTGCTTATTCGTCCTTTTACTTTACTAGTGAGCCTTTCCACATAAGTGTATACAAACGTTTAAAAATAAAATAGCCATAAAATTATTTAGTGGGCAGGTAAAGGTTTGCTAGGAAAAGTGCTGTACAACTTGATGAAAACACTTTATAAAATTCTCAAATATCATTAATGTTGTGCGTTGAATGATTTTTTTGTTAAATTGAGGATCTCGCGTTAATAGTTGTTACATTTCAAAAGCTTATCTCTTTAGTGTCAATATCAAGTTAATGTGCCATAAAAAAAATATACATTGAGAGATTAGAAAGATTGATGCGATTGAAATCTGAACTCGAAATTTACGCTTGTCGGATACCTTACCAATATTGTTATAGTCACGTTTTATAAGCTGCCGTATTTCTCCGTTAGGAACATTAAAAAAATATACTTACAACTACCTATATATGGTACCCATCTTTATTTTGTAAGTGTTCTAACCCAAACCAAATCGCCACTAGATTGTGTGGCGAAAAATACCCATTTTTCCATGTTTAAGAGTATTTTTTACGAAGAAAGGGGCGGCGAACTTAACTTTTATACAAATTCATCGGTGTGTTTTTCTGATGCTTATTATTTTTTTTTTCGAAGACTAAAACAATCGTGGAGCACTAAACTTTGTACATAATTCTTGTTAGTGAGAAAACATATTTTAATTATTAAAATTGGAATTAACTTTAAAGTAAATATAATATAATATTAATGCTTATTTATTATTAAATATTTAATTAATATTAATAATCTAAAACACAAATGTAAAGTAGAAAATAAAGCCAGAAACTAAAAAGAACAATGATAATGACTGAGACTCGGATTCGGAACCTCTTCTCTATCTGGGAGTAACACTCTGCCAACTAAGCCATCAAGACCTCATTAGAAATTGGCATTTTCAAACGATCTCATACTTGGCAGCCTAGCAGAAATTCAAATATTAATAATTTTCGATAGAAGTATGAGATCGTTTAAAAATGTTGCTTTCTAATGATGTCTTGATGGTTTCGTTGGCAGAGTGTCACCATTGTTTTTATTAGTTTCTGGCTTTTTTCTGTTTCATATTTGTGTTTTAGATTATTAATATTTTTTAAATAATATTAAAACTCAGTCTCGAAGACTTCCAGTCCAACCAAGTGCCGAGATATCTACGCCACTGCAATAGGTACTCGCTTCCGAAGAAACTCTAACAACGTGGAACGGAGGAAAGCATTAGGGTTCCTGTCCGGCGAGTTGCGGGCGATTTGAATGGCTAAGCAGGCGGACTTAAGGTCCAGAATGGCGTGCAGAGAACACAGTTGACATAGCCAACATTAGCAAATTGCACTGCGAGTTTTCAAGCAACTCAAACATTTTGCTTTATTGGAAATTTGATTTTGTGGAGGTCGCGTTTATGACATAAAAAAACTTCCTATCGATGTGAAACTTATAACTGGAAAATAAGTACTTTGGAAAGAAAAATCAGTAAATTTATCACTATTATTCTTTAAATATTATTTAACTTTAGTGATGTGCCGACAGGATTCGTCTGGGCAGATATATATGTCCATTATTTTTGGTATGACAACATTTCAGCAGCAATGGAAATAGTTCGTAGCAAATATTATGTCTTTAACTCAGTTTCACAATAATATTTTAACACTAATTCATAAACAAAAATAATCTAAAGCATGACAGAAAATAAATTGTTTTTAGTGTACATTTTAATAGTTGCTAAGCGACCAACCGTTATTTACTTAGATATAGTATATGAAACACTCACACATACAGTGGCGTGTTTATGTATACAATACATTAATAACTTTCCAAGGCTTAAGAAAATAAAATGTAACAGTTAATAATGAATTATTATTGATTTGTAAAATTCTTAGAAAGCAGTGAGACGAGCGTGATCTAGATGAATTCAGTAACGTTGGTTTAAAAATATAAATTAAAGTTTAAAAAGGTATTTTCTGGTTAATAAACATTTTGGTTAACTGGTGAGAAAGTTCGTACAAAAAAACACCCGAAAGAAAACATGAAAATTTCAACAATATTTATTTATTTATTTTATCGTATACGCCCATCTGATGAGGGCTTTTACATTAAAAGATTTGCAAATGACAGTGAAAAAATGAGAATTATATGCACAAACAAAATAAGGAATGGTTTTAGAGTACTAGAAAATAGTGTTTGAATACATAAAAAGATTATTGATTAAAGAAATATGATGTTATAGCCTTCTTGTATCCACATTCCGTGCAGTTAAATGCATCAGCCACCTCTGCGTATGTATTACTAAATACATGCAATCTAGGTACAAGCGAGTATCTAAAAGACTCAGTTCTGATGTTATTGTTGCAGCTAAATAAAATTTTGGATCGAGTAGTTCTCTTTGGTATGTAAAACGAAATAAGGTTCAATAACTCAGGTCTGCCTATAATACCATTGACAATTTTATAAATGAAAGTCAAAAATAATTCTTCGATCTGAAAGTTTTAATAAATGTAATTCTTTCATCGAGTAGTTATAGTTAATATTTTCAATGGGTAGATTAAGTTTATAGTTAAAGTGTCTAAGAAATTTATGTTGATGTTTTTCGATGGAGTCGGAGTGGATTTTATTATGTAATTTAATATTATTTTTATATTAAATAGGTTGGGAGGTGAAATGCAAGAATACAGTTTATCGGTGTTTTTTAATAAATCAAAAATAGCTTTATATTGGAGGAAAATGAGTAATCTACCGTAAATTAATAAATTTCCATATACACCATGTTGTTCCATACCGAATTCGAGATTGCAAAATGGTTGAATTAGGTAGGAACTGGATGAAAAACATGGAGGTAAAAACCAAACAAACTATCACTTTGAAATCCAACAACCCATGTCTTAAAAAAATTAGTTTGGGAGACGTTTTACCATTGCAGTATTCATTTTACACAAGTGCACGTTTTCATCAATGTTAGGTTAATTGTATACAGAATCATAATTTTAATTTTGACGGGAAAGTAATTTTACTACGGCTATCCGCTTTCGTTTTGAAATCTGTGTAAATTATGCATTGGATCAATACACTAACTCAGTTTCAGGTTATCCAGAGGTAAATTTGAATATTGTTGAGAAGTTATTTTAGTGAGATTGACACAAGCTGTAATAATACATTTACGAGTTTCCTTACTTGTAGCTATGGGTCCAAAAGGTTGTGCTAGGTCTAAAGTATTAACCGTTATTTATTCAAATTAAAGTTTAGTTTTACCAGCTGTTAATAAGAGGATGTATCATTTTGTAATGAAAATATTAAGTGTGAATATGATACTCAACCCACCATATCGAGTAAATACAATTACACAAGATTTAAAACATTAAGTTTACAACAATTTAAAGTAGATAAATTGACAAAATAATAACTTTAGAATATGTCTAGTGTAAAATTATGTACAGTGAAACCTGGGATTGCAAGTAGATTTGTTTTACGAGTGTTTTACAAGAGGAACAATAAAAAATAAAAATAAACTTGATAAACGAGCGATGTCTCGCTATAAGAGCAATGAATGAGTAACACAATCCGAAATATAAGGGAATAAAAGCAAAAAATCGATTACATGTGTGTACTTTGAAATAAGAAAAGGGTTTATAAAGTACATTATATATTTTGAATAAATAATTTTATTTTCTTATGGGGAAATTTGCTGTAATGTAATTCAATCATAATTTATGTCAAATATAAAATAAATTAATAGAAATAAAGTGACACCAATGGAAAAAATATCTTGGAAAAGTGACCTACGAAATATAGTTCCCTCATAGTTTGATATTAATGAAATTTGAAAATAATTACAAAATCATTCATGTATTAGGACAAGCTGCCTCCAGTTTAAGCAGTATTATCAGCTTTGCGGAAAATAGTTACCCACGATTTTTTAATTTATTTTTGCTGTTTACTTATTGTTTTTATAAAACTAACTAAAAAGAGAATTTTCAGACGCTATTTGACTGTTACAAATAAAACCTGCATTTAGTTATTTATTTTGCAGTTATATTCTAAACATCCATAATGGCGACCGCCGACTGCAGAGTTATCCGTGTCAAGACGTAAAATTACTTCAATGACCAAAAATACACAGTCTAACAGTTAGACGAAAGATAATCGAACATTTCTCGACAAGACCATGAATTCTAAATGCAGTTGTTCCGAGTTTCTGGCATTCGCAAAGTTTCACATATCTTCCTGCCAGACTCGACAAAAGCTCACTCTACCCAAAGCCAATCTAATTATCCTTTGCATTTCACTATCGAGCAAGCGCATCGACTAGTTAACAACATGTTTCAGGGGAGTTAGACATACGACACATTCAATATAAGTTAGGCATGTTTCAGAAAGCACTCGAAGGAATTACGTTTGTCGCAGTCGAAATGGTCATTGATAATTCTGTTTCTCTTATAATATGTTGTCAATCTTTCCGTTGTGATGTTTGTAAGTTTGTAAGTTGTGGGCTGTGTTCTTAAAACCTCCTGTGCTATATATGCAGCCAGAGCGGTACCAGATCTGGATTTTGAAATGATATTTTGAAAGGAGTGACAGGAGTCACAAAATGGAATCGAGTGAAAAACTCGACAATACGAGATTTTATTAGCATCGAAACCTTGTTACTCTTCATTAAAAGGTCGCAGATGGAGTGGCTTGAATAAGTACTCAGAGGTAGAGATGGTCGATATTCTTGTCCCGGTTATAAGGAACCGGTTCCAAGCCGGTCACTGGAACCGTCAATATTATTTCTCATAACGAATTTCTATTTAATGCTTTTCACCGGAAATGTGCGGTTGTGGTGATTTGTGGTGTTGCTAGCAACCCCACCTCGTGAAATTATGCTTATTTTCGGCGAGAAACCGGTTGTAGTCCTTTTCGTTCTCAGAATACAACAACCACCCCCCCCCCTTCCCCGAGAATCTTTTTTTTTTTTGGAGGAATGCAATATAAACATGACTTCCTTAATCTTATTCTCGATTATTTTCTAGCAGCAGGAACCGGTTCTAAAAATAACTAGATAACCAGCAGTGACACCCAAATTTCGATATCAACCATCCCTACTCAGAAGGTAAGAGTACCGACTTCTCAATAAAATACTTGTGGCACTTCGAGGGCGAAGAGGTCCAGTTGGCCCCCCTGAAAAAAGCTGGGAATAGCAGCACCAAAAACTGTGCGAGAGAGACTGGGACTCAAATGAACGGAGGTTTCTGAAGTAGCCTTCAACAAGGGCGCGTGAATAGCCCTTATCGAAGTGACAAGCCTCCAACCCAAATATAACAAGGAAAAGAAAATTATGATGATAACTATATTGTTTCTCTGTTGTAGTTTCTTTGCTGCAAAAGTCTTTTTCGGTGTTTTATTTGGATGTGTGTTATTTACGGCAGTGTGTATGTTGGCACATATGTAATGTTTTGTAGCAATATCACAGAGACAAAATTTCACGTCCACATATGCTGAGAAATAAATATACCTTAATCATTGACATGATCCACGTCAGTATAATTGATATTAATATTATTATAGGGGCAATTTTTGTAGCGCTGCTTAGAAATAAACGTCATCTTAGGGCGCTGAACTTTTATTTGACGCAATTTATTTTCTATTTATAAAAGTACATATTTGTTAGATTTTACTATAACCTACTGATCTGAATTGCAACAATTAGTTGACACCATTGTTTGTTTGATTTTGTGTTGATTTTATCGAAACGAAAATTTCACAAATCTTTTAACACTATTGATATAATTTACTACAATTGAGCATAGATACAACTAAATTTATTCCATTCTAAAAACTGTTATAAAAATATAGTTTCAACTGTTATATGAATATAGTTTCAATTCCGTAATATATCTAACAGTTCTTCTTTTTCGTTATTATCACAATTTTAATATTATATAATACATTTACTCAAAGCCTGTTTTTATGTGGGTACGTCTTTTAATATGATTGAATGCAAAATGTACGTAAATTATCTAAATACGTTTTGAGAGGTGGAACCTATAAAAATCAAAACGTTGTATGAAATGGCAATAGTTGTACATCTCAACTTTCTTCTTCTGCTTTTTTCATCTCCTTCTCTGTTCCTTGAACCTCGTAAAATACCTTAATTAGTGATTTTGGTAGCCATCTGAGACGCTTTTGCGGAATAAATATATATATTTTTTTTTATATAATGAAAACGAAATAATAACTCTGTATGAGACCACAGATTTTATTTTATTTTTTATGACGGACTGGTTTGCTTAGTCTAAACATCATCAGGGTACCCAATTAAACTAAACAAAAAATACAAAGTGTGCGGCTATATAAACATACAAAGGGAGAACACAATACAAAATAAAATAAGAGAACAGTGATAAAACAATAGAAACCACAAAATGATTTCTTTATTTGAAAGTATGTTTTTTTATGCGATCACATTTTGCTGATAGCGTTTTCTAGATATGTTGTGAAAAATGTTTCGAATACTTTTGACTGGATTAATGCTCACTCACATGTGAATCAGCAGAAGATAAAACTAATTACTGGAATTACATGTTGATACTGGCGATATTATTTCAAAGCGTTTGTGAAGGGGGATCTTTTCAGTCCGTTTCATTCCTTTTCACACAAAAGATCGAGGTCATTTGTCGCCATTATCATTCCCGAGACTTTATTGTCTCAAAGAGAAATGGTATCTTGGAAACCGTTCTTAGTTCTTAATGGCCCCACCGAGAAATAGATGCGGATTCACAATTGAACTAACACGTAATGAGAATAATCGGTAAAGGATTTATATTTTTAGATCGCCCTGTTTCAAGCTTGTACCGTGAACTTTCAGGGGGCTGTTTAATGCAAAAGTATTAATTAAATTGAGCAATTGAAATTGTTGGATTATAGATGATGCAAGACAAAGTATTGTTTTTTTAACGAAATTACCAAACTATTTCAACTGAATCAAACAGTTTATCGACAGCCTTAGAAAGGTGAAATAGCTATCACATAATTAATAAACTAGAAGAGCTTAACGATCCTTAATACGTACTCAAAAGTTGCAATCTGTTTGTTATGAAGCAGCAAAACAATCGATCTCAAAGCTTTGGCGTCATGCTGCACCGTTTTTTTCCGCCTAAAATCAATACGCTGAGCATATTTTTTGCTCGACACGACATTTCCATCATGGGATGTGGGGATATGAAATATGCCTTAACCTTTTAAAACCCAGTGTTAATTCAAATGAACACGAACTTTGTGATTTTTTCCCGTAACCTTAGCGATTTAAAAAAAGTAGGGTTTTTGTTTTTTAATAGCTGGCAATATTTTTTATGACCTCTTTTTCCTCCGTTAGGTTGTAATCCTTACTCCCGCCAAAATAATCCGTGAATATTTCGACAGTTGCCGCTTTGACGTTTTAGTTTTTTAGTTTTATGTATTTTATGTTAGTTACTTGTACATCAAAGTATACAAAGTATCTAATTATAATTCATATTATTTTTGACTCAATAATAATATAATAACTTATATACTACTTGATATTACTAATGTATTTTTAATGGTTCTTATTTTTAATTTTGATGGTTTCCGGCAGCACATTATAAGATTTCATCCCTTTATAAAGTAAGCTACTTTATGTATTGGTTTTATTATTTTTTGGTAGTCTGATCTCTTTACATTTCTTTGTATTATGTTTTACGGTCATGCTCGGTCTGGAATCAATTAGTATCTTTATTTTGATTTATGTTATCTTTGTATTTATGCCTCAGTGTGTCATGTTGATTAAGTATTACTTAAAAAAACATCTTTGAGGCCCGATGTTAGTTTAAATTAACGTAGAATAATTTCCAATACCAATGTAAAAAAATATATACATACCAATAAATTTTTTAATATAGGTATTATCAAGCATTAAATAGGTTGTTTATGTGGAAACAATAATTTGTACTTCAAAGGGCTAAGCCATGAAAAATTAAGCTAAAGAAATCTGGGTGGTGAATTTCGTTTGTCAAAAAAATAAAAGTTGTGTTAAATATTGTTAAGAATGTTATAAAACATTGATATCTTAGCAAAACTTTTCTTCGGTAATGTCAAGTTGTTTTTAGTTGTTGTCGAAAAGTAAGTTTATTTTTTTTTCTTTTGGTGAAATAGTTTAAATATTTTTCTTTCTTGAACAGATAATAAATTTCACTGGCATGTCTGAGGTCTAGGAGTCGAAATGTCTTATGCAAATTAGTGACAGTGGTTTTTTTTCAAATCGGTATTGATCACACTTCTAGGGATTGCCTGTTCAGAGATTGTAGCCAACTGGCAGTCTGAACTCTTAATAAGTTGCACCGATTTCTGATCGCTTGAAGAATCAAAGGAAATATTATTTCAATAGGGTTGATATTAATTTTCCTCCTGAGACTCATACAGCCGAGTCTTACAAAATGAGGGTAAACTAATGGCCAGTGCTATTCTGTTCAAATGTCTTACTTCAGATTCGATTGTATATTAATATACTTGAACCAACTAAAAGTCCTAACAGTATATTTGTTGGAACTTGATTTCTTTCGTTAGTAGATTTTCTCTATTTAATTACATAATCAAGTGATTCGACAAAATTGTTGAAACATGTAGTGTAAACAAATAAATAACATATATTTTTAAGCTATGTAAAAAAAAACAAATTATTCGTGTTAAAACGATGATAATATAAATCTAATCATAAGCCTTAGAAAAACACACGCTAGCTTAGACTCTTTCCTAAAACCAACCTGCTTGCCGCATTTTCCCAGTACATTTTGTTGTTGAACTTAATATTGTATAATGAAATAAAAAAAATAACTTTGTTACAGATCACAGATTTTAATTAAAAAAAAATCTGTATAATTGAAATGTTATTCTTTTTGTTTTATCACCGTTCTCTTATTTTATTTTATATTGTGTTCTACCTATAAATGTATATATACCGGCACATTTTGCATTTTTTGTTTAGTTTAATTTTGTACCCTGATGATGCTTAGGCTAAGCAAAACCGGTCGGTCATAAAAATTCAAGTAAAATCTGTGGTCGTGTACAAAGTTATTATTTAATTTTCATTAAATATTTAAACCAGAAAGAGTTTGCTATTTACGAAAATATTAATGTTTTGTATTTAATATGTTGTTTATACCTTTTTCCTTATTTGTTTATTTGTCGACGTCAACATTAGAAAAGTGAAACCGCACCCTGAACATCGAATCAATTTCCAACAGGATAATTAATTTACGTAATTCGCCTTTTGCACATTTTCTCTTGATATTGACGATTGTAAATTTATTAAATCTCGTATTTATATTTTGATGGAACGCCTTCAAAAAATTTCTATCACAATCCCGCAATGAATAGACAGATTAAAAATATTAATTTTCCCGATATAATACTATAAAAATAGGTGAGTTTTATTTTACCGTTAAAATAAAATGGAAATTGAAAACTAAAATATTATTTTTATTATCATTTAATGTTATTTCTTTCATTATTTGTATATAACTCGTATGTATTTTATATGCCAGGCAGAGAATTACATCTACTGCTCTGTTCCACTGAAATACGATGACGGCCTGCATAGTCGAGTGGTAAGACGCTCGACTACGAATCCAGAAGTCGCGGGTTCGAACCCGGCGTGAACTAATAAATTTTATTTAATTGATTTGTGTCATAAAACATGTAATTGATATAAAATAAAATACAGTATTTTCGGCACGTTCCAGAGTGGTAGATACTCTTAGTATCGCCCTGGTGAAAGACCACCATTTATTTCCATTCCTCATCTCCTTCCCCTCCCCCTACCTTAAGCCTTACAAAAAAACCCTTTTTGGGATGCCATCGTCTCACTTGCTCTAGACGGTTGAGAGCAGTTGAGACTCTTGTATGGTACTCAAGTAAAAATTATTATTACTTTTAAAATAATAAAAAAAAAAGTTATTAATGATGTAGGTACGTTTTTGTTTATTTATTTGAATATTTTAAAATCACGCGTTATATTATTTGAGATGGATGGGGTGATATATTTTTGAACCTTCAAAAATAACGATCACGAATTCATTTTAATATATTCGGCACCGAGACACAATTATTTTTATCACGATCCTCATAACATACAAGCGTCTACTAAAATACACCCCCCACCAATGAAAAAGAACATCTCATATCGAATAAATGCATTTTTGTGTATCGAAGGACGCTGAAGCGCGGAAAATCGCGATCCCTCTTCCCCCCAAAATACAAATATAACTACCACTTTCCATTTTTCACCCCTTCGGGAAGCCATTCACTTCAGAATGACTGGTGACGATCTGTTTTTATTGCCCCCGCTGGTTTCTGCCGCTCTGGGGTCGTAATAACTCACCGAGCAATGATAACAATGAAGCTCTTTCTGATGGCCAATTTCAAACGCTTTTCGACATTGGATTATATAACTGTTAAGTTAAAATTTATAAATAATATCAATAATTAATATACGGAGGAAAAAATGAAAAAAAAACATCAATAATCATCAATGAAAAGTATGAGATCGACTAAAAATGTCGGTTTCTAGTAAAGTCCTAATGGCTAAATTGGTTGAGCGCTATTCCCGGATAGAGTAGAAGATCCGAGTTTGAGTCTCGGTTGTGACTATTGGATTTTTAGTTTCTGGCTTTTTCTGTTCCATATTTGCGTTGTTGATTATTGATATTATTTAAATATTTAAAAAATTAGCAACTATTACAATTTCACAATAAACACTTTGTGAATTCGCATGATGAATTAAATAAAAATACACTTTGTTTGAATCCCCTTTATTTGGTACAAATACGTTGACTAGTTTCAATTTAACTGAATCTTCTTCGGGAATTATATAATTAGTTTATTTTTAGGTCCCGAAGAAGATTCAGTTGAATCGAAACTAGTCGACGTATTTATACCAAATAAAGTGGATTCAAACAAAATGTATTTTTATTTAATTCAATTCTAATTTCAATAAAATTTATAATGTACGCAAACAAAATAATTACCCCTTGCAGGTATGTGGGGATCGTACTATGTGTCGTAGCAATACTATGCTGATATATACATTATCCTGATGCTTGGATATTTGCTCGTCTGTCGGCGGCAGCCGGTGGCTGCCACCTCATTGTTTTTTATGAGTACAAATCATAACAACATCAATGTAGCTTGGTCGGAAGTGCAGTCGTTTAATTGCGTCAGTAGATAGGCCATTGCTCTTGAATGCGGTTGTGTCAGTATGTCTGGGCCATCGCACTTGATTAAGGCGGTGCCAGCATTCAGGGTCATTGCTTCTATGACGCGTCAAGTAGATGCACTTCCAACTGTTGGCATCTCCAATTGGGGTATTTTATGAAGCTAAAGGGAATAAGGAAAGGAAAAAGGAAGGAGATGGGAAAAACAAATGTTGGGAAGTACATATAAAATAAACATTTATTGTCTTTCACCACGATAATGATGATAGATCTTACTACTCTGGAACGTTCTGCAAATATACTATGTATTTTTAATATTAAATAAATGTTAAAAAACTTTTTGCTTAATTAAAATTTACTTACGCACGCCGAAATTCGAACCCGCAACCTTCATTTCGTTGCCGAAGATCTACCGCACAGCCACGAATATCGTCACTGGACTTTCAAAAGATTGTATCGTCTATTATATTTATAATAATTTACAGAATTTAACAAAACTGTAAGGGATTTCAAAAGTTTTTCTAGCTGTATTAATGAGAAATATTAACGATTTGCACCCTTGAACGAGGAATGTACGAGGCCTGTTCAAAAGAAAAGGTGAATTTTGAATTTTCGCGGGCTGTGTATATTCGATTATCGTTTTTTTTTTTTTTTTCTTGGTACACGTATGTTTATCATATGTTAGCATTATCAGCCATTATGGATTAGTGGTATTTTTTTCAAAAGTGAAAAATCGAAGAACACACAAAAACGTGACTAACCTTTCCAGTTGTCAAAAACAAACCACTAAACCAAAATGGGTGATAATGCTAATATGATAAACATATGTGTACCAACATAACAACAACAAAAAATCGATAGTGGAATATACACAGCCCGCGATTGAATTAGGTGAATTAAACTGTTTATTTAACATAATGATAGTGCTTCTATTCAACGTAAGCTTAAATTTTTAATTAATAAAATTGGGATTGATTCCCTTCATATAGTTCACTACTAAGCAAAAGCGGAGAAAAACTAATAATATAAGTTACCACTGTCAATCAAACCTTCCATCTAAATATTATAACAATCTGGATAAAATATAACCTGCATAACAAAGGCGATTTTTCAAAGGTAACTTTTTTTTAATGAATATGTCTCATAACGCATTTCATTCATTCACATAAAATAATACGTAATATATTTGCGGCACATTCCAGAGTGGTAGATACTCTAAGTATCGCCCTGGTGAAGGACCACCATTCAGAAACGAAACAATGCTTGAAATGGCTTTAGCCGTGCTTGGTGACCAGATCTGAATAGTCAGGTACTTCCCAACCATCCTCTTCCTCATCTCCTTCTCCTCCCCACGACCTTCAACCTCATAACATAACCCGATTGGGGATGTCATAGTCCCACTGGCTCTAGGCGGTTGGGAGCAGTTGGGATTCTTGTGCGGTATTCACTATAAGAAATAAAACTAAAAATAAAAAAGTCAACTTTAGCAAAAGTTATTAGGTACCTACTTAAGCAAATATATTTTTTTAAATAATTTAATTTTTACTGAAAACTCTGTTGTATTTAGTTATTTCATCATTAGGTCCCTCTGACGTCATTCGCCACGGCCCTAACGCAGATTCAGGCCCGGCCTTTACATGGTTCCGGTCCCGGCCCTAACGCGGTTTCGGTTCCAGACAATTGTTTTGTCGTTACTAAACGCCGGATCACAATTCAACCGGAATACGTCATGCTCTGGATGGCGCATCGTGTTGGGAAACTTGCTAGGCGAGTGCGAGTACATTTCACACATATTTGTTGATATGCGATATCATTTTTTTGAGACAAGTATTCTACAAAAAAATGTAACCTTCAAAACACGTACTTTATTTTACATTTAAACTGATTTGGTACCTACCTTTACGATCTTGTTTAAAATATCTAACTGCGTTTGTGGTTATGTATATACTAAGTGTCTGAGCTTGGATTCAATTCCATTATTTTAAAATTAGTTCATTAAAGCTTTAAGCTTCATTGCTATATTGATACAATAATTGAAATGAAATTAACAATCTTTAAAAAATATGAAAATAGAAAAAGACAAAAAATAAATGGGTTGTGACCGAGACATAAGGTTACCAATAGACTAGCAAATCTTTGTGATAATAAAATTAAAATTATTATTTCTAATTTTGTAACTGTAAATTCATGGTGGAATTCCATTTTAATGATTAAATAAAAACAAATTTATTACTTTATTCCACTTTTTTATTTTTTGACTAGACCGGTTTTAACCTTTAACGGCTATCTTCAGACTAGTGACTATAGGCTGAAACCGGTCCAGTCAAAAAATAAAAAAAGTGGAATAAAGTTATAAATTTGTTTTTATTTAATCATTAAAATTATTCTTATTAAAAAATATATGTTATCCGATATTTTTGTAATCATGTTTATTTCTCGGTCAAAACCTGTTATTTTTATTTTTTGTGCCCTTTATATTGTTATGTTCTTTATAGATTGTTAATATTCTTTCGTTAATCACTATTATATTTAGTTCATATTACGAAAAAAATCAGCAGTAACTTTATTCAATATTTAAGTGTTATCTTATTTTTTTTTTTTCAAATCCCGATGAGTTATTAGAATGCGTTTTGGGACAAGAAAAATTAAAGAGACAATAGGATAAGAAATAATGTGAGAAATAAAGTCCATTGAAACTAAGTGGGCACGAATTTATACACCAGCAAAAAAGAAGAAAAAAAAACAACCGTCGGTACCTTGCTGGAATTACAGATAGCCTTTGAATTTTATTATTAATTTAATTTTGCGGTTTTAACATGCGGTGTGGGACATGAATATGATGGCATAAGTCTGGGACGCCCCAAGAAGTCATTGTACGTACGAGTGTTTTAATGTCAAGCGTCAGTATTACATATGAAATAGGGAGTTTGTGCCAAAATAGTTGATAGCCAACCTTTAGTAGTAGAGTTCACTTGAAAAATAAGTTATTATAACGTCGCTGAAAAGGAAAAAGGGCTTAAGCGATACTTCAGTTAAATATGCAGTTTGGATCAGTTTTTTTTTTGCGTCGAATGAATGAAGACTTTTGAGGCCCTTCAGCCATCTAAAATATATTTACCATTTGGGAGAAGGCTCGACTCAAGCGACACAAGTTTGGGACTTTTTAAAAATCATTTTATTGCTTTAGGTAACTCAGAGAGCATTGAGTTTTTTTTTTTTAATCCAACCTGGTACTGAAGTTTTATGATTTTTATTGTAAAACATACAAAAACTTCAAAGTGCTCTGGTTTAAACTTCCCATAGTGGCGCTTTAGGCCTTTCTGGCAACGATATCTAGCAAGCATTTCCGTATAACTTCTTCAGAGGATTTCTACATTATTCACCTACTTAAAAAACGAAATGTTTACCAACACTGAACTGGTAATTTAAAGAAGTATAATCTGTGCCAATTTGAAAGAAAACTTACCCCGAAAAGTTACACTAGACCTTTCAACTCCTAGACTCTAGACAGTCAGATGAAATTGTGATTTTATAAAATGTTTTAAAATTTTCCGCAGAAGTAAAAAAAAAATGTAGCTTATGTGCCTACAACTTACATTCATCAGTTTATCTCTTCTGTGCTTTCCAATCATAAAGAGACAATAAAATTGATCGCAATAATTTTTTTATCGTAATAGAACCACGATAGTAAAAGTCTATTTCTATTAACGTAGATACGTTTATTAATAAGGAAGAATATCGTACGTTATTCATGCTTGGCCGGTGGAAAGGTCATAAGCCTATCCTAACGTTGTTTTTCTAAGGGAGAGATACAATCGATTTATTACTCATAGAACATTCCCTTTCGCTATCTTTATACGGGGAACAATGAAAGGTCTAGGAGACAATCAGATATCGAAGGGGAAGGATCTGGCAAGTCATATCTCAGGGAATCGATCAGTTATGCCCTTTGTTGTTTATTGTGTGTTTATATAGGGTCACGCAACTTTTAAAAAGAAAAGCTCTAACTATTTTGTAAGTAACGGTCGTCGATATGTTTTTAGGAAGTCTAACGTATTATTTTTGGTCGTTCAAGTTAAGTTATTACTGTTTTTTTGGCTGGAATATTTTTTCGATCTGTACTTCATTTTCTTTTAATACGTCTGATAGCTTTTATTTTTCTTGCCTAATGTTAACCATTAGGTATTATATTCGATATTCAATATTCGTAAGAGGAAATTAAAAATCTTGTCACAGTCATCATTTGATCTTGTTTAAGCATTTTATGACATAATTTTAGGTATTTTGTTTTTGGTAATACTCAGAGGGACGATTATTCGGTCATTTTTATTTAAGATGTTGCAATAAACTCTCGTTTAGATTGACTTATAAATCCCTCTTCAGAACGAGAGTCATTCTATGTGGCAAGTTAAAGGAATCCTACCAGGCGCTCTTGAGGTGATATTCCTTCACGAAAACGACGCTGTATAAATTATCCAATTATTTCATAGAAATACTGGTATCTTTACTTCAAATTATAAATAATGAATTTGCATAGTTACCGAAACAGTTACATGTACATTTTGAAATAGATTAAACTTTTGTTGTTTAAGAATAAAAGCAGTTCATGGAAGATGGTACAACGAAACAAATGCTCTGCACAAAATGTTCGCTCTTCACATTATCTATGGACAGTATGCCTGGGTGGTGCCTTCGTATTTAACAAAACTATGTCGTCGCTGGAAAGGCAGAAGAGCTTAAGCGACACTTATAATATGCAGTTTTCTGCATCGTTTACTTTGACTCTCGTTTGATTCTGAAGAATTTTGTGGCCCTTCGGCCATCTAAAATATATTTGCCATTTGGAAGAAGGCTTGATTCAAGCGATACAAGTTTGGTATTTTTTTTTGGTTTTTGTCGCTTTAAGTAACTCTGGGAGAGCATTGAGTTACCTGATTTAACTTTTTTTTTAAATACAACCAGGTAATGAAGACTTAAGAATTTTATAGTAAAACAAAAAAAACTTCAAAGTGCTCTGGTGTAAACTTCCCAACATGGTGTTTCAGCCCTTTTGCCTTTCCGGTGACGAAATACTAGTTGGTATACTTGAAATTTATGATAAGGTTACTTTAATAACCCTTTTTCAATTGCAGTAATAAATATAAATTATTTATTATTTGAGTCTAGTTAATTTTATTGCGGGTGATAAGAGTTACAATCAATAAAATAAAGATTAAAAATTAATCAGTATTAATAGATTCAATGGGTTAGAACCCAAAAGCTATAAATATCGTAGCAATGGTCTGAAATTGCCCACGGCAGGGTGAAATCTGACCGATCTGAAATTAAGGTAGTGTAAAATAGGTTTTAACATTTTTTCAAACGTGTTTTGGACACGACAATCTCAACTGTTCAAAATCTTTTTTTAATATTGTTTTTAATTTTTTTTATTTCAGTTTTTAGTAATAGCTGTATTTACGTTCAAGGTCACTATCTAAATAAAATAAATATTAATAATATAAAATAAAATAATAAAAAAATAATGGAGTTCTACAAATTTAACACAAAACTATAAATAAATATCTAAATACTTGATACGAACCTGCCGAATCGAACGAAGCAAAAAAAACAACCTTTCATAATAATTTCTGCATTTATAGGGTTAAAGTAGATTGATAAAATACATAAGAAAATAGATTTTTAATTTTTTATAGTGAATACTGAACAAGAGTCCCAACTGCTCCCAACCGTCTAAAGCCAGAGACTAGGGAATCTCCAATCGGTGTAAGGTGTAAGGCAGCGGGGAGGGAAGGGAGATGGGGAAGAGGGAGACTGAGAAGTACTTGGCTATTCAGATCTGGTCACCAAACACGGCTTAACCAATTTCAAGTAACCTTTCGATTCTGAATGGTGATCTTTCACATGAGTTTCTATCACTCTGAAATCTCCAATTAGGATATGTTGCGAGGCTGAAGAGAGCAGAAGGGGTAGAAAGAAGATTGGCAAGTACCTAGCTGTTCAGATCTGATCATCTATCACGGCAACAAACACATTTATTATGTCGCTTATGACAACTGAATAGTATTTATTCATAAACCAAGCATGAAAATTACTATCTAAAAACACTTAAGACACACACTCGTGGATGCATATAAAATTGTTTTTAAATTTATTTTCAAGCCGCGGTGAACTTTTCAACTTTTGTCTCACAGTCGAAAAGGTTGTCTGTTTGATGTTCCCAACAATGGCCTTAAATTTTAACTAACTGCAATATCGCTAATTCAAAGGAGAAACACTATTTTATTTCATCTTTGGTTTATATGAAAACCTACCTAAGTGACATGACGTAAGAAAAGCAACCTCAAGTCTAGCGTTTATCTTTGAATAAAGTGGACATTGATGTAAGGAGTCATCATTAGAACGTTTCTTCAGCAAATGCATTCCTTGATTAACGGTGACGGCCCATCCAATTAACATCGGACAATGAATTGAACTTAAGTATTTGTAACGCTGCCACTTTCGCGCAAGATAGTCTATTTGAAAAATAGCTACAAAAAGTCTCTGGGCGTCAGGAAAAATACAGTGGGAATAATGTGGCCAGTGGCGTTGCGACTAGTTCTTCGACCCGAGGCAAAAGTATTTATCAGGTTCAATCCTACACCACTTAAAGAAGAAATTTTGGAAAAACTTTATTTATAAATTTAGATATTTAAATTTATACTCTAATGGTAATGCTTTTTAATAAATATCGTAAATCATGTTTTCACAATAAATTTACTATTTATTTTTTGTTTTCATATTTAAAAAATATATATTTTACATGCATACATATATTATCCCTACTGAGCAAATTTTATTTAACAAACAATCGAATTAAATGATTCTTATAAATGTTTCCTTGACTTAGGTTGTTGTAGTTGTTTCAAACTACGTCATTTTTGAAATTGTTACAATTTAACGATTAGCGGCATTTTTTTTCTTCTTTTTCCCTCTTTATAGTCTCCGTTATGCGTCGATTCTAGGCCCGTTTCGATTTTTGAACAAATCGTAATGATCTGAAAGGCATTAAAACATGACCGTTATGCTTTTATCAATATATATATATTTTTAAATATCCTTAGATTTTAATTAACTTCCCTCAAATATTTTTTTTATCATTTTTGGTTTATTTTCTTGTTCTTTTCTAACTAAAAATAATCAAGTTAAGTGTGCTAACTGTACTAATTCGATAATTTAACAAAATTTTGCACAACTTCTCACGGAAAGAACAGTTTCTTAGAACAACCATCGACCTTGTTAGAAACTATTGGTGACTGGGCCATAATATATTCATATTTGTATTGCAGCTTACCCTCGCCACACTTGTGTAATAAACCTTGTTTATAGTTAGCTTATTTTTGAAAAATTATAAATGGCTCAGCACCCAAAAATACACACTGTGTGGCTTTATAATACAAGCAATACTACAGATGATTTATCTGTTAATTCTATACGGGTAGTTAAAAAAATGTCTAGGGTTACTAGTGAATACACTTCTTAAACAGCAATCTTTTAAATTCTTTATGAAATGCATAATGGAACTTTAGATAAAACGTTTAATATTGCTTTCAACGGTTTTCCAAATTGTACTGAAATTTAAGTTTGTTTTTAAAATAATAACATTTCATTTGAAAAAAATTATTCATTGAAAACCTTAGACATTTTTTTAACTACCCACATAAAATTTACAAATAAATCATTTGTAGTATTGCTTGTATTATAATGCTACAAAGTGACGTTTAATGCCATTTTTGGGTGCTGAGGCTTAAATAAATAAAATACAATCAAAAACAAAAAATGCACTAAACGTTGAATTGTGACGATGTAAAATGTGAAAACAACTTGAAACACCTCAATTTAAAGTACCTTCTCAGTTTTGATCAGTAAAAGCTTCTCACCGTAAGAACGTATAAACAAAATTTTGCGTATCTATAACATGATATACGCTTAAATCATTTTTGTGATTCATGAGTCTACCCGAGCAACTTTCCAAGTCACCCTTACCACTGCTACGCCACTGTGTACCGCCACATTTTCTAATAATATATCGAAAAAGCAACACAAAGACCAGCCTCCCAAAGTGACCAGTTACTTAATCTGTCAGGAATGACAGATGGGATTGAGATATGGATCATGAGAAGGGTCCGCTGTGTATCGGCGCTGCTTTGTCGTATAGTTTCTTCGGCGTGACGGACAGGGAAAATCCCCATTTAGCGGCTCCAGCGGCTGATCGAGGATCGAAGTGACGTAAGCCGAAATAAATTAGTATTTGGTCTACCTTACTCGGGGCGAGAAGATTATTACGCTTGGAGAAAAGACTGATTGCAGGAATTAATACCCTCTAACTCGTTGGCAATGTCAAAATAACACTCAATTTTTGTGCAAGATGTAACTGGAATCGAAACACTTTTTAAAAAAATAATAATAATGAACATCTGGAAATATTCACTGATATAAAAATATGTTGTTCCTACAATATGAATATCTCTAAAACCCAGGTAAACTCCTTCCTTTCTTCACTAAAATCCTCCACACTGTATCCCCAATGATGATACAGACTTCTAAGAAAATTAATTTTCCTTTAGCCCTCCTGAGTGGAGCTTGAATTTTTTTTTTTTAAATATATATATATATATATATATTTATAATGAAAATTAAAAATAACTTTGTACAATACCATAGATTTTATTTTGATTTTTAACAGATTAAATAATTAAGAAGCACTAGACATAAAGAACACCATTAAAATTATTAGTAATATTTTTAATAATTAGTTAAATTTGTTCGGTAGTCCAATATAAGGTGTATTTCTGGTAAATTTCTCATTATTCTTTAATCACCTTCTCACTTGATGTTTTGCCTCTTTTATCTCATTTTGTTTATCCTTTCTCTCTGTTCCTTTATTATAATTTTAAATTTTATTCAAATGGCGGAATAATTCATGAAAAACATTCAGGTAACCGAAGAAAACGCACTCGTAAAGCATATCCACAGAGCATTGATTTTATCCTCTATAAACCACGCTGTTAATAACCACACCATATCCGCAATAAATAATTCTCGGCCATTCCGGAACTGTTCGTGCCTACGGTTATAGCCAGATTTCCACACACATGCTCGGTTTTGGTAGGCTGCAGCAAACCAAATATTGTGGAGGGATTTGATTGCAATGGGGATGGGGTGAAAATATTTTGCGAAAGCAGCTGATATGAATAGCAAGTTGTAGGCATTTGGCTCACTTTGAGCTTTATTTGTACGAACGTTCGCGAGCTTTTGGCAAATATTTCAGTGAGGAAAAACTGATTTGGGTCGGTCGTTCTAGAAATGCATTGAATATATTTTTATCAAATATATTTTCATAGAAAGCGAACGCTGTTTGCTGGTATTGTAAATGAAATTATGTCATTTTAAATTATTTTTTTAGTTTCATTCATTCTAAATTTTTTAAGTTATGGGGAACTAATACCCCCTATTTTCATTACATAATATTACTTTATAAGAGTGGTTTACCTTAATCTTTTATAATGTGAATACTACTAAAATTAATTGACATTAGTTATTTCCCTGTTTACGAAAATGAATTGTTTAAGCACCTATTACCTCTCTTGATTATTAAGTGAATTAATTAACGAAATTAAACTTTTAAGTGTTTTATTATAATTTGGTATTTTAATGTACTATGAAGTGGAGAGAAAATATTTTATTATATGATTATTATTTTAAAACACTAAAAACAGCTTTTGATATAAAGTACCACATGCGAGGCCTGTTCAAAAGAAAAGGTGAATTTTTAATTTTCGCGAGCTGTGTACATTCTATTATCGATTTTTTTGTTTGTTATGTTGGTGTACATATGTTTTTCATATGTTGGCATTATCAGCCATTTTGGATTAGTGGTTTGTTTTCGACAACTGGAAAGGTTAGTCGCGTTTTTGTGTGTTCTTCGATTTTTTACTTTTGAAAAAAAAATAGATCAAAGAATATGTATTAAATTTTGCGTTAAAAATGGAATAAAGTGCTCCAACGCACATAAAATGTTGACTGTGGCATTCGGCAAGTCTGCTTTGTCTCAAAAAAGTGTTTATAAGTGGTACAAGCGCTTTACAGAAGGCCGAGAAGATGTTAATGACGATGAGCGTCCTGGAGTTGTCAAACAAATCATGGATTTTATTCTTTGATCCATTTTTTCAAAAGTGAAAAATCGAAGAACGCACAAAAACGTGACTAACCTTTCCAGTTGTCAAAAACAAACCACTAATCCAAAATGGCTGATAATGCTAACATATGATAAACATATGTGTACCAACATAAAAAAAAATCGATAATCGAATGTACACAGCCCACAAAAATTCAAAATTCACCTTTTCTTTTGAACAAGCTATGTATAATAAAAAAATTATATAAATCGGTTTTTAACGAAATCATTAATTAAAAGTACGAAAAAAGGGATGGTGGTAAATAAAATAATATAAGTAAGTCGTTTCAATTTGGCCTAGCCACAGTTTGTCAGTTAATTTATATTGGAATGCCAAAACATCTGTCATACTAAAAATAAAAACATTCCAAACTTAATAATAATACTATTAAAATTGAACTTTATACACCCTAACTTCTATAAACATAAACATTATCTTAAAATTTAATCTACATAATAACTTTTTAAAATTTATTTTATTTCATCCTTTTTCCGTTTTTATAACTATTTTTTTTTATTATTATTTACATTTATAGAATGAAATGTACTTTATTTATTTTTTAAATCTTCTTTTAACATCAAATAAAATATTTATCACTGTATAATTTCACCTTTTTAAACTATGTATGTACCCTACGTCTGTCTTAAGCTTTTTTTAGTGAGACTGACATGGTGCAATTCCTTATATTTTATATTTTACCACTATACATAATTTAAAAAAAACAATTGTTATCTCTGTTTTCACGTGGCTTAACAAATAAATAATCGTTTTATAAAAAAACAGATCAAAATAGTAATAAGAGGGATGGAAGTTTCTGTGGAAAAGTTTCTCCTGGGGACACTGGTATTGATGTTGACTTCGGTTACTCATTTAACTTGGAACTTCGTAGAAGTCAGTTGTTCAGAGGTAGTTTGCGGTATGAGAGCTTTAATGATAAAGTCTTTGTGCACTTCTCGTATTGATACGATAAGCTTCGGGAAATTGGGTAGATTATGAAAATTATCTTATCGTTTAGCTTTACTTTAAAAAAAACTGTAAATGAACAAAATTATGGTTTTAACTTACAATTTATTACCATATTCTATTGTTAATCGAACCTAAGTTAAAAAAAAATGTGATCAAATATAAAGTTAAATTAATCTCACACATTGAAATGAAACTAATCGCAAGGCATTAATATAAATCTCTGATATTGAAAGCTAAAGTTATTTTATAAATCTTATATTGTACTTACGCTGTGGGTGTATTTGTACAACTATATTTAGAAGCAAACATATTAATAAGCACCCATTATGATTACGTCTATGAAAACGTGTATACAAAATTTTAAGACGGATTTGTTTGAGAGGTGATAGCCAAAATGAGTAATTTTATTAAATATAACAGGTTGTAAAAAACATTATTTAGATAAAGATCTGATGTATACAGATTCAGAGAAGCCGTCAGAATGAATAACCATTCAACTAAATAATTAACCGCCGACCTAATACCACATTATAATCCTCATTACACAATGAAATGAATAATATTTCATTTCAGTTACCCAATTCAGTAGCCGCATTATCTTTATAATAATGTTATTCAAACAACGGAAAATCCTCTACCCGGGGAGCAGAAAGGATTACTAATTAGGATATCGGTGTATTATCGCACCGCGCTCCGTATGAGTTCGGCCAGATAAAGTTCTGGTATCTGAAACCATTTACCCTTATGCGGCCATGTGCTCCTGGCAATGATAGCAACAGTTTGAACGGAACTTACCCCCGTTATTCCGGATTACAGCACCTTGTGGGAAATGCGGAAAATTTATTTGTCTTGTACGAAGATGCTTTCGCCATGTTAAGAGGTTAATGAATTTATTCATTTTTCCTTTTACATACCGTATAAAGTATTAAATACCGAAACCACTGGAATTATCGAACCCCCATTTGGCGAAGGAAAGGGGAAGGAAATGGGAAAGAGGAAGATTTTAAACTGGCCATTCAGATCTGCTCACTAAACACAGCTGAGGCCATTTTTAAGCAACATTTCGATTCTCAGTGGTGGTTTTTCACTAAGGCGACACTGAAAGTATTTTCCGCTCTGCAAAAGAGTGCAAATGCGGTGCACTCTTTTGCACTATTGTTTTTTAATGTAAAAAAACTCAACTGGCACGACTGGCAGATTACCCCTATACCATCCGATGTCATCCTTTGTTACGAATTAGAAGCAGAGGTCAATCACATATGAAATGGACAGACGAATTGAAGACAAAAACCGGCTTAGAATCAGTAAAAACTGTTAATAATCAACAAAAACTAGAACAAATTAGGAAAAATTTGAAAGATGTCCAAAGAAAGGACAACAAAAAAATAATGAATAAAACTTCCGTAAACTTTGTTTGCCCACGCCGGCTTTTAAACCCGTGACCTTTGAATATAGATCCAAGGAACTTAACGTTTACTTCTGCACCTGGGTAGAGTTTTAAGTTCCTTGGATCGGTTAATATTTTTCAATAAATGAAAGATATAGAAGCAAAGGCAGCAGTAATCTTTTTCATCCTAAATTATTTCTTGAAAAGTTGATAAAGCGTTTTACACACTTTTTTTACATGAACCTGTTCATAAATTTAAAGAACATTGTTTCAAATTACTTCTAGTTTAATGAACACAAAAATTATGATACACAAAATTCTGTTTCTTTATAATGATCCTCCAAAACATGGGTCGGCAACCTTTTGTTGTAAAAGGGCCAAATATTTTTCATGGGGATCAGTGCGGGCCGCACTTGCAGTAGGTATACATACAATATTTATGTACAAATATTTTAGTTTTAAAAATAAAACGCCAAGTGTATATTTTAACGACATTTATTGTATTTAATAAAATCAATGAGATTTTTGTGATTGCATTAGTATATAAATTTTTTAATATCAGCTTGCATTTTTGAAGTAGAGACGCGTAGTATTGGGTCTAAATGTGAATTCGATAACCGAGAACAGTGTTTGTTTTTTCGATAATTCAGAATTGAAAAAGTTTGTTCACAAATATATGTACTACCAAACATAGTAATTATTTGCTGAGCAAACCTTTTTAAATCCTTGTAGTTTTCAGAAGGCAAACTCCCATAGAAATCCACCAAATAAGTTTTTTCCTTAAAAGCCATTTTAAGTGTGTTATCACTTTGCAAATCTATCACGTTGATTTGCAAATCGCTTGGTACATTACCGATATCTACTGCAAAGGGGTTTTCGAAAATCTCCATCTTACGTGAGATCTTTTTGAAATCAGCAAACCGGTTTTCAAACTCAGTTTGTAGTTGCATTAATGCACTTTTCATTTTAGTATTTTGCCAAACAAAATTTATTCCAGTTTCTTCTACTGCTTTCTTGCAATTTGGAAAATGATCGAGTTTCCTTTCATCGATATGCTTGATAAATAATGTTAGTTTCATTTCAAATGATTTAACATCTGAATACATATTGCATATCAATTTATGTTTCCCCTGTAAACGTGTATTGAGTATATTCAGTTCGGCAGTCAAATCAGTTAAAAACCCAAGATCTACAACCCACTGGTGGTTGGAAAGTTCGTGTATTGCCTTTCCTTTCATCTCCATAAAGTTACAAATTTCTTTCCTCAAATAAAAAAATCGTTGAAGTACTGCTCCTCGGCTTAGCCATCTTACTTCACAGTAATACATCACGTCACCATATTCAGCTTCCACATCTTCCAAAAACTTTTGGAACTGGCGGTGAGTAAGCCCATTGTTTCTTATAAAATTAATAGCAGATACAACGGTATCCATTATTTCTTTCCACGATAAAACTTTGCAACACAATGCTTCTTGATGGACAATACAGTAAAATGTAAATGGAACTTCCGATCCAAACTCTTGCAGTTTGCTGTTGACTCTTCCGACAACACCTTTATTATGACCGCTCATATTTTTTCCGCCGTCCGTGGTGATGCTAGTTAATTTATCCCAGCTCAAGCCACACGAAATCAGAGCTTGGTCCAAGTGGTGAAATAAATCCTCTCTCTTTGTAGTTCCTTCGATACTGCACATTTTTAATAACTCCTCATAAACAGAAAAGTTTTCGTCAATTCCTCGTACAAATATAAGGAATTGTGCCGTATCCGACACGTCCGTACTTTCGTCCATCGCAAGAGAGAAGTAAGTAAAATACTGCGCTTTATCCTTAAGTTGTTCACGCAAGTTAGCACCCAAGTCTTCAGTGCGTCTGGTGCATGTTCTAGCAGAGAGACTAACGTTTTCAAACATTTTTTTCTGTTCCGGGCACACTTCCTCCGCGATAGCTAAGACACAATCTTTTACAAGTTCACTGTCAGTAAATGGGCGACAATGCTTTGCAATTATCTCTGCTACTTTGTAGCTGGCACGAACAGCTGATTCGCTTTTGTCTGTTACAACTTTAAAGGTATTCTGCTGATTTTTGAGTGACGATTTCAAGTTTATGATTTTGTTTTTTCGAGATTCCCCTTCAAGACACTGAAATTTAGTTTTGTGCTCAATATCATAATGTCGCTTCAGGTTATATTCCTTTACTACGAAAATACTCTTTTGACAGATTAAACATAGTGGTTTTTCTTTAAATTCGATAAAAAAATATAAATTTGTCCATGCTTCATTAAAAATCCGTCTTTCATCAACGATCTTCCTTTTTTTAGAAGCCATCTTGGGTGTATAAATCTGTAACAATACAGAAACATAAAAATATGTATTTATTTTTACGGAAAGAGTCATAGTTTTGTCCTATATAAAATCCTTAAATAAATACTCCCCCAGTGAGCAATATTTTTATTCAAAAAACAAAATCGTAATATTTATGTCAAGTATACCTAAAGTACACCTTTATTGACGAGTAAACAAATACTATCGTTGTGAAAAATTTAAAAGCAATAATTATTAGCCTGAAAAACTCCATACGCATTGAAAATATCTGCCGAGAAAGAATAAATAACGCCGACGGGACTCGAACCCGCAGCCTTCTGACTGCCGGTCAGATACTCTCGCCATTGAGCAACATCGGCCCATTCCGCCAAATAACTAAATATGTACAAGTATTTATTCATTCAACAGTCATTGCTTTTTTTTTTTCAACAATTATTTCTTATTAATTTTTTCACCTGAACCTACCAACTTTATTTTTTTGTAGAAAAAGCAATTGTAACTTCGAGTCCCGTTGGCGGTATTTATTTTTTCTCGGAAGCTATTTTTAATGTGTATGGAGTTTTTCAGGCTTATAAAAATATTACATTCGTAGTGCACCTCGTCTTAAAAAGTTTATCATTGTAATTTTTTTTTTAAACTGTCGTAAACTCATGGATACTTTAATATTGCATTGTTATATTCATTACTTGTAATGTTAGGAATAATATTATTATCATGCAGTAGGTAGGTACTTACCAAAAACACTAAGAGAATTCACAAAACAGATTTTATAAAAAAATAAAACTTGCAGCGAATGTAAACGCCGCGTGGGTGGGTAGTTAGCGCAGCGCGAGCGAACGAGTAGTGTTACTGGCGGTCGACAACGGAATGATGCGAGGTGCGTGTGGCGTTCTTGCCTTCCTTCTCTTTCCCCCCGCTCCCCCTTCGCTCGAACTTCACTATCCCTTCGCTCCCTTTCTCGCTTCCTTTCACTCGATTGTGTATAATATCGTCCGTCATGTGCGTTGCGGCGAGAATCTCGCGGGCCGCACCAAGATGTCTCGCGGGCCGCAGGTTGCCTACCCATGCTCCAAAAGATGACAATGCTATAGAACCGCTTTTTTAGATTGCTGCATTTGCTTCTAAGCCCCTCAAATAAGAGTTATTATTTACATACATCTTAAATTTGCTTCTGTTTCATTATTTTGTGCATCGACTTTACAATTTGTTTTTGACGGTATGGAGAGAAAGCTCTAGTTTTGATTTCAGCTGATTCTTTATTGAACCGATCCAATTTATTTTGTTATCCATGCTTAAATTCAAACTATCGTTGACTGGCGGTTGTGACCGAAGCATTGTTATAAATAATATACCGCCAATTAAAAACCGAACAAGGAAGAACACACGTTCGATACAGTCACAAAAGTAGTAACAAAGGGCTTAGAGTCTCTGAAAGTTGGAACGTTTCGATCCGTGGCCAATTCGGGCCAATCAAGAAGAGATAAGGGATGATAAAGAGATGGTATTTTCAAATCAGCTGGAAAGCTATTTTTTACAATTTAAAAGTAATCAAGGACGTTCATAATTAAATGTTATTCAGACAGGATCAACAAAAATAGACCATTCGCTCTAGAAGGAATTAAATATTTGGGACTTGTTTTTTTTGTTATATAAATGCTCTGAGGCTGAAAGGAGTAAAGAGAAAAACAACGTTTCTATTATTATTTTTTATGGTGAATAGCGCACAAGAGTCCTAACTGCTCCTAACCATCTAGAGCCAGTGAGACTATGACATTTGCAATCGGGGTATGTTGTAAGGTTGACGGTAGTAGGAAGGGGAAGGGTATGGGGAAGAAGAACGTTGAGAAGTGCCTGGCTATTCATTTCTTGTCACCAAACACGGCCAAAGCCATTTCAGGCAACGTTTCGATTCTGAATGGTGGTCTTTCACCAGGGCGTTACTTAGAGTATCTACCACTCTGGAACGTGCCGCAAAAAATAATAAATGTGTTATGACACATATCAATCAAATAAAATGTATTAGATACAAAATTAATGCATGGTCTATAAGCGTAGGTAGGTAATCAAGGTAAAGAATGGTACCTTTATTTATATGGTTTGGTCATCTACAGGGATTGGGCATGAGAAATAATAACAGTAGACTGTTTTAAGCGAAAGCGGAGAAAGAAGTCAGAAACCTCCCAAAAAGAAACATTTTTTAATCAAAAAAATGAAAAGTTTTATGAATGTGAATGAAGCAAAGAGTGTTGAGGGAATGAAACGTAATGAGGATATGTGTGTTTTAATATGTTGATCCAACCTCTCTGTCTATCAGTACGGGGAAACTGCATGATTAATTCTAAGATTAGTGAATACAACAACAAAAAGTTCCTTTTAATAATTTAAATTTATTTCATGTACATATTGATCAGTAATATTTAAATATTGTAATTCTCTTTAACATAGATTTCAGTAGTCGTAAATATTTCATTTAATTTCAACCTCATAGACTCATTGGACGTATTAATATAATAGCAAAACCCAGCATCTTTCAACGAATGAAATCATCTCAAAATACCATTATGTTTATGCCTCCAATTTGCAATCGCTCCCGGAATAAAAATAGGTTTCTTCATAATTTGCATGAACGCGTTTTGAGTTACCCATTTTCAAAATGATATGGTGCAGTGGTCGTCAAAATGAAACCTCACTTTAAATTTAAATGTAAACACGAAAAAATTTTTATGTGGTACGTCATGTAATGTCAGTAAAAATACAACAGAAAAATACTGAAACAAAAGAGAAAATGTCTTTATGTTAGAAAATAATAAGCCAAATTAAACATTTACGTTTTTGTATTGTACAAGTATTCTAATCCCTAACTACTATACTACTATATACCATTTTTTGTGTGTGTGTGTTTTTTTTAAAATTATTAGCGTCTATTTAAATGAGTATATACAAATGCAAAATATGATGTAAGTATAAAAATGTTTAAATAACGGAAACAGTAAAAAAAATGTATTTAATTCTTATAACTAAAACTATGTCGTTTTCAGTGCCGTTTTTAAGATTATCTCATTCTTTTTAAAGTTATCTCATTTTTTCAGCCAGACTTTAACTCTTGATTTGTATTCGTTCAACTTTTCCATTCGTTTTACATCTAGAGGAAGGCTTTAAAAAAACCTAAATTTAATAGCTACTTGACTAGTGGGGTCAACATTTTATTGATTGCTTAATATCATGAAATATTTCAGAATGTTTAATTTACATTATTAATTAAATATCGTAGTATTAATTTTTTATATATAAAAGAGTTCTATATATTATATAGAACTCCTGGGATAACAACACCCTCCCTGAGATCTGGTATTTTTATTTCTTTTAAATAACACAATGGTTTCCCTGTGTGTTGTTGTTTTAGAAAATGTAATAGTTTTCTTATTTATTTCTATTTTGTTACAGGTGCACATATCCAAAAGCAGTGGACTGAAAACTTCAATTAGGGAGGTAGTTATTTTTTTTTTAAGAACTTTAACGAATCATTGTTTGTGGTTTTATTATATTCAAATGGAGTTTATGTAAGGAAGGTGATCTAGTAATAAGTGATAGTTAAAAAAAGGTTCTTCAATATGATAAGATTATTTTCGTCAAAAATACATATGTGTGTCCCAATAAAATATTGATCACCTCTGCGAAACGCATGGGTAATTGGAAAATGCCTAATATACGTGAGGGAGAAATATTATTCAAATCGTCGAAAGCTCTGCAGAGATTCGTACGGGCGGGCATGTGAGTTTTCCAGACCGTTAACCCGCTCACTACGGCGAAGGCAATAAAGCCTGGAGAAGGCATGACAGCTGTACACCTAGGTAGAACCTACAGTGCCTCAGACGTGTGTATTGTGGGAATATGAAAGTACGTCAAGTCTTCTGCCGCGTGAGAGTAAATTAATTTATGTGGAAGATGCTCTTGGAAGGATTTTTAGTCTATTTCGATAACTTGTTTTTCTCACACTTTCAGAAGCGATAAAAAACAGATGTTTATAAAACATTTAGATACCTACCTACATCAAAATAAAATAATATTTATTATTTTTTATCATAATACTGCACAAGAGTCCCATCTGCTCCCAACCGTCTAGAGGCATCCTCAATTGGGGAATGTTGTGAGGCTGACGGTAGTGGGTAGGGGAAAGGAGATGGGGAAGAGGAAGGTTGGGAAGTATCTGGCTGTTCAGATCTGATCACAAACGGCTAAAGCCATTTTAATCAAGCAAAGTTTCGATTCTGAATGGTGGTATTTTACCAGGGCGATACTTAGAGTACCCACCACTCTGGTATATCTATTTATAGTTACTTAATTTGGTAATACCGCAAAAGAGTCCTAACTGTGGCATTTCCATTTGGAGTATGTCATAAGGCTAAAGAGAGTGAGTAAGGGTAGGATATTAGAAAGATGAAGGTTGGTTGGAAGTACTTAGCTTTCCAAAATTGTCATCAAAAATGACGAAATTCATTTCAAGCAACGCTTCGATTTGGTGTATTGGTCTTTCACTAGGGCGTTACTGAGAGTATCTACCATTCTGAAATGAGCCGCAAATTTACAATATATTTTGAATATAAATTTAATGCAAAATAATACCTTATGATAGAATTATTTACCCATACTGGGATTTAAGTCTTAAACATCCGGATTTGTAATCGAAGATCTTAACCGCTCGACCACGAAGTACGTCTATATTGATGATTTAATGAAACCATTTTTTTTCCTTTATCCCACTATTTTTCCTGTGAATTGGATCGATTTCTCCTTATAACGGACATCTTCAGATTGGTACAATTTTGATTGAATCTATGGTATATATATATATACCATTGATATCTTCTACGAGTATGTTGCTCATCATATTTCTAATTGCATGCAGTGGCGGCTCGTGACTTTTTAGTGTGCTAGAGTTGTAAGATGGAAAAAAACGTCATTATTGATGTTGTTGTAGCCCAAAATAATTATTTATTTATTTTTAAATTTCAATTTTTCATACGAAGATTTTTCAGAAATCCGTGCAGTGCACTACCAAAACTGGAAAATCCTGAAAATCTTCATACAAAAAAAAAATTCTTGAAAAAAATAAAAATCATTTTCGGCTACAACAACACTAACAATGTCACATTTTTCAATCTTAGCACTCTAACACATTAAATACTCATGAGCCGCCACTGATTGCATGACAGCCCTTGCGGATTTAGAAGTTATCATCAAGAGAATTTTCACTATTATCTGTGATTTCATCTTCGTCAAAAACTAAATTACCCATATTTGACCACTTTGCATAATAAAAAAACGCTGAAATTTAAAGTATGCTTGGTATAAATACGTGATGATTTCTTGCATATAATTTTTTCAGATTCAAACCCGAATCCTTCCATTTCAAACTTGACCGCTGAACCCCCAGAACGGACCCCTTTCGTCTCCGTCCAAATTCCACCTTAATCCCTCCCTAACCTTAGTGGTGGACCTGAATAAAAGATTTCCACAGCACACAAAACACATTCTACAAAATTTCACTTTAAGTACTTTCATATAAACATATTTATAAAAAAAAACCTACCGTAGCAAAAGGCAGCCCGCTCACCGGGTATAAAAGGTTATCTCTTCATGAATGCACGTCTAACTACAGTTGACACAGGAAGAGGGAGAAATATTCCAGCACTGTTCAAAATTTCCACAATGCGATATATTTATAAGGTTTCAAAATTATTTTAAAAAATGCCAACCATATATTTATTTAAGATTATGTACATTATTGTTAGCAGTAGGATTATTAGTATCCTCGGTGCCAAGAGTTCACCTGTGTAGTGAACTCAGGTGAACCTAAGAAAGTTTTGACCGAAGTTATATGCGTAATTTTATTTTATTTTAATTGTATTACGTATTGACATTGTTGTACATGTTATGTATATTTTTTCTGCCTTTATAGATGTTTCGTGGAGAATACTATCCCCACCTTCATAAGTAAAAATAGTATTACTTTGAAACTCTTCAGAAATACCAAAAACCACCTTTAAATAACACTTACTATATAACAAAGGTTTTTTTCTTTGACACTTTGGCAAATCATTGGCATTTAAATATTTGGAAAATTTGTCCAGCGCCGTTTTTGTGAAAAATCACCTGAAGGGAGCTTTGCAAATCTAAAATCTTAGACTTCCTTATAAATAACTACAAATAATCTATGGCACATAACTAGTTATTTATATTATATACCGATATAATATACGGAAGGATATTTAATTTATAGATATTTTTGAGTAATAATCGAATAATCGCAATTGTGAGCAATGAAATAAGCGCAATGACGGTCGGCGTAGTCGAGTGGTAAGACGTTCCAAATCGAATCCAAACGAATCCAAAGGTCGCGGGCTCAAGCCCGGCGTGCGCCAATAACTTTTATTACACATTCAATTCATATAAAAATAAAGTACATTTGCGACACGATCCAGAGTGGTAGATACTCATATTTAAAATCACCCTGGTGAAAGACCATCATTCGGAATCGAATCGTTGTTTGATATGGCACTAGCCGTGTTTGGTGACCAGATCTGAATAGCTAGGTACTTTACAACCTTCCCCATCTCCTTTCCCTCTCCACTACCTTCAGTCTCACAACACACCCCGATTGGGGTTGCCGTAGTCCTACTGGCTCTGGACGGTTGGGAGCAGTTGGGACTCTTGTGCGGTATTCACTATAAAAAAATTGTAAAACCCGTTTTCGTGAAAGACAAAGAACTCTTTTACAGGTAGATCAAAATAAATTACCAAATACTTTCACGTTTCATCGACATTTTTGGAAAAATATATTTTACCGCCCTTGAACAATAAATTTCTAAGAAAGCGTAAAACCCCACCTGGTGTCTGTTATTGTTTGGAAACGATGACAGAAGAACACCGACTGAGAATCGCATAGATTGGCAGTGGATTTCATGAATTTGGGCGCATTGAAGATACTCGTATTGATATCGTTTTCCAACTGTTCTGACGATTTTTCCACTGAGATGGGATTATTGCTGTCGTCAAACAGCACTAAAAAAAGAGTTATTTGGTGATAAAACAGTTTTCTACTGAAAACACGTTTATCAAGAACCTTACTCAGTTTTGATGTGAAACATAGTCCATTTTGGTAATAGTATAACTAACTAAATAACTTATTATCACTATGCCGTTTCTCCACGAGAGTATGCAGATAGGATAGACCACCATTCCATTTTGTGTTGGCACACACTCCTTGCTTCATTCACCTTCATACATACTCTTCCGAATCACATAAAATGAGTAAAGCAAATGATTTGATAATAGTTGATACCCGGCTTCGCCCAAGTCGAACCAACTTTCTGCTAACGATCAAGATTAAATCTTTTTTTTTAATTTTTTTTTTTTATTACATAACATTTTTAACCGCATGAAGCCAGTGGGATGGTGGTATCTAAATATCATAGCTAGGAAATTTGGTGAGTCTGAAAAAAATTGATAGGGGAAAGAGATATAAAAGATGAAGGTTCGGAAGTGCCCTGCTTTTCAGATCTGATTACTTAACACGGCAAAAGCCATTTCAAGCAACAAAAAAAAACAGAATAACAGTCTTTTCACCATGGCAATACTGACAGTATCCACCACTCTGGAGCGTGCGACAAATGAATACTTCACTCTTGCCGCAACTGCTCTAAATCCTCTGGAGCCAGTGAGACTATGGCATCCTCAAATGGGGTATATTGTGAGGTTGAAGGTAATGAAGAAAGTAAGGAGATGAGGAAGAGGAAGGTTGGGAAGTACCTGACTATTCAGGTCTGGTCATAAAACACGGCTAAAAGCATTTCAAGCAATGATTCGATTCTGAATGGTGGTCTTTCATCAGGGCGATGCTTTGAGTATTGAATACTCTGGAATTTGCCGCAAATAAACTATAAATATGAATTAGATCTGAAATAACACATATTAAATAATAAAATTGAACTCAGTACCTTTGGATTCGTAGCCAAGCGTCTCAACCACTCGATCACGGAAGCCATCAATCGTAATGACGGGTATGAAATAATTCATGTAAACATGAAAATATTGTGCTCGCCCGGTTTCGATCTCGCGTCCTCTCGAGTCCGGACCGAAGGAGCTTAACCTCTCGGCAAGCGGTCATAAAGATCAAATAAAAAAAATACTTTTAACAAGATAATATGCTTTTAAATGAATCGATATTCTTCAGAGAAAATCTTTCAAATTGTTTACTTTGCGAAGATATCCATAATTCTTTTAAAACGCCTAAGTACTTTCGTTTAAGGATGGCAGGTACACCAATATTTTAAATATCCCTTAAAACATTCAGTTAACTTGATCACAGCACTCTTATTTCACGAATCAGAAAAGCGAAATTTCTTCTTATAACCTCTTAAAATGGAAATAGGCTGCTGATACTTTATTTTCATGGAAAAACTTATTAAATTTACCCAGGTAATGGCCAAAATTTAAAATTAAAAGCGTGATCCTTTAAGGCTTACGTTAATTTATATCCCAGTTTTAATATCTCAAATATTCAAAGAATTTCTTCTCTCCTGTATTCCTTGAATTCATGTTTTATTGACTAAACTCTTTTTTTGACCAAAAACAATATTATATTCAAAATTGAAACAGTTAATTTTTAACATAATTAATTTTAGTTTTTTTCATAGATGCTTAAAATGGCTAAAATCGTGTTAAATTTTAATAGGCATGTTCCGTATTGTTCTTTTACCCTTTCTCTTTCCCTCCCTACTTCTTTTAGCCTCACAACATACCTTGATTGAAGATGCCGTAGTTCTACTGGTTCTTCGGGCAATTGATAATATTTAACGGTATTTAATATAATTTTTACAAATAAAAATATATGAATCTACCAAGTCAATTACTCTATAAGTGGAAAACGCGCTTGTGTTAAATAAAGATAGATACTTCAGATTACGGAAACCATTTGAAAATAACAAAACATGAAGTGGAAAAGCATGGCAGGTCCTGAAGATTCACGTGTCCGGATGAGGACACATCCAAATTCAAATGTCGGTCGTGTCAATAAAAAAGACATGTGTTTTGAAAAGTGAAAAAAAACTACAAGAATAGAGATTGAAAAAGAGCAGTTTTCTCAAACTACGGGCTGCATAGGGATCCTCAAAAAACCACGGGGTCTCTAAGAGGGTCCCGCTAAAAGTAGAACCGAAAATGAAGCAACAAATTTACCTTATCTTTAAAGTTTTTTATTTACTTTTTAAATATTAACGGTCATTAATGTAATTTTGAACTAAGTGTTACTTACGCACATCACAATACAAATTTTGTAAATGTAATAATTTTAACACTTGTTAAATGTTTAAAAACTAAAAATAAATACCGGCTTAGTATCTTAAAAATAATGTCATGCTAGGATCCCTATGTTACTCAGAATAATAAATGAATAGAATAACATAAACTTAAACTAAACATCAATTAAATTCTAAAACAGTGTTTTAAAAACAACTCATTAACTTTAAAAAAATAATTGATAAATTAAATCCATTGCTGCAATCATGGGCTGACATCTCGGGCTACTTTAATATTTATTATTCTATCGACGGTGTAGTTCGTGCGCCACTTGGAAGAGGCTGCGTTATTCCCCCGAATATGGCGAATATTTCCCAACATTCTCGGTTATTCCGGCGTCGGGACGCCCCCCGCGAGCGGCGCCGGCCGTGTATCGACGCCATCCAGTTTTTCATTTCATGCTTGTCAACACATGTCACATGTTGGTTCGGCTCACCCTCCCCGTGCGGGTACTCCAGAGTATCCCTTCCGTCTCCCGGACCTCGAATGCCACCCCGGCCACCTCGAACCCCCCCCATCCTGGCCGTCAAGCTGCGAGAGGTACATGCGGCCACCCGAGCATCCCGACAACTGCGATTATGTAACTGTAAGTTCCAATCATCTCGCTTTTTATGATGGCAATCAATTAATTCATCTTAGAAATTGAAAGAAACATGGTCACTGAATGGAAGAAATTCAAACAGCCATTTACACCCATATATAAAATTAATTACCAACTTTTGAAGGATCAATTGTAAAATATGTAGGATTAATTGGTCTGCAGTAGAACTAGTACAATAATCCTAATTGCCTTGAGACAAAAAAACTATGGTATTCTGGATTTCGGGGAATGGTGAACGACTGAAGGAAGTAGATGACAAGTAAAAAGGAAGAGGTATTAATTTTTTTATCTGGTCACAATAAATAAACCATTTTGTGCAACAATTCACATCTGAGTGGTGATTTGACGTCAGGTCTATACTGTAGAAAGATACATCTTAAACGAAGAAGAAATTAGGTGCTATGTTTTAGGGTTTATCTTGAAGAAGATTAAACCAGTGATGGCTATTATGAAAATCAACTTTTTGATTCACTTGATCTTATCGTATTTTTTGATCAAGTCAATTTCACATTTCCACGGACAAAAATCTTAAATATTTGTATTATAGTTGGTTTGAGGTGTTTTAAACTTTTCAAATTGACTTTTCTTTTTTTTTATATTTTAAAGGTCCTCGTTTCTATGCCGGTTTGAGCTTTTGAACAAACTGTGGTCGGCTGATAAGCATAACACCATAACCGTTGTGCTTATTGGTTGATCACCAATTTGTTATATAACTCAAATGAACTGAAAATCGGGGTTCAACGGACCGTTCGAATTTAAAAATATATAAATGAAATACACAAAATGGCGCTAATCACTGAATTACGACGATGTCAAATGTAAAGAAAGTTTAATGGCTGATTCACACCAACGTCCAGATCCGCTCAGTGCCGATATTGTTCCGCATGAGAGCTTATTGATATGGTATGAATATCGATCAAGGAGTATGTGCCAAGACAAAGTTGTGTGGCAGTATATACTTCTGCCCACCCTTGTGATATTTAACTACTTAGTTAGTTAAATAATTATTTTGCATTGTAAAAATACTAACGTCGCAGATTTTTTTTAATCAAAAACCATTTTTTTATCACAAAATAATATTTTTATTAATAATTAATTAATAAAAATATTATTGAGTGATAAAAAAATGGTTTAACAAAAAAATCTGCGTTTTAAGTATTTTTACACTTAATTACAAAATAATTATTTAACTAAATAAGTAGTTAAATATCACAAGGGTGGGCAGAAGGATATACTGCCATGCAACTTTGTCTTGGCACATACTCCTTGATTGATATTCATACCATATCAATAAGCTCTTTGGGGGAAAAATATCGGCACTGAGCGGATCCGGACGTTGGTGTGAATCAGCCTTAAATCACTTCAATCTCAATCTTGATACTTAAAAAAAAGACGCCTCAGCAAGATTTTAATTTTAATGCGTTGATGAAAGGTCGTTTCTAGATATATTTTGTAAAGCACACAAGTTCTGCATTGATAAATGGTTTCAGCCTTTTTATTTCAGATGCCGACCTGGTTTCGCTTGCGCTCAATCAAACCTTAGTTTTTTTTTTGTATATTAAACAGCATTAAACAAACTAGAAAGAAAGTAACTTTATTTTGTTTTATTATTTTGTTAATTATTATTTTATTTTTTTCGTAAAAAGTAATCACTTTGTGAAACTTTTGTAAAATCTCATAAAATTTCTCAGTATTCTTATAACGTTAACAGTTTTCAGTTGACGTCTTACCTTTTTCATTTCATATTATATTATATTCGTCTCTTTCTCTCTATTCCTTTGTTTTGATTTAAATGTTATTCTTTTGTTTTCTTACTGTTTTCTTTTTAAATTTTATATTGTATTCTCCCTCTGCATGTGTGAGTATATATAACCACACAATTTGTATTTTTTGTTTACTTTGATTTTATACCCTGATGATGCTTAGACTAAGCAAAACCGTTCGGTCATAAAAAAATAAAATAAAAGCTGTGGTCTTTTACAAAGTTATTATTTCCTTTTTTATTAGTTAAAATATTACTATACGGTGGTGTCATAAAAAAAAATTGGTATTTTCACTTTTTTACCCCATAAGGGATGCGTGGCTCTAAGAGATTTGACCTGAAATGGTCCTCATTTTACACACCCTCGATTTAGTTCCTTATGCTCCTTGAAGACACCCACCACCCCCTGCGCTCCCAGCCTAACCGCTTGTATAAAGTTAGTCCTGCCTAGTCTACCCGCACACTTCACCCTCCGCGAACATCTGATCGCCTGTTACTGATGCCTGGGATGAGATCATGTTTATATTAATTTTTCTAAGTCAGATTCGAGAATTTCCGGAAAAGATACCTACCGATAAAGGATACTGATATTAAGATTGACTGAAGACGATGCTGCAAAATTCAGTAATAAGATTTTGCAGAAAAAAGTTCTTAACTCAATAAGTATGGTTTTGCTGCCTCGTTTCTCGACCCATACAATGTCAAATTATTCTTAATACTTGAGACTTAGACAAAGGTCATGTCAAAAATATTTACGAATTTGACAAAATAAACGATAGGTAAAACATTTTGGTATGTGAATTCAAGCTCTCGTGGCATTCTGGGAAATTTGTGCGGAAGGAAAGAAGAAATAAGGTATTATGGTATATCACCAGGGTGATAATTATTTTTTAATTAAAAAAAAACAACATTCTTGGGTTACGAATAACCTGCCAATATCTAAAAAAAACTTCTCCTACCATCGTAATAAGCGCAAGATGTAGCTTGTGCAATGATGGAAGACTTAGCCAGCAGAGGGATTGAACGCACGACACCCGGGTGTGAATCCGACGCGTTTGTTCACACAGCTATCGATCGGTCTTAGTGTTCTTTAGTATTTTAGTAATTCATCTATTATTTTTAATTTATCTACACGGCTTTGCTAAAGGTTTTCTTTTACGACATCATTTTATATTTTCGTAGAAAAAAATCGCTTTGTGGTTTGAAATATTTAATAAAAATGAAATAATAACTTTGTATGAGACCACAGATTTTATTCGATTTTTTGTGAACGACCGGTTTCACTTACCCTAAGAATCATCAGGGTACATAAACAAACTAAAAAAATACAAAGTGTGCGATTATCTATACATAAAAAGGAAGAACAACAACGTAAAAAAATAACGGAAAAGTGAGAAAACAATAGAATAACATTTAAATTATAACAAAGGAGCAGAGAGAAAGAGACAGATAATATGAAAAGAAAAAGGTAAAAGGTTAGCTGAGAAGGTGATAAAAGAATAATAAGATTTTTTACGAGTTTACTCGAAATATACCTAATGTTGGACTACTGGACAAATTTTACTGATTATTAAGAATATGACTATCAATTTGAATGGCTTTTTTTATCAGTTAACATAATTTGATATAAGGAATAAGAGTTGAAGATGGTTAGTGATCAGATCTGAATAACCGGGTACTCTTCACATTCGTCTTTCAATCTCCTTCCTCTCCCCACTATCCTCAGCTTCACAGCATACCTTAATTGAGAATGCTATAGTTCTACTGGCTTTGGATAGTTGGAACTCTTGTGCAAAATTCACACTAAAAAAAACACTATTGTGTCTTGTCTTATTTTAAACGTTTTAATAGGTCATTAAATGTCAATAACTCGTGATTGTAAGTACGTTTTGGGCTTAGTTTATGATTTAGGGTAAAAAAATCGCTCTCTTTAATTTTCAAGTAAAAAAATCTATTCAGATTCACTGTTTGGGAGTTATTGATACATCATAAAACATGTTTGTACTGCAAAACATTATGAATTTAACTATTGAAATAATGTCAGTAACTTTCAACGTATTGTGAAACCGAAGAAGACCTAGAAAATTAAAAGATTATGATTATGACCGAGACACGAACTCGGATTCTGTACTCTATCCGAGAGTAATGTCTCTGCACAATAAGCTACCTAAACCATTGTATATTCTGTGTCTTCTTCTGCTGAATATTTCGTTGAAGAAATAACTTGTGTGGTTTTAATAATTAAAAGCATAAAAAAACACGTAGCATTAATTAGTTAATTCTATTTAAAACATTGTCTATTTATTAAAATTAACGTATTTTATTCGATAAATGCAAATTTGTCAATAACTTGTCAGGTTTTCAGATTGAGATTCGGGGTCTATTACCACAAATCTTTCCGCCAAGGTTTCTGTTAGTTTCGTCTAATTTTGACTGAAAGCAACTTCGAGGAATATCTGACTCGTCTGCGAATTGAATTTGACATCGTCTCGCAGTTTCAAAGTAGTTGCGCTAATCCAGACATTGCACACAACACATGGCACATGGGATTTAGATTGTAAATGGGAATGCATACTCGTAGCTGAAGATCCTTAGAAGGGTAAAGCAATTTCAAACTGTTTTATTAATGAAATAATAAGATTCGTATTTGATGTATTAGGTTCGCCATCACTCTGCTCTCTGTAATAATAGTTTAATTAAATCAACTAATAGGTACTACCTAGCTTCACCCGAATTTCAACAATCTTTTCCAAATTTAAAAAAAGAAGTTATTTTATTTTTATAGTGAATACTGCACAAGAGTCCCAATTGCTCCTAACCATCTGAAGTCAGTGGGACTATGGCATCCTCAATCGGGGTATGTTGTGAGGTGAAGGTAGTGGGAAGAGAAAAGAGATGAGGAAGATGAAGGTTAGGAAGGACCTGAATATTCAGATCTGGTCACCAAACACGGCTAAGGCCATTTCAAGCTACCTTTCGATTCTGAATGGTGGTTTTTCACCAGGGCGATACTTAGAGCATCTGCCACTCTGGAATGTGCCGCAAATATACTTCATATTATTAACTGCGATGTGTTATATATTTAGTGAAATAAGTAGTAAAACGTGTTGACGTAGGAAATTCTTCATCTAGCAGTAGATATAAAATAGTTACAGTAAGAGCCTTAAATAATAAAAAAAATCATGTTTTCACTACTAACTAGATATTAAGCTTTAAATTATCAAAATTTATATAGAAATGAACTAACTTTTTTATGATGTTGAATATAACGCCTTGGGGGTGATAATATTTAGCATAAAGCTCCGGAACAAATGCATTTCGAACGACCCGCCAAGAGCCGAACGTATATTTTGCCACCAGGGAATCAGAAGGCAGAGGAGGAAGGAGGTCTCTCTTATTTATCTTTGATAAAGCCGTATTAACATTCTGTCCCAGCAACCATCCCCCGAAAATAAGGGAGGGGAAGGGTGACCGGGTGACTTGTAGGCTTACTCAAGCGTCACATTACTCCGAAGATGTCGCGTGTTAAATTATACATTAAATCCCCCGCAGCCTCCCCAATCTATTCCCTTCTACGAGATAACCCTTCGGCAATGGTAAACCCATTTTGATTAATATTGGTTATCTTTAATATCAGCCCCGCAGTTAAATCCAATTAACTTCCGATGAATACAATTATTACCGGGGTTCGGGAAAAAATCTATCGGAGTAAATACGAAATAATATTCTGCGGTCGGTTATTTTTATGAAAAGCAACAAAATAAAGTCAATTACAAAATGGTTCTTGGTATTTATTCGATGAAATATTTACTAAATTGATTTTTGTATCAACTGTTTTTAGTATTTTAAATTTAAACCAAATCGTTTAGCTTACAGTAATCATGTTTCGTTTCGTGAAAAAAAAACGATCAAATACGTTTTGTGAATTCCGCTTTTATTTATTTTTTTTTTTGTTGGGTATGACCGTTTAAAAACTTTGGCTGTTTAGCTATTATTATACGTAACAGCTGTATCGCTTTCCGAATACATTAAATTGATACATTTTGAATATTAAAATGTCACACTTTTGTACTTGTTTATCATGTGAAGGTACCTTGAGTTTTCTTATGAATTTCTTTTGCATTCAAAAATTTTATTTGAAAATATTTGGTTAGAAAATAAGACTAACAAAGTGGTAATGTAGTTGACATGTTTTAACGGTTTTTCGTAATTTTCTCGATTCAAATATTTTCTATAATATGCTTACAGAGGAAACGCCTTGTCACAAACAATTATTGTTAAGTAATTCAATATCAAAGCTTCGGAAATACTATTTGCTTAGAAGCTTTTACCGTATTTTTGTAAAATACGGTAAATATTTACGACCCAAATAGTCCAACCACAATTGAATTTGTCAAATTTTATGAAGAATGCCTCGCAAGGTTAGTCATACTTCCGTTAATTTCCTTTTACGCTTTTATTTTCTTGGGAATACATGACTGTCGTGGGTTGAATAAAAGACCACAACTGACATAAAATCAGTGCCTTCTCAATACGTTCTGATTGATTCTGTGTACATTATCAAAACTTGCGCGTTGAACTGGGCTTCGTGTTTGATTCTGTTATTGTTTCTATAAAGCTATGTAAAAAGTTTTTAAGAATTTCAAGGCGCCGATAAGGCTTGTTTTTTTATCTAAAGTATTGGAGATTAATATATCTCAATGTTTACCACAATTGAACAACACCATATCTCACGTCAAATATCATTCGCTGCTAAATTTGCGTAATGCCTATAAGACAGTAGAGTACAAATAATACATAAATATGTATGTAGTACTTAGTGGAAATGAGAAAATTCTTCACTTCAAACATTACACTATATTAAACATTGATATTTGATTTTCTATTTTTTAAAAGATTTCATCAATTTATTTTTACCCTGTGAATGCAGAAAATATTTTAAAAGCATGTTTTTCGCGCCTCGTGAAAACAGCTTCAATTTGAAGTATTGAGATCTTCATTTATAGTTGTTGTGTTAAATTTGTAGAACTCAATTTAGGTTATTATAATTTAATTTTAAAAGAAAGAACAAAGTGATTGCTTTCTACGAAAATATAATTTAACAGTTATTTAGTTCCGCTAGGTTAAATTTTAATTGTGTGTGCCTTGAACGCCGAAATAGTTGTCATCAATAATCAAATTAAAACTATCGGAACTAAATAACAGTAATATTAAATTTGGTTAAAATAAAATTATAAAAAAATTAGTTTTAAATTTTGCATTTGATGACGTGACAAAAGTTATCAATCTCTCCACGTTGTTCTGCAAAGTAAATTTTTCAAAAAAGAAAAATATTTTTTTTAAATAAAATTGAACAGTAAAACTTTTTTAATAAAAAAAATTTCATAAGATTTTCTTTCGATATTCAGAATTGAAGATCGCTGCTTAATCTGAACCTATATATTTTAAAGCTGTTTTTCAGGACTACTATTTAAATTTTTTAACAAATTTATGTGCGAACATTACTTTTATATGTGTCTGGATAATGTTTGATTTTATACATGATCTGTATCGGGACTGTTTTTGATACCATTTTTTGTATTTGTAATTCTTTAAAAGTAGATTATACAAAAGATTTGTAGTATAAATGGTTCCATACAATACGTCATAGGAATCCAAATAAAATCATGTTACGTGTTACGGTAAGCATGTCCAACGACGACGGGTAAACTTAAAACTTAGACTGAATAAAGAGAACGTAGAAAACATTTGCTTTCAAAGGTCACGAGTATTCTGTGCTTGAAAGAGCTTTATAATCCCTCTCCACCCTCACCCTTAAATGGAAACACAAACACGTATATTGTGGAAATAATAAAATGAATCATCGCTTGTTGATTGGTGAAACTACGGTACATTTATTGTGAATATGCAATACGATGAGTTTTTTAAAAATTAAGTATTAATAAAATATTCTTTCAACAAACATTTATATACTTAGTAATTAAAAACCACTAATTGCACCACAGGCTGTTAGCATGGTCACCAATATAATTCAATTTGTTAAAAATGTACATGTTTTATGACCAGACTTTCCATTTTTTTTTAATGAACAATCGAAAAACACGAAACAAAGAATATGGCGCCATGTTTTATTTTTAAAACGTAAAATTACGTACTAATCTGAAAATAGTTGCATTAGCCTAAGACCTGGTGGTGTAATATCTGTTAAAAAAATGCATCATTCCACGGTTCATCACTTGTAAGTTTGGTGAGACATACAAAAAGCTTTTCTGCTTCATAATTCATTTGTGGTGTGTTCAATTTAAATTTCCAAAACGAAACAATTTCCCCTTCAGACGTGTAACACAACAGTATCCGCAACGATTATAATGCAATAGAACTCTTACTTTTGGTGGTGCAAATATTTAAATGGTATCAGATTCAAATGATATAGGTATTACTGTAAATAATTCCATAAGAGATTCATTTCCACCCCAGTAAATAAATCCTCCCGAATTATCTGTATTTATTTCAATAAAAAAATCAAATCCTCCAATATCGACTAACACTCAGCCCGAAAAGGACTTTATCCTGAATAAATTCTAAAAATACGTAAATACTCTTTTGGCAACATTGAAAACGAATAAATTTTATCGGATGTCTCATCGACTGCCATGATTTCGCCTTTCGCCATAATTCATGGGGCGTTAGATCCGTAGAAACGTTTTATGATCTGGCCTGTCATAAAAGTTGGCGTTGAAGTGACGTTGGTCATTCTCGTGCCTTTCACGCCAAAATACGGAACAAAAGAAAGTTTTTCTACTGTGCAAAATGCAGAGCAACGATGAAATCAGCGATCCACCGCACTAGCGACCTAATTCTTCTGAGATCCATACGAAAATCTATTAAATAAATCTTAAGCAAGTCGAGAATTTAACTCTGCTACCCTTAGAGTATACAAGAGGTAGCCCAAGCCAAAGCCAGTGAAGTCAGTTTTGGACTTGTTTTTGATGATTTTAACATGACTCGGCGCAAATGGGCGTGGCTAAGACTAAGGCTACGGTATTTATACATCCATTCATATCGCATATCGACATAATGTTTTTGTGTATTCGTATAGCCACTTTTTCACAGTATTTTTATCAACAAAAATATAGCATCTAACCTAAAAAACCGTTTAGTTGTGTCAAGTTTAGTGGCAAAATAAAAAATGTGGGCGGAGTCCTGCCGTTAACCAGCGAAAATAACCAGCTTAAGAACATTACGACAGTATATAGAAGCCGTCCAAGAAATTTGTTGTCTCTTTCTCTCTCATGGTGTACGATGTAAAAACACGGAAACAGTGATTTATTACAATTTCGGATGGGTTGGGTAAAACAAATTAGCTATCCCTCCATATATTGTTCCTTCATGCTGCTACCCTAACATAAATAGTGATTTACAAAAACGAAATTTAACTTCGTTCCACTGTTTGAAAGCATCTGTAACTTTAAAATTAAAAACAAAATTTAAAAAAATGGATTTAGTAAATCACCACAGTGATTCAATCAATTAACATTTTCAAAAAAAAAACTAACCTGAATATATTTTTTTATAGATTTCCACCATTTAATTTCTAAAGCGTATTTCCAAAACACCTAATTATCAATATTTTAACTCTCACGACTTTCTAAGATAGTCGGGAAATGTTGTAATTTTCGTTTTCAAATATTTGTCGAACAAACATTATAAGTAATAGCGCAAAAATCGATAGAATATGTTTATATATATATGTTTATTAACTATTGATAATTTCCTCTGGGAGTATGTACTGTAAGTGTGAGCTCTCTAAATTTGAAACTGATCAAATTTGAAAATAATCTTTTTTAATCTCTAGCTATCTAATAAAGTACCTACCAATAATGTATTTTAGTAGATGTTATTCTTTGTTTGAAATTAAACTAACATTTTTCCATGGCAAGTCAAGTGACATCCCGTGATTTTTCACGGGTATTTTCACGGGATTTTTCACAGGTTTTCTACTATAATATAGATAACTGAGCTGCATTCCTTCAACAGCAATTTACAAGTGTAAAATCTTACCCTATGGGAATATGTTCCACATCTTTAATATAGCTGTGTGCGCAAGGAAGAACGGAATGAGTCAATAAACGCGGATGTTCAGGAAAGCGAAAACAAAATTTAGGATATTTGTTTTTTTGTATTTAATCATATCATATGTCACATGTCCTTTTTTTTTAAAATAGGACTTTTGATTTTATTTTTCCTTGCTAGATATGTATCTAAGGAACAATTCTGCATAATTTACCCAAAACTTGTTTTTTTTTTACTCATTCCGTTCTTCCTTTCGCACACAGATATATTTAATATTATTTTTCTTACTAAACGGAATCGATTCTTATTCCGAGAAGAAATATCAACATACCTACCCGTTAAAAAACCTATAATAAGTTTGTCATGATCATCATCACCTTCTTATATTGGTCACATAAAATAATTAATTTGAGTGGTGTCGTGACTACAGTACTCGTGTACATATGCCGGTTTTTGCAAAATTTGTTTTGATTTTTAAAACTAGATTCTTCAATTTTTTAAGCGGAAAATTTAGAACAGCTAAATGGTATCCCCAAAAAACTGAATGTGTGTTTTTATAGAACTTTAGTAAATTGTATAATTTTTTGCCGTTTTTTTAGCTGCATCGAGAGAGAGTTGGTTGCCCGCAGGTAAACGTTTGGTCTGAAATACTAAAACTGGAACAAATTACAATAAAAAAAGTATAATTCCCAGTGAACTATTTTAAACTCAGAATCGAATGAGCAACTGATTTATACATTTCTATACACTAGTTGCATACTGTAACAAGTAAAAAAATGGCAATGTTAAATTCAAATACTTCAAAATCAATTTATTGTTTTTACGTACTACATACATACATATGGGTTGATGACATAATAGTTTGAATGTTGTTCTATTGTTTTCTCACTGCTCTTTTATTTTATTTTATATTGTTTTCTCCTTCTGTATGTATATATAACCGCATACTTTGTATTTTGGTTTAGTTCAAGTTTGTACCCTGATGATGCTTAGGCTAAACGAAACTGGTCGGTCATAAAAATTTGAATTAAATCTGTGGTCTTATAAAAAGTTATTATTTCATTTTTATTACATAACACAACCCTTCAATAATTATTACGACTCGGTGGTCTATAGAGATGATGAATGTGTGATTGCTGAATTATTAATTATACTTAACTGAATATGTGCAGCCATTTTTTTTACATGTTTCACTGTGGAAAGGAGGTATCGAAATGTACTCTGTGTCTCAGCTTATAAAAAACTATGTTAGATTTTTTTGGTTTTTTTTCAGTTATCCTGAAAAAACTCTTCCCTTGCAGGAATCAGTTAAGGGTAAACTGATTCTCTACATTTATTCCATCCTATAAAGTACTCCGTCATGATCTTAGAATTTGACAATCTGAGCGTTTTGCAGATAAAATACAGTGATGTAAATTCTTCAAAGTGTTGAATTTTAAATTGACTCAAAGGGAGGATTGTGGTAATCTGTTGAGCTCAATCAACCTCAAAACGAATTTTACCATTTTGATGTTTTCTTGTATTAAGATTTACTTTGGAAAAGAGCTGGAACTTTATAAATGATTGAATTGATTCAGGGTAGTAATATCGACTTGAATATTTTATTTTATATATGATTTGTGGTTTCATGTCAACACTTAATGTTTATTGGAAAACAAAACGAGATTAAAAAACGAAATGTTTATAGTATAATCTTGCTGGAGATGGTTTTTTTCGAAGTTTTTTTGTTGCTGTTAAAAGTTGATTCTTGTGAATCGCCAAAAACGAACGATTTTCGACAATACATCAAAGCCACTCAATAATGTATGCTATTATGACGAACGACGAACTTAATGTTTTTTTGTGAACAATACGCACTTCATGTAGCAGGATTCTGTAAGATAGGTATAATGTGATTGAACTAATTTTGTAGTCGATCGCAGTCTAAGGGTTAACAGTGAAAATAATAATTAATTTTGCAACAAATTTTAGTTTTTTTTAGGTGTCAAAATATATTCCTGGAATATAGTAATCATCCAGAAATACGTAACGGTGTAAGAATTAAAATAAATATAAATTTAATGAATAATCATTTTTGAAATTATTTTAATTTTGAAAGAATAAAAAATTGCAATATAATCTCCAATTCAACGTAAAATACATCAACCCACAAATATAACTCGTTTATTTAAGACATTCAAAAATATAATTTAATTCGATTCGTCAAAGGCATTCAATAAACCCATCATTTCGGTCAGTTTAACCTAGTACTCGTGTATACAAGTTAAAACGTCCTTTATCACCCTTGTCCTAGCCTTCCCGAGACTCCCCTAAACCCTCCACTCGCCCAACACCGCCCCCGGTTCACCCCACAGGAAAAAAACTCATAAAGTTGCACATCCGGCACAGCGCATCCATGTTTTATGAGTGTGTTTACTATTAAATTTTTCACACTTTTCATCACACGCCGGCGGTGGTTGTGACTCTGAATAGTGATAGGCATAATCGAGATGTCTTTCATGATAGAAATAATCGTTTGCATTTTATTTGAAAGAATGTTTCTTTCTGAGAAAAAAATCTTATTTCGTTGTTAAAATCAATAGTCATCCCCACCGTAAGCCCTTTATGTACACGTATACCTAGCTTTAGGATTGAGTAGATATTTTTAACATTGCCGGTGGGGAGGCGATTTTTTATAAAATTAATCGTCACGTAATACATTTAAAAAACGTTTCGAACATGCCTATCACTGGGTCTTATAGATATAGATCTTGATTAGGTTTTTTTTTTGTTTTCTTCATAACCACTACCAGTGAGAAGACGACAATTTTTCTACGACTATTCGAAACAACATTCGATTAATAAAATGTTTCGAATACGCTCATCACTAGATCATATAGTTAATTTCTTCCGCCCAGACTTTACCCTCATTTGCGAATACTGCGATATGTTCCAAAATACATTTACACGCGTATTTTAATGCTCCAGAATGTAAATGTTGTATTTGTTGCGTAATTAATAAATTTACGTTGTTAAATTTTCTACCAGTACATAAATTTTAAATAAGGAACACTACAATGTACTAGACGTCAAACAAAATGAAATTGTAATAATTGCTTTTGCGTAACAATTTGGAAATGAATGATTTTTTATGTAAGTACTAAGCAAAAGCAAGGGATTTGGTTTTGACATTTGTAAAATGGCAGAAAACGAAAATTAATAGAATGGTTGAGATTGTTTAGAGGGTAGATTGAAAGTGTGATAACCTTATTGTCGACACACTGTTACTGATCATTACTTACTTTTACTCATTGGCTTCACGTCCACCAAAAATTGATTACTGATGCATAGCGATCGATGAAATTTGGCAAAATATATGCTGCTCCAGGCACCATTTGACGTGTCACCTTCATGGCCGAGCAGATAAGATCCTTGGGTTCGGACCCAGAGAACGCGGGTTAAAAACCTAGTATGCGTACATTTAAAACGTTCTGTTAAATACTTCCCAACCTTCCTCTTCCCCATCTCCTTCCCCTCCCTACTACCTTTAGCCTCACAAAATACTCCGATTGGGGATGCCATAGTCTTACTGGCTCTAGACGGTTGGGAGCAGTTGGGACTCTTGTGCGATATTCACTATAAAAGAAGGTTTGATAAACACACATAATTAACATAAAATAACATTTGACATATTTTTTCCGCAGAGTAGTAGATATTCTCTGAATCGCCCTAGAGTAAGACCCCCATTAAAAATTAAAACTTTGCTTAAATGTTTCTACCCATGTTAAGTGACCAGATCTGAATGACCAGGTACTTACCATCCTTCTCTTTTCCCATCAACTTCCCCCCCCTCTTACTCCATTCATTCTCACAGCACATCACATTTGAGGATGTCATATACCCACTGGCTCCAGGAATTTTGATCTCTTGTGCGGTATTTTTACAAAAAGGTGCATGAACAAAAGTATTTAGTAGATAATATATACACGTATTAGTCCTACCTAGAGAACGTGACGTATTACAGTAAATAGAATTTTTACATTTAGTGCAATTCTCGTATCTCATGTGATGCCTGCTAAATAAATTTTTCCAGAAGCCATAAAGGGGAAGCAATAAACATAAAATTTCACATTTATGCTAGCAAGTGTATTTTTGCGCAGCGATACTTCGCAGCACAGTTTGTATGGTCTCTCTACATTTTTGGAAATAATCCAGGGACCTTCTTTTGTCAATGTTTAGTGCATTCGGAAAATAAGGTTTTTCAAAGTAAATAATTGAAAAATGACACATCTTTTTATCAATATTAATAGAACTATTTGGATAATTTGTATATCGCGGTTTTTGTGAAAAATCACCCCAAAAGCGCTGCAAAAATCTTAATTACTAGGTTCTATCCTTTTAATAACTATATATCAATATTTACGTCTATTATGTACAGCGGTAATACACAGATGCATAATTACTTGAAAAGATGATAGATAATAGATAGATCACTTATCACTTAAGATAAACTTTTTTTTTCTAGTTTGGAGAAAGATACAGTTTTACACTCAGAGGAAATGATATGATGTTCTCAAAATTATAGTTAATATATTTATTTACGTTTTTTATTGTTCGATTTAAGGAAATGAGAGCGAAATTCATAACAAACTTTCTTAATTCGTAGTACAGTATCGGGATTTGATTAAAATTTATATGAATTGGTAGATATTTGTAGTATTGCCCTGGTGAAAGACCAACATTCAGAATCGAAACGTTGCTTGAAATGGCTTTAGCCGTAAGTTAATATAAATATAATATAAAAAAAAAATATATATTTATATATATTTAAGTCAGCTTTTTGTCATAATAATGTTCCTCAATATTAATGAAAATACTTCATAAGTAGCAAATCCTCGATTTTTTTTTGTATTTACATAGTCAAAAGCGTCAATTTTCAAGCACCTTATTAATTTGCATTTGTAAGTGATACCCGATTGAAAGGTATTGACGAATTTAATAGAAAATAGGTTTTTTAACATATTTTCATAACATAAAACATACCTAAGGGACTACGATATGTGATATTCACATTCGTTTTGATATATAACATGTGTAAATGGTTTCTAAGAAGTCCTCCTATAATGAAAATAATTTGTGAATACTTCTCAATTTTACTACGGAATTTGTGCATGATATCTTTCTGCGTCACATCATATAGTAAACATGTTCTTGTAATATATAGGGTGGTTCATATAAATCTGGCTCATAAAATGTTTAAAATATTCAAACCTATTTTTGGTGTTGCTTGTTTTAAAAATAGTATAGGTATTGCGATTGAAAATGAAATAAAGTTGACCTTAATATGGTCACATTTATAATAAAAACATTGAAATATTTTTTTGAAGTACTTAATATTCTTAAGCTCTAAGACAAAAACCTGGTTGCCCGAAGCAAAAAAAAAATCTAGTTCGGTGAGCGGTGACGTCATGTAAATAAAATACTTTTCTGCTTTGAATATCTACTACAACGGAAGTTATTTTTAAACTCGAAATGTTATTTTTACTATGAGCTTTGAGTTTTAAGTTATCTAAATAAGTCATAGAAAACTATGTAGAAATTATTTGTTCCAATTTTACAATCATTCGACAAGAAATAAGAATTTAGAAATGGAGCCTTATTGGGGAAGTAAATGTAGTTAATTGTCATCATTATAGAGTTATTAATTTATTAATTGTTATTAATTAATTTATTAATTGTCATCATCATCATCATCAATATATTATTAATATTCATCATCTTCCTACCTTTCCCTACTTGGGGAAGCAAATGTAGTTGATTGTCATCATTATAGAGCATTTTTTAGGAGCTTCTAAGTCCATTGCATTATAACCATTCGAAAACGATTATTTTTCTATTTTTTTACATGGTATACCGCACAAAAATGCCAACTGCTCCTAATCACAACATACCCCAATCGTCTAGAGCCAATGAGACTATGGCATCCACAATTAGGGTATGTTGTGAGGCTAAAGGTAGTAGGGAGGGGAAAGAGATGGGGAAGAGGAAGGTCAGAAAGTACCTGGCTATTCAGATCTGGTCACTGAACACAGCTAGAGTAATTTCAAGCAACCTTTTGATTCTTATTGGTGGTCTTTCACCAGGGCTAAACTATGAGTATCTACCACTCTAGAACGTTGCCGCAAATATACTTTATATTTTTTTGTATTAGTTAATGTGTTCTATAACAAAATCGCACCTTACACAATATGGTTGCATTATGCCAAATGGATGTTGATATTTTTACCGGTGAGTTGCTCGAGCAAATAAAAGTGTCTGGTTCCCGCCCAAGCATCGCGGATTCAATCCTCTGCTAGATGTGTTCTTCATCGTTGCACAAGCAATATTCTCCGCTTATTGTGATAAGAGTAGAAATAACTTATTAACGGATTTGTCTGTCCTTAGAAAAAGTGATTGATACAAAAAAAATAATTAAAATGAATAGTTAGTTATATTTTAAAACTCGAAGTATTGCCGTAATAATTTTTAACCTTTACTTTGAGAACACCCAGTTAATGAGAATATTTTGCTTCCGATTGAGTAGATTCAAATATGGACACTAAAATTGCTAGTGGAAATCTAAACACGAGCGCGGCCTTAAAAGCAGGCAAACGACGTATTGAGGTAGCATCTTTGAAAATGTGTTCACAAAGAAATATATACTAAATTAATATTTGTTATAATGCTGATTTTTTAATGTGGCCTCTGACCGGTTTTTTGCAAAAAAAATATGACAGTAATATTTAAGAATTTGAAGGTTTTTAAAAAGCTATTGGTGTTTATTCAAGGATTCTAATGTTTATTTTAATATGGTATTATTTTATTTTAATAAGCCTTTCTTCCAAAAATTAATTTTCTGAACCTACATGTTTTATGGTTTTTTGAATAGTTGAATATTAATATTTTTAAGTGAAACATTGAAGGCTCAAAATTTGTTATAAAGGTATACGGCTCGATATAATACGTCCTGTGGTAAATTATGCTTTATTAAAATGAATTGTTTGACAATGAAACCAAAAATAACAAATTATTGTATCGAAATAATTGATATGTTTGATATTAAATAGTATTAATACTTTCGTAGAAGGCATCATGTACACCAAAATTGGAATTCAACTGTACGCTATATACTCGTATGTATAAGGCGATGGAATTATTTAATGAAACTGCATCTATCTTAGATATATATGTACACATGTCGTCGATGGAAATAAAAAAAAGGGCTATAAGACACTTTGGTTAAAAATGAGTTGAATATGCAGTTTTGATCAGTTCTTTTTTTGCATTAAATGCTCTGACTCTCTTTTAATTCTGAAGACATTTGAGGCCCTTTAGTCCTCTAAAAGATATTTAACGTTTGGATTGAGGTTTGTTGTTAGACTAAAGGTAAAATTGAGAGGAAAGGGATGGGGAAGAGGAAGGCTAAGTACCTGGCTTTTCAGATCTGGTCACCAAACACGGCTAAAGCCATTTCAAGCAATGTTTCGATTCTGAATGGTGGTCTTTTACCAGAGCGATAGTTACGAGTATCTACCACTCTGGAACGTGTTGCAAATATACTTTATATTATTTTATATAAATTAAATATGTTCTGATACATATAAATAAAATAAAAGTTATTTGCGCTCACCGAGATTGAATCCGCCACCTTTGGATTCGTAGTAGAGTAAAAGTACAATGTCTCTAGTGGCAGTTCAAAGGGGTCATTTAGGTTTATAATTCTAGTGAAACCTATTTATTATTCCATTTAGCATTTACTCAATAATTTAAACTGTCAAATAATGTTGTAAATTCACAACACTATCCACTTTGATGCACTTTACTAAAATAGCTCCCACAGCTGTCGTCAACAATATTGAACATTTAAAAAAAAATAGTTCTCAACTCACGTAAGATTTAAATGACAAAAAGATTTTTATTTTTAAGAGATCTTTAACAAACTGCTAGCCTTTAAATTAAAAAGAACAAATTCTAGTGGGAAACGATTTGTAATATACTAAGAACAATGTAATAATAAAAGAAAACCCTCCTCTAAAAAACTTCAACGGTCCAACACAATTATGTGCTTATGATCGCTTAAAAACTTTTACCTAACTCCTGAACGAAATAAGAGATGAAAATAACTTTGAACGAAAAACATCTTACGCGAAAAAATAATATTTTCACATTACCCAAACATTCAAAGACGGATAAAAACATATTTTTGCGCTAAACTCAGTAAAAAAGGATAGTTTTTCCTTTTTTTTACATAAAACACTTTCAAATACAAAGTGGAATATATTGTAAACAGCATGACTTAACTTTACTACTCGAATTAATAATCTGATTATATTATTAAAATTACCTTTAATATTATGTTAAATGTTATAATTATGTTATTTTGTGGAAAAGAAAAGAAAAGTAAAAAAAAACAGATTTGAATAATGATAAAAAAAAATTATATTATTTTGAGATTGACTAACTAATTACTTACTTATCTAACCACCACGCCGTTTCCCTGCAGGGATAGGCAGAGAGGACGGACCGACACACAACTCTGTCTTGGCACACACTCCTTGCTTCATTCACATTCATATACTGTCTCATTCATACTTTTCTGTTATTCTGACTCTCCACATGGCCCGATTCATGTATTCGATTCACTTGATTGTGCCATGTCTTTCTCGGGCGTCCCCGACTTCTTCTTCCATATTTTTTTTTGGTTTTATTTATTTTATATTAGTTACTTTGTACATTCAAGTTTACAAGTAGTTAATTATTTCATTTTCTTTTTAACCATATAATATTTTAACTTATATACTACTTATTTTTTTGATTAATATGCATTTTAAATAATTTTACAGGCTATTTTGAATTTATTGATAGGCATGATTTTGATGGTTTCGAGCAGTGCATTATAAGATTTCATCACTTTATAAATTAAGCTAGTTTGTGTGTTTGCTTTATTTTTTTCTGGTAGTCTAATTTCTTTGCATGCCCTTGTATTATAATTGTGAATATCAACATTGTAGATAATTTTGTCAGAAAAATATTTTGGTAACAAGTTGTTCTTCATTTCATGCATAAACATCAATGTGTTTAATGTTAGCATCTGTTTTACTGTTGGCCAATTTAGTTCCTCTGACATTTTAGTTACTTTTGAGTATCTATTTCGCCTAAGTATAATTCTCATTGCTCTATTTTGGAGAATTTGAAACCTCTTTTGTTCTTTGTCGTTACACAAGAAAAGAATCGTTGAACAGTAGGAAAAATGTGGAGCAATAATGGAGTTGTATATTGTAATTGCGGTTTTTCTGCAAATTTTTTGACGAATTCTTCCCAAAAAAGAGATCTTCTTCCCGATTTTCTTTTGTGTGTACTCAGCATGTTTGTTAAAGGTTAGCTTTGCATCTAATATAACTCCTAAGTATATCACATCACTTACATTTTTAATAATGTCACCATCAAATTTAATGTTGCTTTTACTGCATGTTTTCTTAAATACAATTATCATACATTTTGTCTTTTTTGTATTCACTTTAATTTTATTCATTTTAAGCCATCTTGATACATTATCTAGTTCATTATTCAAAATATTTATTAACTCTTCGTAATTATCTCCAATTATGTATATGAGCTTCATTTCAATATCTCGAAATGTGTAGTCCTTTCTTTTACCAGAGCATTTAGTCTCACCTACCACAGGTACACTATGCTCGATCATAATCTCAAACGCGTTTCCACTATAAAGGATCTTGAGATTGTGTACGAAAGTAAGCTTGCATTTCGTGTTCATATCGAAGGGGTGTGCCAGTCGGCATTGAAAATGTTAGGGTTTGTTCTCAGAACCGTCAGAGTTTTTAGGGATACCCGAACTCTGAGAACACTCTACTTCTCTTTGGTCCGCAGTAGGCTGGAGAGTGGTTCAATTATTTGGAATCCTCATGAGGTGGGGTACTCCCTCATCTTGGAGAGGGACCAGAAAAAGTTCCTGAGATTTTTATACATGAGGGAGTACGGCCACTATCCGTGGCTCTACCCAACGAACTTTCTCCTGGGCACGCTGGGACTTCACTCCTTACAGCTCAGGAGAGAGGGGTATGCCGCCACTCACTTCTTCAGACTGCTGCGGGGCTATATTGTAAACCCTGCTATTTTGGAGCGCGTAAGTTTCCATGTTCCTGATGACTATCTAAGACAGCGTCTTCATAGATTATTCTATCTTCCTGCCTGTAGGACCAACCTGCCAATGGTTCTGCCGGTGGGGAGAAGTATTTTGCTCCTGAACAAAATCTCTTCCGATATCGACTTATTTCATGTCAGTGAGGAGAGATTCAGAAGTGAAATCCTATTGATTCTTGAAAGAGTTTCTCCTCATTGACCTGATCATCACCACTGCCTGAAATTTTATTTTTTTGAAATTTCATCTTTCTTGTGTATCTATATGGTACTATAATTTGTATTTATTTTGTAAAAAAAATAACTTATTTTCTTATATGCATTAAATTAAAAAAGTTTGTCATGTATAAGAAAATTAATAAAAAAATATTATTATTATTATTATTATGAGGGTATCATCAGCAAATGGTCGTACTTTGCACTTTGAAAATATTTTTACCATTTCGTTTATATTTTGAGAATGAGCTCGGTGATAATCATAGAGGGAAATAGATTTGTTCGAAATTTAAAATATTTCTTATTCGGAGTAAACTTCAAACATAACTAGGTCAATTAAAATTAGGCAACGAAGACACAAAATAACTATAGGTCACCTGGTTATTGATCTCCGATATTTAGGAATATCTTGAGGCGGAAAAGGATATAATACATGATTCATCTGGAAATCCTTTGTCAGAGCGATACTGAAAGAAGATATCATCTACTCTAGAAATAATTAAGAGATGTATTTTTTTACGCATACATTCAATTCTAACTGGTCTTAAAAACGGGACACACCATATTAAACGTACGAAAAATTATTTTTAAACAATAAAAGTAGAGCCGGTTAGTAGCCGACTGGACAAATGCGTCGGGTTCCTATTCGGAAATTGCAGGTTCAGTCCTCTGTTAGATAAGTCCCCCATCATTGCACAAACAACATTTTCGGCTTTTAATGAGGGTAGTAGAAAGCTTTCAAATATCCCCAGGTTATTCGTAACCCGGGAATGTTTGTTTTTGTTTCATTGATAAGAGATTCAATTGGCTTAAATCAACCATTAAAATATGAAATATTGTTTGAACGATTTTTTTTACGTCAAATAAATACCGTATTATTTGTTTATGATTACCTGAGATTACGATGAAATTATGTGAGCCAATTATCAAAATATCCGACCTAATTGTTTGCATAACTGCTAACTATTTCGAATATCAACCGTATTTTACATATTTACAAATGGTTAATGAATCAACCTAAGTGTTCATAGGAAATACGTTATATTTTTCATTTTTCAATAGTAAATAGCGCACAAGAGTTCTAACTGCTCCCAACCGTCTGGACTATGGCATCCCCAAATGCGGTATGTGGTGAGGCTGAAGGTAGTGGAGAGGGGAAGGATATGGGAAAGAAGAAGATTGGAAAGTACCTGGGTATTCAGGTCTGGTCACCAAACACAGCTAAAGCCATTTCAAGCTACGCTTAGATTCTGAATGGCGGTCTTTCACAAGTATACATTATTTTACCTGCACAGTATTGTACTTTGCAAATTATAAAATTATGTAGGTACGAAATCTTAATTTGATATATTTATTTACACCCATCTTTTTATAATGTTTTTGTAAATATTTTTTCGTGTTCCAAAAAAAAGAACGTATTTGAACATGTGAAATAATACATATTAATTTAATAAAAGTTATTTGCGCACGCCGGGATTCAAACCCGCGACTTTTAGATTCGTAGTCGAGTGTCTTAACCACACGACCACGGAGGCAGTCAACATCAGATGTTAAAAACTCAACAGCCAAAACTTAAAAAATCACTTGAAAAGTGGCCCTTAGAAAAGTCAACTGAAAAAATCCCAAAAGCGCCTTTCGCAGGCCCGCCCGCACTGGAACACTGGAATGTTCGCCAGTTGCGTTCCTCATTCGTTTCGAATCATCGGTGTCGGTCGGTGGTACCTGGTGCGTCGCTCTCTACGGACCTCTCGCACGTATCATATCGAAGTATTCCAGTGTAGAAAGTTTGAAACTTCGAGTAAACAACGAACGACAACATTCGACGGCGCGTTTCAACGCCTTTTGGCGCAAAATGGCCAAAGAAACCGCGTAGAGTTTTGAAAAACTTTGCAAACTTTACTGACAGTTCTGTTGCACGGACGTGTTTTATAGTGAATCGTTGCGTTTCCGACGAATGTTTTAAACGAAATATCAATTCATCAACAAATTAAAGTGTGTTTCAACAAAAAATAAGGACTTTTTAACAGTTCATTGACAGTTCTAAGTTCTTACGAGCATCGTAATGACGGGAAAACAAGGACGGAAGATGACTTCTGTACTGGGTGCGACAGGTGCGAATGCCGTGTGGTGTGCTATCGTTATGTTGGCGCTAATTAAAGGTGAGTCTTGTTATTAAACATCAAAACAATCACGATTCAAAATAACCTCTCTTTATTAACAGGTACATTCTACCATTGTTATGAGACAGTGTTAAAAATGATTATTATTATAATGAAGCTAGGTTCGAACTTAAATTCCTTTGTTATTAAAAACAAACGCGTTAGGTCGTGACGAAATAGCAGCTGTACCTGCGACTGAGTTCAGGTGAATAACTTTTACCTGAGAGCGCAGGCATACAAAATAACAAATATTACTTTATCTAGCGCTCTGGTGAGAAAGTGAATTTATCAATGAAGCATCCAGGTTCTGACTCTTTATGACGGTACAGCTAAATTAATGGTGAATCATGGTATTAGATAATAAACAATTCGATTTAATTCATGAACATGTTTCATCAATCAGCCGTTTTAAAGTTTATTAGCATAAGAATTTATTTGAAAAAGGAACTTTATAAATAAAACACGAACAAGTTCGTGAAAAAAATACATTAGTAAAATATATTTTTATGATTACCGAACTACTCCTAATGTAACCTTTATTATTTAAATAATTCAACATTCAATTGGATATTAGAAATAAATGTACTGTAACCATATAATATGTAAAGATTAATCAAATAAAAAGTACTTATTGATAAAATGTATTTTTCGTGTCTATTGCCAATTATCAATTATGAAATATACATTTATATCATTTGTGTTTGCTACACTTTTAACACAACTATTTTTAGTAATCCATTATTACCGGGTATTTGTTTTTACGTAAGAAAACAGGTGCCAAAAAATCGCAAAAACTTAATCTTTAAAAAAAATTATCCAATCAATATCATTTATTTTTTATTTGCTATGGTTTATTTAATAGACATATTTTTTTCCAAACAAATTATTTCTTCTGTTAATGTACAGTTCACAATGTGCGGTACTAAGCTAAATGTACATAAGGTAAAAAGAACTCTTATCTTGTATGCAGAAAATAAATAAAAGTAGTCTTATCACGGCGTGTTCTAGAATTCTAGATGATAAGATATGTGATTAGTCAATATCATTTTACGTTTACGGTGTGACAATACAGTATGTTATCAGAGAGCGCTAGTTTCATAATGTAATCCTTGTTTAATTAATACAAGTTTTTTTCAAATGTGTGGGACTGCGATTTATTTTTGTTAAGTTAAATATTATTATATTTTCGTAGAAAGCAATCACTTGGTGGTTTGACATATTTAAAGAAATGAAAAAATATCTTTGTACAAGACCACAGATATATATGTATATTTTTTATGACCGATTGGTTTCGCTTAGCCTAAGCATCATCAGGGTACAACATTAAAAAAAAAACATTAAAAATTGCGCAGTTATATATACATACAGAGGGAGAACAAAATATAAAATAAAATAACAGAAAAATGAGAAAACAATAGAATAACATTTAAATTATAACAAAGGACCAGAGAGAAATAATAATACCTAAATTATTTTTTCCTCCATAATTACCTCCACTTCTTAAATAAATACATTCGAATTGAACCGCATAAGTGAGTTTTTTAAGAAAAATATATTAAAATTATTTTTAAACACAAAATTAGTAAAAATTATCTTCATTTTTTTTTTTTTAACTTTCTCTAAAAAACACTTACAATTTAGGTATCATAAGTTTGTTCAATTCATAAACCATTCAAACCAAGATTATCAGAATAAACGCTATAAAAACTTAATATGTCATATTAAAATGAATATTATATTGACGTAAGTTAAAACAACAACAAACATCCATCTATCTTTCTAAACTTCGTCTTTTAAATATACCTCAAATTCTAGAATAGAGTAAAGAATGGTGATTTAAAAAAAAAAAATGTTTATTCCAGATCACAAGGAGGGAGATGTAATCCCATATGGAAAAAAAAATACAAAGATAATAAATAAAGTAACGTGATAATATATGGTATTGAATAATAATAATAATATTAAAATTAAGCTTCGCTTCAAGACATCATGAATCGACTCCATTGTTTATAATTGCCAGGCCAATCCCACCATTGTAAGGGAAGAATTTTTCACTATCTGAGACGCACGGGAAAGGATTAAATTTTTATTTATGCTTTTAAGGTTTATTTTGTAGAACTCCATTTTAATTTTTAGGTTTTATAAATTATATTTAAACAATAATTATTATTATATTAATTTTTTTTAAAACAATTTTTAGTTAAAAGCTCTGCGATGTAATTATTTTTTCCGCGTGAGAGCTGTTTCGCCTTCTAAGGGCATTATCAAACTGTCCCTCAGAAGGCGAAACAGCTGTCACGCGTAAAAATAATTACATCGCAGAGCTTGTAACTAAAAATTGTTTTATTAAAAAATAAAAAAAATTATTGTTTAAATATAATTAAAAAACCCAAAAAAAAGGGTTAAATTTTGTTGAAAAATCGTGTTTCGTACATTTATTTTTGCGAATTCAACAATCACTCGATCTTGCAAAAGCTATATATAATTTTCACTATTCATCAAACTTATTGAAAGCGTACTAGCGGCCAAAACCATGACCGCGACGAATCTTGCTCGAGTCCACCATAAAACGCGCGCATGGCTGCGGCCGCCCGCCAGGTCGCAGTGACCAGGAGTAGTCAAGAACGGGTCGCGGTGGACACTGGGCGGTCGCAGGGTACCACCACACCGTAACCAACTAACCATCACGCCGTTTCTCCGCAAGGGCAGGCAGAAAAGACAGACTGCAATACAACTCTGTCTTGGCACACACTCCTTGCTTCATTCTCATTCATAGATAGTCTCTGTTATTCAGACTCTTTACATGGCCCGATTCAAGTGTTTGATTCACTTGATCGTGCCATGTCTTTCTCGAGCGTCCCCCACTTCTTCTTCCATACACTTTCGCGTCATATATTTTTTTCACACTCCTTTCTTCTTTCATTCGCTCTACAAGCCCCAACCATATAAGCGTCCCTTTCTTGATCCCATTCATTACGCTTACATCAGCCTCGCATTCTTTTCGGGTGTCTACATTTTTAACACATGGTTGGTATAAGCACGCCATTGTGGACTGCTAGCTTCAATTCTTTGGACAAAAGTGTATTTGCGCCAACATCGTGCAGTCCTTCATTAATGGAGTTTCCTGATTCACCCTTTTTTCAATATCCTTATACCTACCCCATTCACAAAGAATGAGAAACAGCCTCAAAATATACATTCTTTTCGGGGCGTTTGACTGACTATTGACTGTAGGCTGGTGAGAGTGGTTCACTACCAAACCTGCAAAAAAACTAATGGCGCATGCCCTGAACAAAAAAGTAACTCTCGTCCGAAAATAACACCATTTTCTAGTAATCTTTAGTCCATTCTTTATATTTTATGCCCATCCCACCATCTTCTTTTTCATTGCAGCATTGGCAAAGTCTTTCTGTAAGTCGTCGATGGTCTAAGTATGGTTTTTTCTATTGTTCCATATCGACACATCGTCTTTCCCGATAGTTTTTCTTTTTCGACCACATTTATCATCTCTCAGAGAGATAAAATTAAGTAATTTTCCTTGTGGATTTTTATAAGTTTTTATTCTCTCCATTTTTAGATATGTCACTCTTTTCTGCTATCTGTCTCTGAAACATTGGAGTATTTTCAAACAGTGCAGAAACATTACAATGAACTTCTATTGAAATACTCATTATTTTTAAGAATCCAAAGTAGGTACAGCAAAAAAGTTAAGAAAAATGATTATAAATCCAAATGGAAACCAGAAAATGAAAACACCATGAAATATGTTAATTACTTCGCCAACAATACGCTGTCGTTCACAATTTGAGGCTACAGTGATATTTACAACATTTGAAATTGTTGCCATGATGCAAAACAAACTAAAATCATACAATGTTGTAATAATAATGTAAATGACCTACAAGTTTTTTTCTTTTAAATTTACCAACGTGTTCAAAAAGGGTTAAATTTTTACAAGTTGCAATTTTATTTTGTGTTTATTGCTTCATAAAAACGACATTAACTAAGTTACAGTCGAGTGCCGCCATATAAATAAACTCACCTAATTTATTGACTTGGTAAAAAACATAATGACTGGGTTTAGCTTTTCTTGCAAAGTTAGGTATTTTATAAAGTTATAAAAACTTGTTCAAATAACATAAGTTAATTTCCCCTCCGAAAACTCTTTTTTATTTTCGCATTTTAGATGTTATCGCTTCTGTTATATTACGTTTCACCCGCTCCTAAATTCAAGTTAAAACTTTCATATCGATATCATGTCCGCCGGATATTAAAAATGTCTCGCAATTTTTAAAAGCAGTTGGTAGATCGATATTTTATTGATTAATATTCCTTTAGTATCACCATATGCCACGTTATAACGGTTTAATATTACCTTTTTAAAGGTCTTCCTGAAAAAAACACCCAAAAAAATAACAGAAAAACTGCGTAAACGTTGATTGAAAAAAAGCTAACGACGTGAGGTTTTGTTGTTAAAATGTTTTCTATGAAAGTTTAGAAGCTATATTATTTTAGCTTATGGATAAGCAATGTATCGATTATTTAATTGTATGTATAGCGAATGTTTCTATTATTACCCAACGCTAGAGTCATTTTTACAAGTATAACACGTAATTCATTCGATTCATTCATTTACGAGTATAACACGTAATTCATCACCGAGAAATTATAAACCAAATAAATGATAATAATAAAAATAATCTACTGTAAAAGTGCACAATAAATTTAATCATGTAATTATACCATAATACTGGGAGTAATCCAATAATTGGGAAATTTTATAGAAAATCTAGACATTACAATTAAGATGGGAAAACCTAAAATAAACTCATTAATAATCAGTATTCACCGACCTTGCATTTAATAAATACATCGTAAAATCATATTTAGATAAATACAACTGTAACCCATCTTAAATAAAAATTCAAACCAGATACATATATATAAAATAGTAAACTAAAAGTAACTTGTAACTAGTAAAATCATGCAGCAATACTGCTAAATATGATTAAAGTAAAATCATGCTTTACTACCCCTGACATCCCAAAAATAGTATACAAGCCATAGAATAAGAACAACCTGTACTAGTCTGAAGATGGCCGTCATAAGCTGAAACCGGTCCAGTCAAAAATAAAAAAGTGGAATAAAGTTGTAAATTTGTTTTTATTTAATCGCGTAATTCATATTACAATGTTCTAGTAAAATGTTACTTCTGCGATTGTGGATTCATATCGCATCATTAATACATAATGTTTCCTTCAATCTAACTAAGGGAAGTTCATTGCTAATATTTAGCATGCATGGCCAAAATATTCTAACATGAATGCAATGAAAAATTAATATGAATAATGCTCTCTTTCGCCAATCGAACTTAGCGATCGCTGACTCAAATGTACAAACACGGTGTCATCAACGCGACTGGGCGCAAATTTCGCTCAGAGGTGCAATATTGCACTCATCAGTTTGTTTGGGTTGACCTGAATTGTCAAATAGATAACAATTGCGCAGTTCTTAGAGGTAACAATCGTTATCTTCTTTTTGAATGTGTTATCAAAATATAAACATTTTTGTTTGAACATTCTGGCACGTAAAACACGTGTTCGCAATATTGCATTATTTAAAACATATTCACTTTCACAAAATTATGTCTATTAGAATTTCACGAACGCTAACTTAAAAAAAATGTTTATTGGTATTAAGTCAGCCTTCGCTAAACTTTATTAGGTAACCGCAACCTTACAATATGGTATTATTCATCGTTCTATTAGAAGTAGCTGATTTGGTGATTCATCTGGGAAATAGTTAACGGGGAAAAAGTTAGGTGTTACTCATAAAATGGTATTTACGTATAATGTATTGTCATAATAGGACAAAACCATTTTTCGTTAAGCTTTGATTTACCTTTATCCCGCAGTAAAATGTTTTGGTGGCTCAATTGACAGACACGTTACTCCCGGATAGAGTAGAGGTTCCGAGTTTTATTCTCGGTCGCGAACTAATTATTTTTTTTCTCTGCATCTTTTTCTGTTTCATATTTAGTTTAAGATTATTGATATTATTTCAATAATTAATATCAAAAAAGAAAAAAAACTACATACCTAGCTTTAAAGTTATTTAAAATAATCAAAAATGATTGTTTTTTTTGCATTTAACGTCAATACGCTGCGTTTAAGCCACATTGAGATTTTTTTATAATCTTCCTTCAGATAGTGATTGTGATTTTTTTTTGGTCGTTTGTTTTTCATTTGAAGAGCAAAACGAACGGCTAATAGGTATATTTAATTGCAAGAATTAACTGTAATTATTTTTTTGTTTACTACTCTGAATAAATACCTACCTGTTATGTAGCCATTTTGCGTTAATAAAGTTAAGACCAAAGGAGTTATTTAAACTTATCTATGAAAAGCTGACGTCCGTCATTTCGGTCGCCATCATTAAGGAAGGCTTTTCAAAATACTTAGCAAGTTAAACAATATCACGAAAATGAAAAGATTCAGGAATTCATTTGCCTAAATTATGCATATTTTAACGGTTTTACTCTGTTTATTATATTTAATTAAATGTCGCAGCTCGAACATAAATATTTAATAACCACTCAATTTAAGGCAGTTTTCTTATCTATCGTCCCTTTTTGGTCGCCTTTAATTACTAGCCCATAATTAAGGTGACGAACAGTTTACAGTACACAAGGGATTTCTGCCTGCACGCCTCTGATTTATGGAAATCATAAAAAAATATTTATTTTTTATTTCATTTAATGGAACTTATTTGGTCTAGAATGTGTCATTTTGATTATGTTTACACTTTATCCGTATAAATTTATTATAATATGTAAATATTTTTTTCTAAATTACTTAATAAAAAAATCCACCTCACAGTTACTTAGTCATGCAATAAAATGAATAATCACTTCCTGTTTTGTGTTCGATATTGATTCGATTTTGTTTCGTATTAGTTCGTTGGTTAAACTGATAGTTTGTTTGATATTCGTAAATTCGTATATTCACTATCTCAAAGCACGGATTGTCTTGAGAAAATAATAATGTTACGAGTTTCCTAGGAATTCTGTGTTGGTTCTACCAGTAATTTAATAACGGTGCTCCAAAGGATAAAGGCTGATTCACACCAACGTCCGGATACGCTCAGTGCCGATATTGTTCTGCATGAGAGCTTATTGATATGGTATGAACATCGATCAAGGAGTATGTGCCAAGACAAAGTTGTGTGGCAGTATATCCTTCTGCCCACCCTTGTGATATTTAACTACTTAGTTAGTTGAATAATTATTTTGAATTGTAAAAATACAAACATCGCAGATTTTTTTAATCAAAAACATGTTTTTACCACTAAATAATATTTTTATTAATTATTAATCAATAAAAATATTATTTAGTGATAATAAAAAATGGTTTAAAAAAAATAAATGTACACAGCGTACATGATCACCAGAGGCGTGCACTCTATTAAAGCATATAAGTACTGCCTTCTCTGACGTACTCGCATAAAAATATTGGATTGAAAAATATGAAATTATTGCAAAAAAAATACACTTTGATAACCACACTGCCACGAGCGCCCCACCGACCTTTCCTATTACGTGTCAAAAGCAGTAATAACATATGCTTAAACACCGTCAAAGTCAGAGTAGATCATTCTATGTTCGATAGACTACACAAAATATGTGTGCAGTGAGCTGTTGCGCGTTTACGTGGCTTATTTGAATTAGTATTTTTGTTAGTGTCTAAGGCAGTGCTTTTAAAGAACACACTCAATATCAATCACTGACGATTGTTAGTCGCTATTTCTAATATCAGTTGATCCGTTTTTTTTCCTTGCCTACCCTTATAAAAAAAACTCTGCGAATGCCACTGATAATCACTTACCCTTTTTTCGACTTGTCCTTAGGCTAAACAACTCTGCTGAGGAACGATTTGCCGGCTTTTGCGTAATAATACTTGGCTAATTTATATTACGCCATTTTTGTGAAATATCACCACAAGGGCGCTTTATACCTAGTTTTCACTCTATCATTTTCTTGAAAGTGCCTTCCACCCTGTATCCCGAGAAATGATAAAGGTCTTGATCATTAGAATCCTTAGGAATGTGTGGAGTTAATATTATAAAAAAATGTCAATCTAATCTCGCCTGTCCCACAATAAATGTGACCACGCCCTTGCTTTATTATGACCATGAAGTGAGCATGCTGCTACTTGTGAAGTCACAAGTGTGCGTTGGATAAAATTAATACATTTATTATGAGTCATGATCACAAAGATTCCTGGGTTATCAGTGGGCGTACAGCTCCTCTTATGAACGAGTGGAATTCCTCTGAAAACGATACACGATCAAAGGATATTGTGGTCGATTCTAATACCTACAGCAAATTCATTATGATCGTGATATTACTGTAACGATAACCGCAACAATATGAAACCTGTATGAGTATTACGTGTGTAGAGGTAAAATGTATCGCATTATTGATTATTTGCCAGAAAGTAGCTATTTTTTTAAATTATATAGTAGTAGCAGTAGTATTTTATAGTAGTATAGTATTATATAGTAGTAGCTCAGCTTCGTTTCATTAGCAGGTGAGTAGTGTAAATAAACTGCTCTGATTATTTGAAGCAGTTTTTTGTTAATAGTGAGCATTAGCGTCATGATATTTTATTGAACAGCTTGTTTTGTTCGAAATAATTTTTTAAATTTTCTTCTCAAAAATGTTAAGATAAACATGTACAAAATATTAATCAATTATCTTTATAAATGAAAATTAAATAAAAACATTGTAAAGACCACAGATGTTATAATATTTTTTATGACCGACCGGTTTAGCTTAGCCTAAGCATCACCAGGGTACAAAATTAATCTAAAAAAGTAAAAAGTATGCGGTTATACCATATTATACATACAGATAGAGAATACAATATTTAAAAAAATAAGAGTACAGTGAGAAAACAAAATAATAAAATTTAAATTACAACAAAGTAACAGAGAGAGAGAGAAGATAATATGAAATGAATGATGTAAAGCGTCAACTGAGAATGTGATCAAAGAATAATGAGAAATTTTAAGAGTTTACGGGAAATATACCTAATATTGGACTACTGGACAAATTTAAATAATTATTACGATTTTATTTTCATTAAATATGTCAAACCACTAAGTGATTGCTTTTTATGATTTTATTTTATTTTATTAATATTGTATGTTCCATAATATATATATATATATATATATATATATATTGTGTTCAACAAGGATGTCGAAATCTACTGAATGTAATAAAATACATCCTCTAGATTGCGAGTATTTGAACTAGTATTTTTTTTTAATAACCAGAATAGCTGGTCGGTTAAACGTTTTTTTTTGTAAATATTCAAAAAATATCCAGCCATTAAGAGAAATAAATAAAAGTAACCTGCAAATCTCTGTCAATCAACCATTCTAACACGTTGTTTTTTTAAAAGAAAAAAAATTACATCTTCAATATCAAGTGCTTGTTTTGTCACTTAGTAATATTGTCATAATGGAACGTAACAAAATCTACATCAGAGAGACGGAACTGGCTGAGTACCTAACGAGTAGGTATGATAAATCTGTATTGAGAATTGGAAAGCAAATCACGCGTCAAAAGAAAACAGTCACTTTTTTTTTTAGTCAAATCATTAAATAAACAAACAAAATATTTTGGCCTACATCCTTCGTGTGATAACTTCCTTTTTTTCATTTTATTTTTACAAAAACTGACAAATCAACAAATTATAGATTTTTTATAAATACCGCAAAAGTCCCAACTGCTCCCAACCTTCTAGAGACAATGATACTGGCAGCCCCAATTGGGGTATGTTGTGAGTTGGAAAGTAGTGCGGAGGGGAAGGATATGAAGAAAAGAAAAGTCGGGAATCTGGCTATTCAGTTCTGGTCACCAAACACGGCCAAAGCCATTTCAAGCAACGTTTCGATTCTGAATGGTGGTCTTTCACCAGGTAATGCTTAGAGAAGCTACCACTCTGGAACGTGCTGCAAATATACTTTATAAACTTTCATATATATAATTTAATGTGATTAGCGTGTGATGACACGCACGCCGATTTTGAACCCGCGAACTCTGGATTTGCAGTCGAGCGACTTACCACTCAACCACGGAGGCCGTCAAACCTAGGTTATGGAAAATAACTAAGGTAAACATTACTTGATAAACGAAATTAAATATCCCTCAATTACCCCTTATCGTTCCCATTCCAACTCCTAAATATGTATGTATATCTCAGCATTTTATATTTTATGTTAATTTTAATATTGTCCTGATGTGATGGAAGGGTACTTTCGAAACCTTTAGACATAATATTAAATAATAAAGTGGTTATAAACAAAGTTTATGTGTTTTATTTATAAATATGGCAAGCCACAAAGTAAATGCTTTTTACGAATATGAAATTAAATGGTATCAAATAATTACAATATAATGTAAGTAGGTACTCAGATTTTAGTAAAATACACCAGATGTATTGACCACCTTCATATTTGATTATTTAATTAAATGTGCGGTTTTCTCATCTTGTACACGCTCATAATTATCTAAAGTAGATGGTAGTATAAGTCGGGGACGCTCCACGAAGGTTTTTTTTCCTTGGTTTTATTTTATTTTATTTTTTTTATACATCATTTGGATGAAAAATTATGTTTAAATTGTCTAATTTTTTATTGTTTTATTTTTTACTGTCTTTACTTTGCATTCATTGCAATTTATATTTTTTTAGAATTAATTGTTTTCTATTTATGAATATTGTGTATTAATACACTTACTCGCTCTATTTAAAAACGCCTTAAAATAAAAATTTTGCAATGTTTTTAAATTAATAAATAACTGAATACTGAATACTGCACGATCAAGTAAATTAAATACTTTAGTCGGGTAACAAGTCTGAAAAAATATTATAGGTTTATTTATAATTGTGGGCGAAGCAAGGAGTATTCACCAAGACAGAGTTGTAGAACGTATTTATATCCACTCTGCCTAACTCTGCGGTGAAAAGGCCTGATGGTTAGTTAGTTAATATTCTAGAGTTGATCAGTACTGGAATGTTGTCCTGTCATCCATAATCCTTTGAGTCGTGAAGATGACGATCTAATCTAGAGGGCATTCAATTATTAATAGTTTATTGTTATACCAGTATAGTATATAGTAGACTTTAATAGACTACGTGATCAGATGGAACTTATTTGTAAAATACGAATGAAATAATCTACTTAAAATGTATAAATAGAACATATATACTTTGTTTTTAACCACTTTTTTATTTAATATTTTGTCTACCGGTTTCGGAAGTATTTTATTTATTAATTTAATATTGTCCTGATGATGGAAGGGTACTTCCGAAACCGGTAGACAAAATATTAAATAAAAAAGTGGTTAAAAACAAAGTATATATGTTCTATTTATAAATATGGCAAACCACAAAGTTAATGATTTTTACGAATATACTTAAAATGTGTTCAAAAACCAACATAAAATGTATTACATACATTTATTAAATTCTTGAAACTTAACCACGAAATATTTTTTTTTTGTTTGTTTAGGAAATTTGTATGGCTACCTTTTTTGAAAATATCACCTCGTAGGCGCTGTACAAAACCTGAAAATAATTTGAAACTATTGTTGAATTTTCTCAAATTAAACATATCGACCCCATATTTTCGATTATTCCATATTTCGATTATTCCATATTTTCGCTGGCCGTAAAAATGTTCACATTTGTGGAATAAACCGCCAATAATAAATTAAATGGCACAGATAATAAACTTTTACACAAGGGTGAAATACTAGTTAAGAGTCTAAGACAGTCTATCTTTCGCAATTCAAAATTTCAGCAAAACCCTAAATACCCTATTTGATTTTCACGGGAACTTTATTCACGGAGAAAACTTATTTCATAAGTACGTGTATGTATAGTGTATATAAAACAAGATATCTTGTATTTCATTGAAATCTCTTTCAATTAGGTAGACAATACTGCGAGAGTGGTGGGATACTCTCAGTATCGCCTCAGAATTAGAACGTTGCTTAAAATGGCATTCACCGTATTCGGTTACCAGATTTGAATAGTCAGGTACTTCCCAACCTTTCTCTCTCCAATCTCCTTCCTCCCCTCACATAATGCCATAGTCCCACTGGCTTTAGTCAGTTATAAAAAAGGTAGGTTACTTTGTAAACTTTTTATAAACTGTTGAAATTAAAAGTTTGATTTATTTATAATAATATACTTTATAATGTATCCCTTTAGGTTACTGAATGTACTGATACGTATATGATTTAATAAAACAAATTTGTAACTTTATTCCACTTTTATTATTTTGACTGGACCGGTTTCAGCCTATGACGGCCATCTTCAGACTATGGCCGTCATAGGCTGAAACCGGTCCAGTCAAAATAATAAAAGTGGAATAAAGTTACAAATTTGTTTTATTAAATCATTAAAATGGAATTCCACCACGAATTAACAGTTTCAAAATTAGAAATGATACGTATATGTTCATTTTTTTCCACCCCAAAAGTAAAAAAAAATAATGTTTTCTTTGTAAACTTCCTCTCAATTCTCCCAAATTACTTGAAATCAGGCTTTCGGTTCATTTCGTTCTACAAGCATAGCAAAAATAAATATCAAAATTAATTCAAGATAATACTTTTATTCGGAAAGCGCGTGTAGGTACAATAAACAATTGTTTTACTAGGTGGGTACAAGTTTACCGGAAAAAGTATATTTTTGTAATTTCCGCAAATCTCTTTGTTCGAATTTTTGCCAAATATATATATATATATTCATAAAGTATAAAAAAATACTTAAAATCCTAGAGAGAATAAATTATTAGCAAACTTACGTAAAAAAATTGTTAGAAATAACGATTTAAAACATGTTTTCAATTGATCATATAACCAAGAACGATATTTCAATTTATACCAAATATTAAACCAAAAATTCGAGTTCTTTCAGTATCGTAAAAATGTAGTAAACTCCCCTTCAAGCACTTCGTAAACTTTGCGTAAGAATCACATGCATATTTTTGTTCAAGTGAATAGGCACTTGATTTTATGGCTTAGGAAACAGTCAACCTTTATCAACTCAATGGGAGACAGGTGAATTTACCTCCAGTCAGTTGCATTTTTTCCAATCTTTCTTCCCAAGATCTCTTGTGCCTTGTAAAGTAATCTGGATAAGATCATAAAACCTTTATAGACGTCCTCTGCCGCCTTGCCTGGGTGGTTGGACTTACCTGGGGGAAAGGGATATTGTTATAAACAGGTACAAAGGGACTCCGTGCGGCTTTCTGCAAACATATTATCGACCCTTATTTTGCCGAAAACAAATATTTTTTGCGATTGTTTATTTGTTGTGGTTTGTGTGTTATTGTTGGCCATTTTAAATGAAATAGATGAGTGACTAAAGTAGGTACATCCACAGGGATCGGGATGTTAAAATTGTTCAGTGAAATAAATTTACTTAAGGATATTGGAATTGATTATAAGGAATTTTCACATTTTCTCTATTTTGTTTTTATATTGTCCAAAGAAGTGAAGCTAGCAGTCCACAATGGAGTGCTTATACCAACCCTGATGTGAGACAGTGAAGTATGGGCAGAGGAAGGATGGAAGTAGACTGAATGCAATGGAATGAGATCCATGAGGCGTAAAACCATGTACGACGGTGCTAAAAATGTGGATATCCGGAAATAATGCAAGGCTGATGTAAGTATAATGAATTTAGGACCAAGAGAGATACGCTTAGATGGTTTAGGCGTGTGGAGCAAATGAACGAAGAAAGGGGTGTTAAAATAATACCTTATGCGAAAGTGAATGGAAGAAAAAGTCGGTGACGCCCGAGGAAGACATGACTCGATCAAGTGAATCAAATAATTGAGTCGGGCCATGTGAAGATTCAGAATAACAAAAGAGTGTGTGATACGATATATGAATGTTAATGAAGCAAGGAGTGTGTGCCAATACAGAGTTGTACGGCGGTCTGTCTTCTTTGTCTACCCCTGCGGAGAAACGGCGTGATGTTTAGTATTGTTTCTTACGTTCTTATGAAGGTACCTTGCCTTTACAACTAAAAATGTATTTAATATGATACATGTCAACATAAATTACAAAAGCCTTTTGAAGTTTTATATCCCAATTATTTAATTCCTATCACCAGGTAAACCATATCTGTAAACGACAAGCATAGCTGATCGCCAATTTTTTTAAGATTTACCTGTAAGTTCGAGTATATCTCAACCTTTAGAATGTGGCAACCTAAAATACACTGTCCTTTGCAACTGAAGTGCGAAACATCTTAAGGGTTTATTTTACTATCAGGAGGCTGTATCGGCTTGAGGGGTAGTTGTTTTACTGCCCCCATCTGAATGTTGTCGCACTGCGCAGCGGGTCGCACCACTTTTTGTCAATCGAAAAAGGTGCCATCGAAATGACACAATTCTAAAAAGACGCGATTCTTGAAGAGGAGTTTTATTTTAGTTTGACCTTGGCGCTGGAGATAAATTTAACCGAGGCGGAAAAAACGAAATAATATCACACGAAGAAAAACATTGCTATAAAACACGTAGTTATATTTAAAGTGTGCCCGCCTTTTTTTAGTTCACCCCGAAATAAGGTTTTTTGAATAATGGTTGAATTTGTGCTTTTGGTTGGTTGAATATCGGGCGTTATTTTGACATAGTGTCGCGAATTCCCAATTTTGAAATCATCTCTCCCTTTTCATTGACGACTTTTTTCTGTTATATGAAAATTGTGTAACAATATTCTGTACCCAGATGCTTTATTCAGATACGATAAAAGCGTATGGCATCTTTCCATTGGACGTAGTCATGCAGAAAGCGTCCAACCCACAATTTTCCAAAATCGAGCTTTACGTGTTTTCCCATAGAAAAATACGAGATTTCTATCTGCTAAAAACATCCGAGCACCAAATGCAATAGATTTTTGGTAAGTTAATTTTTTGTTAACCCACATTATGATGTTTGAAATTTAAAAACATTAAAATTTAGGCTAACACAGCATTTTTTTTTTCAATAAATACATTGATAGATTATAAATTACCTATTTATAATAATTCTCATAAAAAAATACTGATGTTTACTTTACAAATGCCGTAATTTGCTTTTCTATCTTAATGTTTTCAAACGCCTTTTTCTCAGTTTCATATTTTTGGAGTTGGATGCTTTCTGCATAACAACGTCCAATCATGGTTAGGAAAGGTAGAATAACCAAAATATTTTTAAAAAGATGAGAGATTTGAATTGTTTGAATAGGATATGTTTTATATTTATACAAAGAACCGACTAACACATTTAAAGCACTTGGTCGTGCCATTCCTTCGGCGTCCATGACTTATTTCCTCCACTTTTTGCTCCTTTATTCAACTGCCCACTACATTTCTAAACTATCTAACCTTAGAGTACATAGAGTGGTACCTATCCAAGGCAGTGTAGTCAGTTTTTGATGATTTTTGCCGGACTCGGCAGACCTGGGCGTGGCTAGGACTAGGGCTTGGGTATTTATACATCCATTCATAGCACATGTCGACATAATGTTTTTGTTTATTCATATACCTTTTCACAGTATTGTAATCAACGAAAAATAAAGCATATAACCTAAAAAATCGTTTAGTTGTGTCGAGTTGAGTCGCATATGAAAACATGTGGATGGAGTCTCCGGAGACGCGGGAGACCAAGATCATCCTTACAGTACATAAAAGCGGTGTGTTATTTTTGTTGTCTCTTTCTCTCTCATGGTGTTCGACGTAAAAACCCGGAGATAGTGATTTATCGCAAGTTTGTATAGGTAGGGTAAAAATAATTAGCTCTCTCTTCATACATTGTTTCTCCAAGTATCTAACCATTCTTCATTCGCACCTTGTGGATGTTTTAACCACACATACACCTCAGGGATCACATTTAAATTGGGTTCATTCTATCGTCCTTCCTTCGTCAGTATCAAGCTTTTCTACCATCAGGATTGGTATCAGAACTCTACTGTGGACTTCTAGCCTCGCTCTTTTACTCAGTATTCTATACATAGGCAATAAAGGTTCACGTATAAACTCTATTCTCCAAAAGGCAACATTTTAAAGCCATTATAATGTCAGGCTCCGTGCGAAGACGGAAGTGGTACAAAAACCTCTCGAGATGCACAAAGCTTGTTCGGTTTCCGCCCCGCTTAGCTTGTCGCGATCTGGTTGGATCTCGTGAAAGTCAAACGTCTTTATCCTTCTATACTTTTATGCTTCTTTCACTTTGCCCACCACGTACATGATCGGTTTTCTAGGCTTGTTATAAAACAGTAAATGATGCAGTGCAAGACATAACACAAATTCAATATTATTTTAATTTTTTTAAATCTCAAGGGGTCTTTTGATTTGTTTTGCAATTCCATTCAAATTAAATCAGACTTTATGCAATACAAAAACAGAATAAAAGGTGTTTAAAATTTTAACGTAAATGTCATTGTACGGTGAAGTTCAAAACACTTAACTAGAGGGTGTTTTAAGTTTCAACATCAGACACATTTGCTCGCCGACCAAATCGACGAAAGGCGTCATTTTAAAATGTTGTTCTTTGAATGGTCCCCATTTAACGCCGATTCTCGGCCAGTCTTAGGTTTTTATCTAATGTGGTCAAACGTTAAACAGAGCGGTTATGATGTTAAGTCTGGATTCGGATCATAGTTTGATCAAACGCTGAAACGGGCCGAGGATCGGAGTTTTGCGAGAACCGTCAAAAAAAACATTATATGGGTGATCGTCTAACAAATATTACGGAGGTTGAAACAACCGAAGCTTTGGTTTGGACGTGTGCATATAGTGTATGGAGGGGGATAACAATTTTAAGAGAATGCTTGACGCAAGATTATGTAAACGTACCGCTTTAGCCGAGCTATGAAAAACATTTTAGATTAATAGTGTCGCTCAACACGTTCATTGCTAACAAAACTTCGTAAATATTAATGCCATATGAATGACGGATCAATTGAAACTGACGAACAGTGATGGGTTTCCCTGTGCCCTGTGGAACGACCCGAAACCACATGGCTACGTCTGGTTTAGATTGGTTCAAAGCGAAGAGGCGGCATAACGCGCGTGGCGCGCTGTGCGCATACCGGTCACACGTCTGTTAAAGCGCGACGCGCGGTGTCAGCAACGCACGTGCTAAGCCCTTTTGCCTTTCCAGTGACGGCATATTCTCTATGGTTCTTTCCCCGTTGCTCTACATATTATAGCATACCTACCTGACATCAACGTATCTGTATTTCGAGGCGAGAGCATTCAGCGCGTAAGGAAATCGTGGAAATGTTTTCACGGCGGAAATTCTGCCGGAGCGTGCCAAGCCCGGGCTGCGCCATCGACGATTCGCGGTCTGAAAGCTAAGGTTCCCCGAAAATACCCCAAATGCGCAAACGGTAACTGTTACAATCGACTGAATGTGTTCGCCGTTTTCAAAGGTTTTCGCCATTTTTACATACGTATCGCAATCAAGTAGCAGGTTTTATGTATATGCTTGTTCATTTTATGTTAAGACTGAAGTGCGGCGTCTTATTCGATTTAATTGTGTGGTGCCCATTTCGTGAGGCCTAATTAGGTAAATCATTTTTTTTATTCGATAATTCTAAATGATTTTTTTCATTCTTTGACTCTACCAAAACTTTGACTAGACCATGGCTTGAGTGTTCTCTCTTATGTTTATTTTGTCCTATTTTTGTCATCGCTTCATTTATTATTATGTACGAGTATGTGTTATTCCTCCTCCGTTGCTCTTTTTTCCATTTCGTGTTTTATATGTCTTTTTTGTAATTGGACTTTAGTCCGTTAATTTATAAATGAATAAATATATACTGATTTTCAAACTATATATTTTCGTAGAAAGCAATCACTTTGTGGTTTGACATATTTAATGAAATTGAAATAATAACTTTGTATAAGATCACTTATTTTCAATTGTTCAGTAGTCCAATATTAAGTATATTTCCCGTAAACTCATATTTTTTTATCAGGTTCTCAGTTGACGTTTTGCCTCCTTCATTTCACATTATCTTTCTCTTTGTTCCTATGTTATAATTTAAATGCTATTCTTTTGTTTTGTTTTCTTACAGTTACACTATTTAATTTAATTTTATATTGTGTTCTCCTTCTGTATAATAACCACACACAATGTATTTTTTAGTTTAACTTTGTATCCTGGTGATGCTGAGGCTAAGCGAAACCGTTCGGTCATAAAAATTAAAATTAAATCTGTGGTCTTACAGAAAGTTATTATTTCATTTTCATCGATATTATATGATTGTTTTTTCATTTAATTGAATTGAATTAAATTTAATATTATTATTATTGAGTTCTGCTATTTAAAGTTTTTTGTTTTTAGTGACAGCTGTTTCGGCGTTAAGGCCATTACCAAACTGTCTTGTTCTTCAGTTAATGATTTGTAAAATAATTGTGTACTTTGATCTAAAACGAAATACCTGACTACACAAAAGCTAACGGCTGCAAAAGTTCAAAAAAATCATTTAATATAAGCAGTACTTAAGTGTTTAACCTATTCCACTTTGTATTATCTGAAGTATCTTTCTTAAGGCGGCTTTAAAGCCGCTTCATAAGCTGCTTTTCATTTGTTTTGTTATTTCCCGTCCTTAAAAAATGAAAACGGTCAAAGTAGTTTGAATTAATTATGCAAAGCCGGGAAAATATTCTTTTTCGAGCTCATTTCGAGGGTTGCCAGCGAAATAACAAAAGTGGCAATTGGGATGACTTCTGACATTCGAAGACAGCTTCTCTCTGGCTATTTTTGTCTCAGTCGAGAAACGAAGAAGAAGTCCTGTATGTAGTGTGCATCCTATTATTACCAGCTCTATTCTGGTTTCTTACAGCTGTGAATGCGGAATGCATTATGCATAGGTATTTCATTATCTATCGTCTTGGGTAACTGGTAACTGCGAGCTCGGAAGTTTTGAGGAAAGACGTGGAAATTAATGCGGCGATAAGAAGATGATTTACGTCGGGGGCTTGGAGTGCTGTTTTTCCCTTGGAAATTTAATTTCAAGCAAATGAAATAAGATAATGAAATTTGCAAACGTTTTTATCAACAATAAACGGTGTAACTTATTCACACTTTCTTTGAATCGACACCCACTACAGTTTTAGCAATAACTTTTTTCTTGTGTTTAAATAAGTGCTTGTTAAACTTTTGGAAAAATTTAAGACTGACATAGTCCTCAAAATGAAAATTTAAAAAAAAATCATCGAAACGTTTTTGTTCTTAGTGGAACGTGGCATTTTATTTTTTACTATTGATTTATTGTTTTGCATTGTATGTTATACGCTGCCGTGTTATTCAACGGGTTTTTTTTTCACCGATTCTTATTTACTTTTTTTATTTATTTGATCACCACGCGAAGGTCCCAACTGTACGGAGCCTATGAGACTATGGCATACCTAATTTTGAGTATGCTGTTAGTCTGAATTGAATGAAGTTGAATAGATAAAGGAAATGAGTAAAATGGTAAGTATTCGACCTGTTAGTAGCTGAGTGGACAAACGCGTCGGATTCCCATCCGGTAGTCGTGGATTCAATTCCTCTACTAGCTAAGTCCTCCATCATTGCAAAAGCAACATCTCCCGCTTAGTATGATGGTAGTAGAAAATTTTCAAATATCGTCAGGTTGTTCGTAACCCGGGAGTGTTTGTCTTTCTTTAAGGGAAAAAAATCAGATGTGGTCACTAAACATGGCTAAATTAAGCGCCCTTGAGGTGATTTTCCCACATAAACGGCGCTACAAAATTTATCCATTTATTATTTATGGCTACTGCCATTTCAAGCAACAACTTTGCGATTGCTTATGGTGGTCTTTCACCAGAACGATAGTGATATAGTATCTATAACTCTAAGATTTGTGGTTCTCTTGTATGTGCTTCACAGTTCTTAGTTCGATAGGCACTACTATAAATAATATAGTGTTCTGATACTCGATTGTAAGCATCCCTTTGAATTATGTTAACAGCTTATTATTTTGCTTGAATTATGTACCTGACGATTTATGCATAAGTTCCTAATCTGCTGGACCCTGATTATTTCATACTGCGAGTTGTCGACCGATGTTTTCAATCGAAGTTTACTACGGTTATTGACTTGAAAATCCTCCATGTACGGAACAGATAAGCTTGTGGTTTCTGTATTAAAGCTAGCTTTAGTTCCTATCTTGGCTAAGTAGGCCAGCTCTGCTGTCAACAGTTGTGTGCTTATAATGTTCTACTTTTGATCTTAGGGTTTTACTCTGTTCAATTACCCCATTTACTATGAAATGTTCTACAGTAGTAGGTAAGGGTATGTTTCTGATCGATGTATCCCGTGTTTGTTCATGATATTATGTAGAACTTTCATTGTTGATATTTAGCCAACTATCACCGGTTTTAAATATAAGAAATAAATATGGATATCAATTATTGAAATATAATCAATAATTTTAAACGTAAATATGAAACAAAAAAAATAACGGTCGCGACCGAAACTCGAACTCAGAACCTCTACTCTATCCGGGAGTAACGCTTACAAAGATGGCAGCCAAATTGGAAGAAAAATGAAAAAAATGATATTGAAAATTCTCAGTGAAGTATAAGATCAATTAAAAATACTGGTTTCTTATAAGGTCTCGGTGGCTTAAATGGCAGAAGCGTTACTCCCGGATAGAGTAGAGGTTCCGAGTTCGAGTCTCGATGGTGACTGTTATTTTTTCTATTTCATATTTACGTTGAAGATTATTTATATAATTTCAATATATAAAAATAATAAGCATAAAAGCTTTAAAGTTAATTCTAATTTTTAAAAAAAATTATAGAACCAGGTGGATTATACTCTTCTTATCGCCCTTGTGAGAGACCGTCTTTAAAAACCTGATTGTTAACCTTATCGAAAAAAATCGGCAGTTACTAAAAAAATTCTTCGGATTGACACATAAAAACTTATTAAAATTGTGCATGCGACACTCAAAATGACCCCCAAGATCTACTAAAATAGAATCATGAAATACCCGATGAAACATAGAGTGGTTTTACATAGTAAGATTAGAATAAAAGCCATTACAGATTGGCAAACTACACAGCCCAAAGAGGGACTAATTAAGTATTTTTTAACTGTTAGCCCCAATATTTACCATTTATCCATTTGCCCACTGTGCTTCTTGGGTATATTTAAGCAGTTTATCTTAAGTTGAGGAGGATTTATCGGTGGACATTCTTTACTGATGCATCTCGGATAGCTAACCAACTGTCAATTAGTCAGACGTGCAGACCGAATAAATTCTATACCAACCAACTGAACAACATCTGTTCCTGTTTTGATTAAATAATGGCCTAGGAGCAGACAAGTGCTGATACATTTTTATAGCTAGACAGGTCTAGGCTCTTCTAATCAATATTAATTTCCCTCGCATTGAACATATTTTTTATAGCTACAATGTCCATAAAAATAGCTAGAGCTACATAAATATGGGAAAATTTTCAATTAGCAATTTGAATAATTTAATATTCTGATGGTTATTTGAATACAGGTATGTATGCTTTATGCTTTAGGTATCTACAAAATAATATTGTATACAAATCAAAAATTAAAATAAATAAAATTATTAATGCACTAATGTGATACCTTAACAATGCTAATGATTTGATTTGGGAGTCAGCTCTCCATTTAACCTGAAACCACACGGTCATTATTCATTATTTCAATTTATTTTACTGATTATTCGTAGATAAAATATAACTACAGTTAATGTGCTGGATAATTTAACAAATCAATTCAGGGAGGTAAACCATTGGTACTTGGATCGATACCCTTGGCCATGGGAATCTGACTTTTATGTTTTCAAATCAACCTTTGGTGTTTTATTGGGATATCAAAATTATTTATATGTGATTAGAACAAGAGTCCCAACTGCTTGTAACAGGTATAACTATGGCATCCCAAATTTTGTGACAGTTGCGAGGTTGATTGAAGTGGAAGGGTGTACAAACGAGGGGTAGATGATGATTTGGGAAGTACCTGTCTATTCAGATCTGAATAATAAGCATAGCTAAAGCCATTTCAAGCTCCTATCGATTCTTCCTGTCTGAACGAGCTGCGTGTTCTATTTTTATTTTCCTTTGCTGCCCGATTTTGACATTATGTCAGAGCGAAGTGTCAATTAAAAAAAAAACAAACACTTTATTTATAGTGAAAGTGAAATAACAACTTTGTACAGGACCAAAGATTTTATTTTAATTTTTATGACCCACCTTTAAAGCATTTAAAAAAGAGTATTTTTAGAAAGCTATTAAAATTAAAACTCATACTTTGAATAATCAGTTAAATTTGTCCAGTAGTCCAATGAGTATATTTCTCGTAAACTCATAAAATTTCTCATTATTCTTTTATCTGGTTCTTAGTTGACGTTGTGCCTCTTTCATTTTATATTATTTGTCTCTTTCTCCCTGTTTCTTTGTTATAATTTAAATGTTATTCTTTTGTTTTCTCAATGTTTTGTTTTTGTTTATTTTTTTAATATTTCATATTGTGTTCTCCCTCTGTATGTATATATAACCGCACACTTTGTATTTTTTGTTAAGTTTAATTTTGTACCCTGATGATGCTTAGGCTAAACGAAATTGGTCGGTCATAAAGAATAAATTAAAATCTGTTGTCGTATACAAAATTATTATTTAATTTTCATTAAATATGTCAAAACAAAAGTGATTGATTTCTACCAAAATACTTTATTTATAAGTAATCTTTAAGCTCGCACAAAGTTTTTAGGCTGGCAACCCCACATAGAATATTACAGCTTTGTGTCTAACGTATCATAACTTTACAAAAACACCCACGTCTACGTAACGCAACATGCAGTGAAGTGTCAATATAAATATTATATTCATAGTCATTAGCACGTAAATACATCCGGTGGAGAGGAATTTTGGGAGTCATTCTTTCTACGTTTGTTTATTATGAAACATCTCAGATCTCACCAGTTATATCAATAGTGCATCTGGATCCGTTGGCCGGGCCCAGACATGTGCAGTTGTGCATCACGATGCATGTATCTAAATACATGCGTACCGCCACCTCTCTAAATAAATCCCAAATTTATCGACTGCTATACGACAGATGGGAATAACCCTTTCGTTCATGTTCTATAATTCTCAATTGAAGTTGGTACGTACGTAGTGAAGAGAAATAAGCCTCGAATAATAATTTATTTAAAAAAAAATAAAAGCAAAGGCTTCTATTATGATTTTAATTATTAAAACCAGACTAATTTTCGAACTACTTGATCAAGAATCGAATCATATATCAGATATGGTATGAATGAGAATGAAACACGGGATGTACACAGAGAAAGAGATGTGTGGCGTTCCATTCATTTTGCCAACCCCTGCAGAAAAATGATGTTATGTTTTCATTAGGTTGCATGGTCATTGGTGTGGCATTCTTTCATCTCTGGAGAAATAATGTTATGTTTAGTAATTCAATATTTTTTTTATTTATACAGGGTATTGTAGACCGTACCTGGCAGACGATTAATTTTGAGTAAAAATGTAGATGGCATTTTGGTCTCTGATGATGTTTTTTTTTCAATTAAAAACAAACCAAAAAATATTGACTATGTTTAGGTCAATGGCGTTATCCCACATTTTTTGCAAGAAAACTTAGTGATAACATAGCGGTAATGCTTGATACCTGATTATAATTTGATCAAATGCCGAAACGGGTCGAGCATCGGTGCTTGACAGGGGCGATTATTTGACGTGGTAACGGTAAAAAAAATCATAATGGCGCTAATCGTCGATTTGCGACAGTGGCTCAAACCACTAGGCCTAAGTTGGCTTGCAAAAAATGTGAAATAAAGCCTTTGTCCTAAACACAGTCGATATTTTACTGTCTCATATCGTCACTGGTCACTCAGCAGAATAACCGCCCACCCCCCCGCCCTGAACCTTACTGTCTAATTTTTTTTCACGTGAAAAAAGAAACGAAAAGTCACCGGAGAACAAAATGCCATCTACATTATTTACTCCGAATAACAGTTGACACGACATTTTTTGTACCTAGAGTTTATTCCTGAAAAAAAGTTTTTATTTCCAGCGAAATTTGTGTTAATGTGGTATATTTCCATTTGCCCTTTCACAGTTGATGCGTACGGGTATTTACAACTCGGTGAACGAACGCGAACTATAAATATTATTTCCATTCACATTTTTTTTATTTTGTAGACTCTTACGTAGGCACTGGCCAGTTGTGAGGCTATTATTAGAGTTTGACATGCAATGGCTCTTATTTTTCAGTGTTTACATCTTTGCCGCATGCTTTATGAAATTCCTTAAGTGTTTCTGTATTACACGTGGTTATACTCGTACGACATACCACCACAACGCAGGGATGGGTAGATGTGTACAAGTTGGGACAAGGGGGAAAATGTATTACATATTAAAAAAAATACTACAATATATTAACGTCAATTTGTGATATTGTTTGTTTGTTTGTGATATTGGTTTTATGTTTGAATAAGATTCACATTATCTCCACGTATTTTCTAAACATGATTTATTTTGAAAATGAAAAAATTTATCTTTGTATAAGACTACAGATATTATTTTATTTTTTATGACCGATCGGTTTTGCTTAGTCTAAGCATCATCAGGGTACAAAATTAAACATAACAAAAATACATAGTGTGTGGTTATATAATATATGCTATCTGCCCCTGTATCTTTCCTTCACGATAATGATGAAAAAAAAACCAGACCAGACTAAATTCTAACGACCGCTGTTACCAATCATACTTAATCGGACGCCAAGTTAAAAAAAAGGATTAGGCTATTGCATGTACACACAATTATTAAATTTAGCGTTCTGGTCAGTACCCATATACAAGAAAAAAAGTAAAGTGTTAGTTTCACGGAAACTTAATACGATGGTATTTTTGTGAAAACATGTTTTGTTTTATTCCGCAGAAACTATTCTGCCTTTTTGATCACGCTTAGATAAATATTATATACGCTTGACTCAGCTGTCTTCATGAATGACCGTTTAATTTGGCACTAGATAACAGTAACGAACATAATTTTATATTTAGGCATAATTATTTAACACTTTTACTAAAGTGCCTAACACTTAATTAGACGATCATTATTTTATCCTAACACATATCGAAGGCTTAATATTTGGTATAAAAATGTAAATTTATTGAGAATCGAATATTTATTATGACCAACCAAAAACCTTTATAGCTATCAACATGGTATCATTGGTCATATTTAATTAAAAAAACCATGTTGTGTTTACCACAATACGCATATGGGAATTAGAAACATACGAGTTAGAAGATTAGAATTTAAGTCTCCGGAGAACAGAAGTTTACCAGTTAATCATGTGGTATAAAATTTATTGTACATATCGGAATAGTAGTTGGTTCCTCAAGGCCCAATGTTCGTTTCCAAGATATTTGATTCAATTCTCGAAGCAATCTACTCAATGAAAGATTCATTGTGTACCTATTGGGAATTAGTAGTTCATGAAGCGTTTCCCACAATGCTTGATTTTAGAGGAACTAACTTATCCAAGCTATATATGATCAGGATTATTCTGTGTGTATAGTTTATGTGGTTATTTTGTAGGACTTTTTTGAATACATATTTTTAAAACGTTTACTATGTTCTACCTTAAAGCCAAAATTAAAAGATAGCTAATCATTTCATAATGATAATCAGTTAATAACATAAATATATCAATGTCCACTCTATCAGTTCTCCGGAGCATATCAGTGCCACACGACACATCGTATGAAGCTATTGGATGGCCGAATATTCTAAACACCCCTACGCAGCCACCAACGGACGAAAAAAGTCGAATACCCATTAGAAAAAAAAATAACAATGCAAATTATTGTCACTGTTTTTTGGACATTCTTTTTATTACCTACCGTCCTCCAAATTGAGCATCAAAAGAAGTGGCGGCTTGTGACTTTTTAGTTTGCTAAGATTATTAAAAACATCAAGTTTGATGTTGTAGCCGAAAACGAAGTATTTTTTCATTATTTTTTCAAGGGTCAAAAAAAAGGGTAACCCTCCAAAACTAAACAAAAAATCATACAAAAAAAAACATTTTCGGTCACAATAACGTCATATTTTTCAATCTCAGCATTCTAGCACACTAAAGTCACGAGCCGCCACTAGTGATAAATCGAAACCATTTAAAAAATTAGTTTTATGTTGCAAGAACTGATATTGTAAATTTGAAAAATTATTTTATCATAGAATCGAAAAGTTTCGCCTGTTTTTATCATTCCAAATAATTCTAATAATAATCTGTTTTAAAAATATTGCGTCTAGTGTTATTGAAATACCTAAAAGCAAACTTGTTAGCGGTGGTTTTAATTGCCCACGCTATATGTTGATATGCATCAGCCAGCAAGGAAGAACTTCGCATCGCATTGTCTCATCGTATGACACAATTGCCCATAAAACTGGTTCGCGTGTAGTTAACCCAATTGTAGTGTTTCCTCTCCGTCTCTATTACATATAACAATTACGATATTACGTCAGATTAAACGAGCAATGGTCAGACGGCAGCGGTGCGAATAATTCGTAGTCAGAGTGCAATACGATCAACACTCAATAAACGTTTTTCGAGCAAGGGATGGAGAAGAATAAGGTTAAAAATTATTGTAGGCTATTAAAAAAACTTTTCATTTTGTGAGGTAAATATAAATGTTTACCTTAAAATATAAATATTTTTCTGGGTATGTTCTGCTAAATACTAATATATTCTCAAGGGGGCATTATGTAACCGTAGTTTAAGCTAATAATGGTTGGGTATAAAATTTTTGTCGTTTACGGAATTCAAAAAAGCTTTAGCCTTAGTGACTCGGGGGTTTGGGAGTTTATTAATATTGAAATGTTTGCACGTTTAATTTGCCTTTCCGCTGTTTGTATTATTCCCGTAGCCTTGGATTTGCCGCCGGTCGACTGTGGGTGTAAGAGTGGAGAAGGGCAGTGAGGGGAAGGGGGGGGGGTGAGGTGGGATTTCCGGATCTCTTTAACCATATTGGAAACAAACCATTTTCCCTTTAATGTTGTTTTGGATTGTTACCGGTTTGATCATTTTACGAAAAATGAACGAAATTTTGTGTAAATAATTACTTAGATACCTACACTATTGAAATTTATTTATGATTCCCTATAAGGGCGGGTACCTGATAATTTAAAATAAGTTTTTGATAGAGTTATTTTATGGTCATGTAAGTGGGAGTAAGTGTACAAGTTATTTATTTTGTATTTTTTTGTTTGTATTTATTAAAATGATAATATACTACAATAAGTAAAATTATTGGTATGTTATTCCCACGTAGTTAAAAACTCGTTGCGGTAAGGACTATTTTTTTACAAAGACATACAAATTTAAAAAAAAGGGAGTACAAAAGAACAGGGCAAAAGCAACATACAACAAAAAGATACTCATAGGAGTAGAGTAGTACACATTCTGTGACGCCAGAGTTCACAATTTGATAGTGTTCCGCTGATTTTAACGGTTTTCAGATGTGTTCAATTTTACCCGTAAATATTTTGTTGTTGTTTATTTTTCAGGTAGTTCCAATCCTCATGTTACCATAAATGCGCTCTAAATAGCTAATACCTTTTTTCTTTTCAAATACAAGCCGATATCCGCTCAAATGTAAATGATTAAATTATTTATTTTCTGTTTAACAATTGAGATTGAAAGATTTAAAAAATCGCTATTTAACTGCGGGTTTAACTATGTCGTAATATTTTTTTTTTATAAAACAACCAACAATATCTAGTAAATATCCTTTTCAGATTAAAGCTATGATCAACGCGTTGGATTCTCACCGGGTGTCGTGGATTCAATTCCTCTGCTAGCTAAGCCCTGATCATTGCAAAGCAACATCTTCCGCTCATTTTGATGGTAATAGGATTTTTTTCAAATATTCTTAGGTTATTCGTAACCCGGGAATGTTTATCTTTCTTTAAAAAAATATATGTAAGGACTCTCTAAAAGTTTTCGTGAAGATATTATAAACGAGAACATATCGAACCCAGTAATTTCACAGCAATGAATAAAAAAAAACATAGAATTACTTTGAATCAACCGCAAACAAAATCATTCCGATTTAATTTTTGATGTACGAAGGGCATTTAAACCGGACGACCAACCGCAAAAACGTAAAAGATGATTGTGGTTAAAAAATAATCCAAAGTCTATAATATTCGATGTTTTACTGTTGCTTACATTAAAAAGTACATTTTGCTTTATAGGTTTATGATGGTTATACTGAAAACAATAAAAATACAGCTATTTTAGAAGACTTAAGACAAATATGAAATGCAAAGTTGAACCCAATGTCTTAACTCTACTAGACGTGAAGAGCTTTATGCCTCATTTTTAAACAAATTGCCTATCAAGTTACGTGCTAAGTAGGTAGGTACCTTTTCGACAGTTTAAAGGTTAAAGTTTTACTATATATCATTTTCTTTGGATAGGTACAAATTACAAGGCTCTTTTTCCCAAGAGGGACAAAAAATGAAAAATCTCAACATTCGTGCCTACAAATATTATAGATTACCTATAAATTAATCATCTGTGCGTATTAAACAGTGATAATCCTCAAACGGAGAGCTCTGCCGTCATGAAATTTGCATGATTGTTTCTGTCTACAATTTCATATACAACGTAACTATTTTTAGCTCGCCACGTCTTTTTCATCATGAACTTTGGAACATTAAATTAAACATTTATCTTAAAGTGAATGAGACAGGACACCTTATTCTTAACTAACTACCCAACCATCACGCCATTTTCTCGCAGGGTTAGGCAGAGAGGACGGACCGCCATACAATTCTGTCTTGGCACACACTCTTTGCTTCATTCACATTCATACATCGTCTCATACATACTTTTCTGTTATTCTGACTCTTCGCATGGCCCGATTCAAGTCTTATTCTTTCTTCCGTAATTTTCGATAGTTTATTACGAGAAAGGATTTCGAATGAAATAATTATTAAATCAGCAAAGGAAAGCTAGATGGTAAAGCTAGTCAAAGATTGACGTACTTATCTTTGCATGGGGCTTAAAGACGCAATATAGAACGAAAAACTTTTTTCATCTATAGATTTTTTTGTCATCCATAATATTATCAGATAATATTGTAAACCTGTGTTACCATTGGAATGCTTTGATCATTTTTGATTTAAAAAAAATTATAATATATAAAATAACAATATAAGTTTGAACGTTTTATGACCATTGATACTTATTGGTAGTTCTCGGCCAACCTCTACGAATGATGTATCGAATTACCATGCATTTTTCCCCCTTTTTTCTTTCATTTATTTCCCAAATAGGGAAATGTCTAGTTTTTACTTTGAATCGTGACAACCATACTCAAGTCGCAAAGAGGTGACCTTTCCTAATGAGATTCGTTTCCCATGTTAGATCAAGGTTTTATCTGTTTGCCATCTACACAAACAAATTAAGTTGCTTGTTTACGTGACTTCAATTTATTTCTGTCTTTGAAAGCAATGCAGTGGTACACTCTTCGATTTATTTAAAAGAATCCTTGTTTGCTCTCAAAGAAAAGCGAATACCCACGCCATGTTGTTTATTTTATTGTAGAGGAAGGCAAGCAAACTAAAGCACCAAAAGACATTTTGTCCTTGGCTACAAAACCAGAGTACCCATACCCATGTAACCCACCAAAGGTTGAAGATTAAAAGGCTTATATGTATTCTAATTTTGAGTTTCGTTTGCAAAAAGCTGGGCCCTGCATAAATCCTTAGTATGTCCGAAAGTTGAATTTGGTAGTCTTCTCTGAGCTGAAGCCCCTAAAAACAACATTTTTCAGTTTGTCTCTCGGCAACATAGAACAGGCTAGTCTGATTAACAATCCTTAAATAACAGATAGATTGACATCACGTTGTTTTGATATGTCTATTTGACGGCTTCCATAGTCGAGTGGTAAGACGCTCGACTACGAATCCAAAGGTCGCGGGTTTAAGCCCGGCGTGCGCCAATAACTTTTATTCTATTAATATTTGTCACACATTTAATTCATGTCAAATAATATGTAGTAGATTTGCGATACGTTCCAGAGTGATAGATACTCTAAGAACCGCCCTGGTGAAAGACCACCATTCAGAATCGAAAAGTTGCTTAAAATGGCTTTTAGCCGTGTTTGGTGACCAGGTCTGAATAGCCAGGTACTTACAGACCTTCCTCTTCCCCATTTACTTCTTCTCCTCACTACATTCAGCCTCACAACATACCCCAATTGAGGATGCCGTAGTCTCACTGGCTCTAGACGGTTAGGAGTAGTTGGGACTCTTGTGCGAAATGTACTATAAAAAACCATTACTCTGATAAACGAACAGCATTGATGAACCAGTCAGAAACATAATACATTCGCAGTTGATGTCCGCAGCAAAAGAAAGAGTTGTTTTTCCAGCTCGTTTTTATGTATATCAAGCTATCGGTAGCCATATTTTCTTTTTCATTTTATCCGGGTCTCTTAAAGATTTGATTTAACAAGTTAACCTTTCAAAATCGCCCTTCTTGATGGTTAATATATTTCCCCTAGTCGCAAATAATTCACACTAGAGAGCACGTGTGAAATATCACATTATATCCACAAAAAAATCACCTTCCTTCCATCAAATCATTTTCAAGTGTTCACTGCGGCAACAGTTAGTTTCTGACAATAAACGCTTTCTTGCCAGTCTACTATGCAAACATGAGCGAAACGAGACACTGCGTACACCAGTTTAGTCAATAGCCAGCGTCCTCGGTCCATACATCATCTCCGTAAAGTGATATCGCTGTTCTGAGCGAGCGGCACCTATCCGTGACCGCTTTGCGTGACGAGTAACTTGACACACTTGCTGTCGCTTGTCACAAGTCTACCTCAGATTTTATAGCTGTCAAAGATGACGGAGTAACTAAACAAATTTTAACAATTATTGCTAACAAAAACAGGTGAAACTGGAACACCTCATTATCTAGGATACTCAAATATACGTTTTACTATTATTCACAACTCGCCAAATTTAGAAGTTCTATATTTATTGTAAGTTTCGAAAAGCACTCGTAAACCTGGCACTTACCTGTACTGACAATTTGAGCTATGATCCCTTGAAGTTTTGATTGAAAGCGATCGCTAGATACGTTCATAAAGTTTAAAATTGAACACTTATGTCGCTTATGTATGCTGAGACATATCGTCGCTGGAAAAACAAAAAGGCTTAAGCCACACTTTGGTCATAAATGAATATATGCAGTTTTGATCGGCTCTTTTTTCTGCATCGAATGCTCTGACTCTCATTTGATTCTGATGACTTTTGTGGCCCTTCAGCTATATAAAATATATTTACCATTTGGTAGAAAGCTTGACTTAAGCGACACAAGTTTAGGACTTTTTTTAGCTTTTTATCGCTTTAGGTTATTTAGTGAAAGCATTGAGTTACCTGAATTAATATTTTTTTTGAAAATCCAACCAGTTACTGAAGACATATGAATTTTACTGTAAACTTCGTAAAATGAAGCTTCAGCCATTTTACCTTTCCGGCGATGATATAAATAATTCAACAAAAATACACCGTACATGGGTAAGTGATCAGATATACGAAATATCCGGAAAATTAACAAATAAAAACCTACTAATTCAAACAAATTATTTATCCATTTTTCCTGCCTGTAGATATGATTTCCTTTTTTTTTTACCTAGGAGTTATAAATTCACTAGGAGGTGCCGGTATTTATTTAAAAAACCGCTTTATTTGTCAAGCGTAAACTTGAAACGTTTTATAATGACGGATTTTTTTTATTGTAGAGCTTAATAAATGGGCATTGAATTTTATATCAAGAACTGTATGAAAAAAAACACTATGTTTTATTGGATAAGTAGGTAATCATGAGGTAATTTCCCATTATTAGATAGATTACATGAGATTTTCTCTAACAAATAAAGCGTTTAATAAAATAATAATTTAGTTATTTCATCTTAGCAGCACTTCAATCTAGTTGTAGAACTCCGATGTCACACTAAGGAAATATTTTCTCGTTTTTTAAAGGATCGTTTTATTTCCCGTGGGTCGTTTGAAAAGGGAACCTGTTTTTCATGTGGTCCTATTTTACATATATATCGTATTGTAGAAATTTTGAACCGTGCCAGGGAATATTTTTTCCTCTTCCTGTGTCAACTGTGAGTAGAGGTGCATACATAAGGATATAATCTTTTATACCCGGTGAGCGGGCTGCCTTTTGCTACTGTAGGATTTTTTTGTGTATATACTCGTATTTATAAACAAGTACTTGAAGTGAAAATTTGTAGACTGTGTTTTGTGTGTTTATAGCAATCCTTTATTAAAGCCCACTCATTAAGGTTGGGGAAGGAATAAGATGGAGTTTGGACGGAGGGAATCCGTACTGGGGGTCCAGGGACCAAGGTTGGAAATTGAAGGATTCGGGTTTGAATCTAATTTGGAGAAAAATGTTTTAGCTAAATCTATTATGTGTTTTTGGAGTGGAGGAAATCCTATTTTACATGGGCACATAATTTAGGCACGTGCTTTTTCGGGCACATGCGACAAGTAACACGTAGGTACTGTTTTTGTAAATTATATTATTTTTATAAATTCTGAACCGTAACATATATTAAGCACTTTTTGTTTATCGTAATAATTTTCAATAATTGTAGATTATGATCGAATTTTTATAGTCTTAACAGTAAAGCTTAAATTCTGTGTAAATTTGTAAGCAACTACTCTTGAATGGTGAGCTCTGACGTTATGAGATTTGCACAGATTTGTATGTCTGGGTGGTAGTAAAAGTTGAAATTTCCAACTGTCAAAAAAACGACGAGATGCCATATTGTTTCATACATATATTTTAATTCATTAAATGCATAATATAGTGTTATTATTCGGGCGAAACGAAACCAGGATACACATTTAATCCATATAAAATAATATAAGGTATATTTGCGGCGCTTTCCACAATGGTAGGTAGATACACTAACTATCGCCTTGGTGAAAAACCACCATTCAACATCGAAACGTTGCTTGAAACGGCTTTAGCCGTATTTGTTGACCAGGTTTGAATAAGCAGGTACTCCTAACCTTCCTCTTCTTCATCTCCTTCCTTTTCCCACTATCGTCAGCCTTACAATATACATGCTTCACTAGAGTTTTGATCACTCAGTCCGAGTGCTATACTTAGTTTTACTATTGCTTATTCCTTATTTTTTTACCCTAGGTTTGACAGCACGGGCAACAACTATTACATATATTTGTTAATATCAATACGTAAGTCACTAGTAATAAGTTTTAGACAAATGTTTATATAAAGTATTAGTCTAAAGTCACTTATTATAAGTCTAAATTTTAAGTCAGTAGTCATAGGTTTTAACTGTAAGCACATAAGTATAATTTATACGCCCCTAGTTGTAAGTCTTAGTTATCAAGCTATATTTATGTTAATTTAGTTGTAAAGCGCCCTAGAGGTTATATCTCTGTCACGAAAACGGCGCTATACAAATCATGTTATTATCATTTATCATTAACATACATACCCCAATTGGGGATGCCATAGTTTCATTGTTTCTAGACGGTTGGGAGCAGTTGAGAATCTTGTGTCGCATTTACTGTAAAAAAGGTAGTACCTATAAAAAAAAACTAACGAGATAATTGATGTAAACAAGTAATTTGGTTTTATTTCACTATTACAAAGAGCTTTTTATTCTATTTTTTTTCAAATTACAAAAGCTTGCAATAGGTAATCAGGAATACATTTATAAATTGAAAATTGGCTTCGTCAATAGAATTGCATGTGACTTTAAGAATATAAATACCCTAAAAACCCTTAACTGTTCATTAGTTCGCCCTCATCTAGAATATGCTAGTGTAATTTCGTCCCCTTTCTATACCGTTCATATTCATCAGATTGAATCCGTACAACATCGTTTCTTACGCGGTATTGCATGGTGATTAGGGCGAGAAAGAGGCCATTATTCGTATGATGAAATTGAACAATTATTGAAAATGTCTTCATTAGAAAAGCGCAGGAAAGACTTTGATTTAATTTTCATTTACAAAATTATTGATTGTTTTATTGACTCACTTTCTCTGTTGCAACTTATCCAGTTCAACATTCCTTGCCATAGACTCAGAAACAATAAATTGCTGTTCCTCAATCATCACAATACTAATTATGGGTATAATTCTCTAATGTCCAGAATGTCAAGACTTGTTAACTCAAGCCATTGTCTTGAAATTTTTGGTAGCAGTCTAAATGATTTTCGTCATTCTTTACGACTCTACCAAAACTTTGACTAGACCATGGCTTGAGTGTTCTCTCTTATGTTTATTTTGCCTTATTTTTGTCATCGCTTTATTTATTATTATGTATATGCTATTCTTTCTCTGTTGCTCTTTTTTTCCATTTCGTATTTTATATGTATTTTTTGTAATTGGACCTTAGTCCGTTAATTTAAAAATAAATAAATAAATGGTTACAATATTTTTCTAGTATCCCTTGACTTTTTTGATAAATTGGCATACGTAATAAGACTGTAACCCTTTTCCGTTTCTCCATTCAAATAAAGGTTGGATTGGTCACTCCATTGCCCATTGGTCAAGTGACCGAATGAAAGAAGCTCCGCCTGTTGTTATCAGAGGGTTTATTCGCTCGCTCGACCGCGGGCCAGGATAAGTAGCGCACATTATAGGGGTGGGCTACTATTTATGCACACACGATCAGGCGGCTGGATCTCAAAAAGGCAAACACGCGTTTTGTCGGCGGCTGGTGGTGAAAGGGTTATTACAGTGGCGCAGCAATATTCTGGGCAGCACAGTGGTCGCCCCCGGGCTATGGCATAGAAAAAACCCGAATTCAGACAAAAAATAGAGTTTTGTTGTTGTAAGGGGGCTAAGATTGAATACAAATGTTAATAATTATTTTTTTACATAAATTATTTATAAAAAAAAATTCAAATTATTAAGTTTTTTAATGAATCTTTAGCGATGCTTTGAACACTACCAAATGTTATGTATTTTTAGTGAATACCGCACAAGAGTCCGAACTGCTCCAAACCGTCTAGAGCCAGTTATACTATGGAATCCCCAATTGAGGTATGTTGTGAGGCTGAAGGTAGTGGGGACGGGAAGGAGATGGAAAATACGAAGGTTTGTAAGAACCTGGCTATTCAGATCTGATCACCAAACACGGTTAAATCCATTTCTAGTAACGTTTCGATTCTGAACGGTGGTCTTACATCAGGGCGAGACTTAGAGTATCTACCGCTCTGGAACGTGCCGCAAATATACTTAATATTATTTTAGATAACTTGGTATAAAAGCACAAAAGATTCTTTCTCATTGTTTTGTTATTTTATTTTTTTATTCATTCTCCCTCTGTATGTATATATTATATACTCGCACACGTTGTTTTTTTGTTTAATTTGATTTTGTACCTTATTTTGTATGCTTAGGCTAAGCAAAACCGGTCGTCATAAGAAATAAAATAATTTCTTGGTCTTATACAAAGTTATTTTTTCATTTCTTTAATAATAACCTTATTTATTTTAGTTTAATTTCTTTACTCTACATTACATATTTACGAATTAATGAAGAATACCAATTAGAAGGTACCTTCATTTGTACCGTAATATTGTTTTTCTCTTTTTGTATAATTTTGTTTACGAAACAAGGGAAGCCTAGCCTCTAAAACCACAAAGAATATTTATTCAGCTTCATAATAGCTATAAACAATTTAAATGTTCTTTTTAAATTGGCCTAATTTCTAGGTTAGTACTTCCCCGATAAACCTGACCCGTTGAGACTCCGTGTTGAGTTTAGTTTTATTTTAAAATTAATAAAAATGTAATTTGTTTTTAGCTTTCTTAATTTTGATTTTTCCTTGGATTACAAGTTTGTTGTAATCCAAGGAAAAATTGTTAAGTTGAATTAGGCAACATCATCAAAATATTTGGAAATAATATGATTCAGTCGAATATAGTTAAGATTTAGAAGAGGTTCTTTTTTTGTTGTTCTTTTTTAAAAAGAAAGAAACATTCCCGGGTTACGAATAACCTGACAATATTTGAAAAACTCCTACCGTCATCATAAGAAGCGGAAGATGTTACTTGTGTAATGATGGAGGACTTAGCCAGCAGAGGAATTGAACGCACGACGCCCGGATGGGAATCCGACGCGTTTGTCCACTCAGCTACTGACCGGTGTTATGTAGAAAGAAGGAAATTAGAAAAAAACACAATGTTAAGGAGAACATACTTAGATTAAGACGAAGAAGTAGTATTTCACTAGAGTTTCATCATCTGGTCAAAAACAAAATGAAGGGTTTGTTATTTGAATTTGGAAAGGTCAGGAAGGAAAAAATAGTAGAGTCGAATTTTTACTGGAATAACAGCAATGAAACTAGTATTTGTAATGCTGGGGATTTTTATTAAATCATAAATGAAAAAAAAATACGGGGTGGCGTATTGGATGCCTAAAATAATTATATAATAACTTTATATGTTCTTTAAAAAAATGTGTATATGTAAATATCTGTGAGTTGTCTTTTGAAAGAGTAAATATTAAACTTCTTACTAACAACTATTGTTTTAAGGGTATCGTTCGAATACCACACAAAACCTTCATTTTTAGAATACTGCGATAATATAAATCAAAGTATCACTGCCCATCGTGACCTCTGTGCTAAAATAATATCTACCAAGAATATTTGCATTTTGTTCCAGAGTGGAAGGTACTTTCACTATCGTCCTAGTGAGAGACTGCCGTAGAGAATTGAAATGATACTTGAAATTACTTTAGCTATATAAACGAACCTGATCTGATAGCCAGGATTAAAAATAAATAAATTATAGTGAACACCAAACACGAGTCCCAACTGCTCCCAACCGTTTAGAGCCAGTGAGACTATGACATTCTTAATTGGGGTATGTTGTGAGGCTGTAGGTAGTAAGGAGGGGAAGGAGATGGGAAAGAGGAAGTTTGGTCGTTTCAAGCAAGGTTTTGGTTCTCAATGGTGGTCTTTCACGAGGGCGATACTCAGAGTATCTACCACTCTGGGACGTGTCGCAAACATGATATATTTATTTTAAATGTATTAAATGTCTTATGGCACATATTAATTAAATGAAAGTTATTTGTGAACTCTGGGCTTGAACTCGCGACCTCTGGATTCGTAGTCGAGCGTCTCACCACTCGACTACGATACTTTTGAACTAATAATGCCATAGTTCCACTGGGTTCGGGCAGTTATATCAAAGTCCTCACAATTTTTATTCGGTTGACAATGTACGAGTATTTTTAGAACATTACCCAATGAGGGATAAAAATGAAATACATCAATTCAAGACAATACTTTCTCGCCTTCAGTGTTGCCCGGATCAAATTTCGGGCCTAAGTGGCGGAAGTACCCCGCCTGGCAACATCCGCCGGCGAAACGCGGGAAGTTGCAGGAAGTGATTTCGGTTTTAGAACAGTCTTATTATAATTTCTTGAAATAAAGTTTCCCGGGCTTCCGCAAACTTTTCCCAACAATCTCCCGAACTTTCGAAATTGCAGGTTCGGTGGCTTATTTAATTTGCGGCAGGTTAGAGTTAGCGGAATGCTTCCGGCTTGCGGATTCATTTGAACGTCACGTCGTTCGAGCCGAAGTGATTATTCATTTCAACGTGTGACAGTTGTTTCGTCTTTTGTTTGATTTATCAAATCCAACCGATGGCTCATTTGAAAGGTGGAACAGGGAAAAAGTTATTTCGTGAGAAAATTAATAATAATTACATATTTTATTTGAATAAATGCAAAAAGAAGTAGACGCTTTAGAAATTAAGGTATTATTAAACTAAGAACAAGTGCAGAGCCGTAGCAAATGCTATTAATAACAAAAATAAATAAATATACGAAGTTTGTTCAAAAGAAAAGGTGAATTTTCGCGGGCTGTATACATTCAATTATCGATTTTTTGTTGTTGTTGTGTTGGTACACATATGTTTATCATATGTTAGCATTATCAGCCATTTTGGATTAGTGGTTTGTTTTTGACAACTGGAAAGGTTAGTCACGTTTTTGTGTGTTCTTCGATTTTTTACTTTTGAAAAAATATGGATCAAAGAATATGTATTAAATTTTGCGTTAAAAATATAATTAAGTGCTCCAACGCACTTAAAATGTTGACTGTGGCATTTGGCGAGTCTACTTTGTCTCAAAAAAGTGTTTATAAGTGGTACAAGCGCTTTACAGAAGGCTGAGAAGAAGTTAATGACGATGAGCGTCCTCGTATATATATATATATAGTAAATACCGCACAAGAGCCCCAACTGCTCCCAATCGCTTAGAGCCAGTGAGAAAATGGCATCCCCAATCGGGGTGTGTTGTGAGGTTGAAGATAGTAGGGAGGGGAAGGATATGGAGAAGAGTAAGGTTGGGAAGTACCTGGCTATTCAAATCTAGTAATCAAACACGGCTTAAACCATTTCAAGCAACGTTTAGATTCTGAATAGGGGTCTTTTACTAGGGTGATAGTTAGAGTATCTACCACTCTGGAACGTGCCTCAAATATACTATTTATAATTTTACAATAATTAAATGTGTTATGACACATCAATTTAATAAAAATTATTTGCGCACGGCGGGTTTGAACCCGCGACCTCTGGATTTGTAGTCGAGCGTCTTACCACTCGACCACGGATGATGTCAATTATTGCTCACGTAAATTGTTATTAATAAACTTATTGTAATATACATTTTTTCAGCAAATTAATTTCTTTATTTTATCACACTGAAGACTGACTAGCGTCAAAAAACAGTCATGAAATGATATTGTTTTAATAATTTTGATTTTTTCCTCGCGTATTTTAAAAATTCATGTATTTTTTATCATCACCTAATCGTCACATCGATTGAAATGTATTTTTTTTAAAGCCTTTTTAAATTAATGTCCTACATACTCTGCCTACGTGATATCATTTAATTGCACAATGCAATTAATTTGTGTAGTTACGAACACATTTGTGCAGCGAATTCAACGGGAAAATGAGTTTTGTTTGTTGCGGCACGTGCTTTATCGTTGAAAAAATAATAGTCAATCTGTTGTTTGGTTCAATAATTCCCAACGAAGAACGTTGAAATAATGATTTTTACTGCCCATTAAAATCATCGCAATAATATATTTAATTTTCGATTAAATATTTTCTACGAAACTAACGATATTTTGGAATGGTAAAACAATTTATCAATGAAATGCGGCGAGGGTAGTGCGATTCCACACATTCCATACAATATAGATTTTGAAATACAAAACACCGTAGATCTATACGTACTTCAATAGTAAAAAATATTTTTCAGTTAGGTAATACCTAATTATTATAAATATATCTTCGTTGGAAAGGCAAAAGGGCTGAAGCGACACTTGGGTCAAAAAGAGCCAAATATACAGTTTTGATCAGTTCTTTTTTCTGCATCGAAAGCTCTGACTCTCGTTTGATTCCGAAGGCTTTATGGCCCTTCAGCCACGTAAAAAATATTTACCATTTGGGAGAAAGCTTGACTCAAGCGACGAAATTTTAAGCCTTTTTCAGCATTTTGTCACTTTAGGTAACTCAGTGAGAGCATTGAGAGTGAATTTTTTTTTAAAGTTCAAAGTGATCTGGTGTAATTTTCCCAAAATGGCGCTTCAGCCCTTTAGCCTTTTTGGGGACGATATGTTTTTTTTTTAAATATTATCTTCACAGAGGAGGCAATGTCAAAGAAGTTAACCTGTATCTTCAAGAGACCCATGTGATAGTAGGGAGGAAATACAGAAGCCAACGTAAGATTATGTATGGCCCTTATATCTTATACGTTTTTTTTCAATTATGTAAAACCGAACATTGTCATAACTGACCAGAGCCAGTGAGACTATTGAAACACGAATTGAGGTATATTGTGAGTGTCACTAAATATGGCTAAACTCATTCCATCAATGTTTCGATTCAATATGGTATTCTTTCGCCAGAGCGATACTGAGACTACCTACCACTTTAGAATACGGGATTACCCGATGAAGACGTTCTTAGGCATTAAAGTTAGACACTAGAGTCACTGGATTCCTAAAATCGATATAAAAGTATGGGTTTGTGTTATTTCTGAGTGGAATTTTCCGCAAACCCTTGCCGTTTTTCTTTATCGCTGGGGTTTAATTATGGATCTTCGAAATTCCAGAAAACAAGGCTTTTTATGTAAAATACTATTAGGCAAAGGCTTAAAATACAAAAAAACTTTCTTCCCCAAAGCTTTAAGACACCATTACCAAAACCCCAGTAATCAGTTTTTCGGAAGAAAACTCATCTTACCGATCGATGCCGATAAAATAGTAAAAGTTTAATTATTGACTTAATTCAACACTTGACTTTACCTGTGAAATTTCCCTTGTTCACATTAATATTACCACCCCGATCTAATTAATCTGACTTTCTGAAGGCGCCTTTGTTTGCTAATTTGTACCACTGCAGCCTGGAAATTAAAACGTACCAATTTACGACATACTCCTTTTGGTTTGTAGGAAAATATTTCGAAACAGTGACGTTCGTGAGAAGTTGCTAACAATATAATGAAAGATTAGTACTAAGGAATACTCATACTTTAATCAGAAGTTGATTGAGTGCATTTATATTTGAATCATATTCAATGAAGTTAAAATAATTTTAATTATCATTCCACTGATTTTGCTACTGAAATGGTACGCGCTGACATTAGAAATACACTTGTGTCCACAAACATTGGTCAATTCAATTGAGTTTATTGTTAAATACCGTGTCAAGGGTGATTCCGGTCTAATAAATAGCGAAACCCTCTAATTAAACGCATGTTGGTTAGAAAGAGTAAAGCCCTTAAGGTGATTTTTACAAATTTTACGTACAATTTTTTGAAATATTATTATTTTTTAAATTATTTTAATTTAAACATTTATATTAAATAAATCAAACCACAAAGTGATCGCTTTCTATGAAAACATAAACAAAATATTTATCTCCCATATTAAAATTCGAAGAATATTTCGAAAAAACACCGTAATATATACCGATACCATAATGCTTCTTTTTTTTCATTCATGATTTTCTTTGAGCGTTTCTCGGTGCAACTTAATGTAAAGTGAAATGAATATTTAATAAAACTCAAAGCACTTAGTAATTAATTTATACAAATATTCCTCAAAAGCAAGTAGATTTTACTTTATTTCTTTCTAGGTATTTTAATTAATGCAACAAATAATAATTTCAAACATTTAATTAATGCTCTTCCTGATACTTAGATTTTACAAATGCCATTTCCGGCTTCGCGTTATGCTACTTCCGGTTTCAGAGTTAGTATTTATGTCGGCATCTATCAGAGACTTGCTTGCAAAGCTGATGATCGAAGAACTAAAGAGGTCGTGTTTCTTGTAACAGGTATTATTTTTCGTAATTTTAATACTTCATTCGCTTGTTGTAAAAGTTGTAAAATATTTTATTAAAAACAAATCAATTTTACATATTAACCAATAAAAAAACATTTTACGAAGCATCTCTTGGACAGTAAGGTGTAGAGTTATAAAATTGGGACAATTTTTTTAATCAGAAATATCTAGGAATTTATTTTGAGTTTGAAACGTATTCTCATTAGCTTTGGTGATTTGAAATATGCATTCACTGTATTAAAATCAATCAACTTTTCCGAAATGGTCTGTGGTGAAGCCAGGTAGCAGAGCTAGCTAACACAATATCTTAGGGAAAGGTATTTTTACCCTTTTACTGAACTAGTGGCGGACGGCGGAACGAGTATTTTTGCCTTTATTGTGGACTCATCGTAAACTGCGGGTAGGGTATGTTTACCCGTATCTTTTGATTTCATGTCTAAGTATAGTAGTTTGACGACTTCTATAACTGAAAGATTAAGATTCTTGGCTATGAATCCAAAGATCGCGAATTGAAAAGAGTGCGAATTAAACATTAAAAAAATAATAATTGTTATTTCACATTGGACTAGTACTAAATAATAAACAAAATATTTGCGTAACGTTTCGGAGTGATATACACTCTCGGTATCGCCCTGGTGAAAGTCCACTATTGATAATCAATCGAAAATTTGCTCGAAATGATTTTAGCCGTGCTTCAAGTGTCCAGATTTGAATAGCCAGATAATGACCGACCTTTGTCTTTCCCATCTTCTCCCCCTACTCAGTCTTTTTCTACTGTTAAATTGTCTCGTAGTTATTAATTCCTTAGATTAAATTTCTTTATAAAATTATGATAATTACGACATTTTTCAAACAACTTTTCAAATCATTTTCAATTAAAATCTTTTACAGCTAAAATAAGCCAAAAATTCCAGGAGTAATTAATGATAGCATTGATTAGTTTTCAAGTATCAAAAACACACAATAGAATTCTGCAAAATAGACGCAAAGACAAAAAATGTTTTGTTTATGTTTATCCACATAGTACGTGTATACAGTTACACAATCCAATTCGTTTCCAAAGCACGTTCTTTCATTACGAGGCCTCCTTTCCTGCACATTTACCAGTTTCTCTACCCTGGCCGCCACGATAACTTGCACACAAAACTCTCTCCAAACCGTCGTGCTCAACTTTATGGAAGAGACAAGGAAAATACTCGTTTTCCACGAAAATAAGCAATCATAGTGGGTTCAATTATACATACATATGTCAAGAAATGAGAAAATAACTTTGTGTAAGACCACAGATATAATTTTTATTTTTATTACCGACCGGTTTCGCTTAGCCTAAGCATCATCAGGGTGCAAAATTAAACTTACCAAAAAATACAAAGTGTGCGGTTATATATACATACGGAAGGAGAAGACAATATAAAACAAAATAACAGAACAATGAGAAAAAAAAATAACATTAAAATTATAGCAAAGGAATAGAAAGAAAGAGACAGATAATAGGAATTTCATATTATTTTAGGGGATCCTATGTACGTACAGATTTTTCAATTATACGGATTTACTGATACACGAATCTCACAGACTGAATGCTGTGGAAATGAGACCCCTTAAGAGTATGTGCGGTAAAACCATGTAAGACCGTGTTAAAAATGTGGATATCGGAAAGAATGCAAGAATGACAAGCGTAATGAGTAGAATCAAGAAAGGGACGCTTAAATGGTTTGGACATGTAGAACGAATGAACGAAAAAAAGGTTTGTGAAAAAAAAGTGATGCGAAAGTGAATGAAAGAAGAAGTTGGGGACGCCCGAGGAAGACATTGCACGATCAAGTGAATCAAATACTTCAATCGGGCAATGTGAAGAGTCAGAATAACAGAAGAGTATGTATGAGACGATGTATGCATGTGAATGAAGCAAAGTGTGTGTGCATATACAGAATGTTTTGTATAGCGGTTCATCCTCTCTGTCTACCTCTGCGGAGAAACGATGTGATGGTTAATTAGTTAGTCATTAACATTGAGTGTGAGAAAACGTTAAGTGTATCAATAACAAGTGCTTTATAATGTCACATACGAGGCCTGTTCAAAAGAAAAGGTGGATTTTGAATTTTCGCGGGCTGTGTACATTCGATTATCGTTTTTTTTGTTATGTTGGTACACATGTTTATCATATGTTAGCATTATCAGCCATTTTGGATTAGTGGTTTGTTTTTGACAACTGGAAAGGTTAGTTACGTTTTTGTTTGTTCTTCGATTTTTTTTACTTGATTTTTTTTTTCTTTTGAACAGGCTATGTAATTAGTGGTTCCGGCATTTCACGCGTACATAGTGAATAGTTACCCCTAACCGCCAGACCACACGGGTCGCTCTGCGCTACCTGCATTGTATTATTTATTACAGGACACAGGTGTCCCAAGGGTGAACTCTCAAGCCAGGACTACATTAATAATGCACTCGCCGCATTGAGCTGAATTTACTCGACTTGTAAACGTTTTCAACCAGAATGAATAGGCGTGTTGCTGACTTACACACTCGACACTTCATTAATACATTGTTATATAAAGTTATTATTTATTTTTTATTAAATACGTCAAACCACATAGTGATTGCTTTCTACGAGAATATAAGACAATATCTCTTGGTGCCCTCTGAAATTATTGAAAAGGATAGTTGGGAAGTACCTGGCTATTCAGATCCGGTCATCAAACACGGCTAATTTCAAGCAACGTTTCGATTCTGAATGGTGGTCTTTCACCAGATACTAAGAGTATCTACCACTTTGGAACGTACCGCAAATATACTAAATATTATTTTATATAAATTAAATGTGAATTAATTGAATAAAATGTATTTGCGCCCGCTGGGATTCGAACCCGTGAACCCTGAATGTGTAATCTAGTCCCTGAAATAATCTAAATACTTTAGTTTTTTTTTACCATAAAAACCCATACATCTCACTATATAAATTTTCCGTAAATAAATAGGTGAACATGTACATACTCGTAGAACGAATTCCCAGCTGTTTTTACCAATGCATGCAAATAGGTATTAAGAAATCATTAACAAAAATAATGGTATATGGTTGTTTTATAATAATACGTTTAATAGTTATCTACATTGCGAATTGCAGTGCTAAGGCTTTTCATCCTGAATTATTGCAGTATCTTATCTCTCAATTAATTCGGTACCTGTTCATGCGCGGTACAATGAGCATTAATCTGCCTGCATTAAACAAACTCAATTATGCCTACCTTTACCATTGCTAAGTTAATCCTCTGGTCGAGGGTCTGGGGGTAGTTTCCATCTTGTAATCTAAAACCACAATAATAAATATATATTTCCTCGAATAAAACTGAACCCTTTGTCATTTTTTCTAATACAATCTGTTCACATAATATTTTCCGATGAAGTATAGCAGTTATATTATTTTCATTTGTTATTTTATCCTAAATGCCTAAAAGGTTTTCTTTCGAAATAAATAAACCGTTTCCAACAAAATAAACTGATCCATTCGCGGAAGGCTCGTTCTTTGTACACAGGCTTAGTATACTTCCGGAAATTAAAATGGTTTTATATATTATTATAAATATTCAAAAGATATGTAAATGGAGCGAACCCTACTCACGGAGACCATATTATTGTTAATTTGAAACAGATATCCATTTTGGAAATACTTAAAATAAACCAATGATCGTTTTCGATTTCCGGATTTTATTTCAATTTTTTGGATACAACGATTCCTACAAAACTAGATGTGCTTGTTAATGGTAGGCAAAGGAAAGACAAAAAAAAATTATAACTGTCACCAGAAAATAAATAAATTTCACGACCACAGAAATTAAACTGATTTTTTTAGCCAACCAACTTCTATAATTCATTGAGAGACAACATAGATTATTTCAATGTATCTATAGACACGCTGTAAATTGGGAATACCCATGTTTTTTTTTAATATCAGAAGGTAGTCGGAAGGTACCGGAGTACATATTCCGATACACTTTTTATGATAATAACATACTGGTTCAGTTTAAAACAAAATCTTGGTACGGCATGCAACAATATTTTCGCCGGAAAGGCAAAAGGGCTGAATCGCCATTTTGGGAAGTTTACACCAGAGCACTTTTATTTTACAATAAAATTCATAAGTCTTCAGTACCTGCTTTGATTTTGAAAAAAAAAGTTAACTCAGTGCTCTCACCGAGTTATCTGAAGTGACAAAATATAAAAAGTTCCAAATTTATGTCACTTGAGTGAAGCATTCTCCCTTAGATGACTGAAGGGCCACAAAAATCTTCAGAATCAAACGAGAGTCAGAGCTTTCGATGCAGAAAAAAAAGCTGTCAAAAACCCCATATTTAATTGATTTTTTCACCAAAGTATCGGTTAAGCCTCTTTGCCTTTCCAGCGATGATATAATAAATATATTTTATAATATATGTTCAATCCAATTTTTTTTTAATATCATTTTAAAATTAAAAAACAACCACGAATATTGTTTTTCATTGTTCGTAACATTTTAAACACCTTCTTAATGTGGTTATTCATTAATCAAAAGTGGATAATAATAGCATCGTTTAACGACAAAGCCATTTAAATTAATTGCTAACGACAATGAATTTTCTCTGACCGTCTAGAAGATGAGCGAGTGTGTTTTTTTATAGCACCAAGGCCAATCTATTCCATTCTAATGTCGGTGCGAAGAAACCAAAGTTAACTCTGTACCCGTGAAATACACAATAAACTAATAATTCGTGTTTTTGAAATTTTAAATGGCTTGTAATAATTTGTATCTTGAAGGCTCCAGGAATACTAAAAACATTGAACGACCGGCGAGATATTTATGTTTGCAATAACGCTGGACCATTTTTATTCGTTTTATTTTCCTTCTTCGTTCTGAGCTCTTGTTCTATCACGAGCAATGATTTAAGAAACAAAGAAGATTTATTCATTATATTTTACTTAAGTTAAAATAGTGCATATTATGTACATATGTTCTAATATATACATACAGTGCTCTCATGTGTTCTTATGTATACATATATTATATCAACAATAAGCAATCGTTTTTGTCAAATTTGCAAATTATTATTCTTGTAACGAGAGAAGCTTTAGTTCAATACATTTTGATAAATTTAAGATGTGTCATCGACTCTCGTACAAATCTTGAAAATATTTGTAATTATATTATTTTGTATAAAACGTGGATGGTTTTGGAAACATCACAAAGAATTAGGAATTGTATTCCATAGAAATCCCATAAGTCAGAAGGATGGTAAGAAAAGCTTTAAACAATATTACTTTTTCAAAAATAATGACATAGATACATGAAATCAATTATTATGTTGTTTTTCATATAATGCTTATGCATAAAGAAATTAAACTAAATTCGGCAAATCTTATAACTTTTATTTAACATTTTAAATCTTACATAAGAAGTAGGAAACTGTTTAAGGAAATAGCGAAAACTCTCGAACGGTGATATTTAGAGTCATAAAATGTGTACAAATTTTCTGTCGCAAATTTTTTGATGAATGCATATATTTTTAGCTCTCGATGTGATTTCAACTATGAGTTATGAAGCTTTGAAATGCTCACTTGAAATGTGATAAAATAAGAGGCAATTCTGAATGAGGTATTTGCTTTGTGTAAATTGTTAAATTAGAAAAAAAAAACAAATTTGAAATTTTAAACTAGGACCAAGACGGGTAGTTAATACAAGTAAGACAGAAAAAAAACGATAAACAAATAATATCTTACAAATGGTACAAATAATGACTTTTGAAAATTTGTACATAACGTGATCTTTTAAATAAAACACATACTGTCTTTAATCTACTTAGTTATAATAAGTGTACAAACAAACAAACTTTACATTTCAATCATTTTTAATCATCTATAATTTATTTGAATAACTATCTAACTATGATAAAAACTTTGAAACTAATTTTTACTTTTTTTTTTATTTTTAACAATTCACAAATATTCAATATACGAGTATATAGAGCCAATAGCGTCCAATACGGATATACAAGAATATGTTACAAATATCATAGATTCATTTTTTTAAAATTTACTAGTGTGAATATGCCCGTTGCAAGGTGAAACCGATTCGGTCTAAAATAAATTTGTGGAAATAAGTTTAAAAAGTTTTTTAATCATAAATTCACAAAAATCGTAAAATCTTATTGAAAATTCCAAGGACAATTACATTGTTTAGCTGCACCCTAACAGTTCTTCGAACATAATCTGAGATTCGTTCTCAGGCAGCCATTTGTCGCTTGAAAATATTGTAGGTGATTTCTCTCGCTCTTAATGTATTTCCCTGCTCCGGGACAAGGGGTACCTACCACGGGGTAGGTTTTATTCTTTTTTTAAAAGCAAGGTGCGGTAGAAATACATTACTTTCCGGACCCGTTGAACTCTTATACAGTAATTATTGGTCCCGCTTCTGGTTTTTCGCCGATGCAATGTCTTCGGACGGATTGCCTACGAATGGACTTTTTATTCAATGTATCTACTGATTTTCACTGTCTAAATACATTTACTATTGCGTTTATGTTTGTATTATAAGATAGTAAAAGGCATAAGCCATTTATTATAAAAACCGAATAAACTTTGAATAATTTCTTTTGTGAGTACTTGCATACGTACGGGTGTAAACTTTTAAAATTTGGAACTGATGTAAATTAAAATTATGTATTTTAAAAATAATCTTTTATATTCTCCACCTACCTAATAATTTTTTAACTTCTTACCTATAGTAAATTTTAGCACACATTATTTTATATTTGAAATGAAACAAATATTTTTTATTGACAGGTCAATTAAACTCCCGTGTTTTTTTACTGGTAAGAACTAGTAAAATATAACTGTGGTTTTATACAATGCCTTAATGCAGTTCCTACGTTTTAAATTTTAATGCTTTGAACACGTTATCAGGTTAAATATGTATTTACATATTGTATAGGTGGATACATTATCATAACGTAATTCACACATACGAAAAAATTACAAAGGTTTTTTATCAACATTTTTTGACACTTAAATACGTTTCAATCCATTTTTGTTTAAGACCTCCAAAAAGCCACCTTATATGTACGGAGCTAGACTAAAATAACTATATCTCCTCCTAGTTAGTTGGCATTTCTAGGTGGGTTTAGGCAAAGTGGAAGATCATCTCATGTTGCTTAAAATAACTTTAGCCCTGTTTGGTGACCAGATCTAAATAGCCAAGTACTTCCCCATTATCCTATTTATCATCTTCTTCTTCTTGTGGAAGCCATAGTCTCACTAGCTCCAGACAGTTAGGAAAAGTCGGAACTCTGTACGGTATTCACATTAAACAAAAAAAAAATCCCTCCACCATTTATGCTGTCCTCAAGAAACGTTTGGGAAATTCTATTAGCTACATTACTTAGCAACGTAATTTCTCGCATTACTTTCTCCTGTAATATCTACAAACTAAATTGTTTTTATTCTTATTTCCTGTTTCAGTAATCACTAGCATAAACAACGTTTAAATAATACATAAACGGTTCGGAGCAAAATTGTTACGTTTTTTTATAACTTGCGACATGTTTTTCCGGCGCACATTCTTAAATATTTATCGTTTCCGTTCTCGTTTCAGATCTAACCGAATACACAATCGCCAAGCGATCAAGAAGTAAAGTAACTTTAGTAAAAAACGCCACCGCCTTAATAAACCGTTAATTATTTTATAATATATTGTCGATTTCTCAATCCATTGCCATATTGAAAAATTGTTTTTAAGAACCTTATAATTTTTTAAATCAATTTTATTTTTTTGTGACACCGAACTATATGAAAGACAGGGAAACTATATCGCCACCCAGTTGGAAAAAATGTGAGGCGAGTCAAGGAAGAGACTGTAGGAAGAGGCCTGGATTATATGCAGGAGGAAAACAGATGCCGGCAGCTCGTTCCAAAAACGAGAAACGACCTGTTTGCATGAAGCCGCGTTCAACTGTGAACGGGTCAGCTCGTGTCTGTCGAGTTTCACGCACGGGCACCAGCGCGCAGGAAACAATATCTACTGATAGCTCATTGGTGCAGGTTCCATTAAAATACACGTCAGCATGCCTACATTGCGACTGTGCATTAGATATGGTGATCAATCTGTTAACAACGGACTGTTAATCAAACGAACCGCACAGCAGGTTTACCAAGAGCTCCAGTTTAGAGGTGACTCTCATATTCAACTTTCAGGCGTTCTTAAAGTTTGTATAAGGTTAGCAATTGGTCACTTTTGAAGATAGTAGCCCAGCCTAAGATTACGATAAAATTAATTGAGCCGATTGACTAAATATCCGTTCTAATTCTTTGCATAACTGCCAACCGTTTCCAATATTGTCCCTCTTTTTACATATTTCCACATAACAAATCGATTAACCTGCATGTAAATAGTACCTACCTACCTTATAGAACAGATAAAAAAAACTCACCATCCGAATTATGAAAAATTGGCCTGAAAAATTACAAAATGTGCTATAGAGCTTTGAAAGATTCACTTATCTTTCGTAAAGTAATACAAAACGTCACGCCGTATTATTTCTTTCATATTGTTCAATATAAAATATTTTTTTAAATCTCTTTATTTATAATGCTACCCCAGTGCGAAGCTCGGTAGCGAAGCTAATTGAATATATTTTTAATAGACGAAATTTAAGCCGTTAAATGATCGCAAAACATTAAATTTTTTTATTCAGAAGACGCGAAAGATTTTCTTTGTAAAATTATTTTCCAAATTCACAACGTATTTTTACCCGTTTTTATTTGCCTGAATCAATTCGGATGTTTTCGGTATCGTGTTATGAGTTGGAAGCTTTTCATTTCTAGTTTAGTTTCTAACTAGTTTAGTTCATCGAGCTTTCAGAACAGTATCCATTAAATAACACGGTCAGCACAAATCAAATATTGACATTGGACTAAGCATTTACCATTTTGATGATATTTGCATCAGACTAAGTTATTGGCTAATAACGTCGACAATAACACACACATGTGTATTTAAATATTGGTAAAGAAATCATCGAAAAAAAGGTGAACTTTTCATATAGATTAAATTATAAATATTTTAACACAGAACTTCAACAGTTTCTGTAAAAACTTTATGTATTTTAATTATTCTCTAGATTTACCAACTATATACTCGTATATACAATTAAAATAGTGGGATTCGGTACAGATATGAATAGAACCACAGTTATTTTCCCAGTAACCGCAAGTACGCATGGAAAAATCTGCCGCTAAAAACGGCAGTAAAAATAAAATATGTATTTTTTTTATAGCTCTTTTATACAAATCTCACAATGCCAAGGTAAAAAAAGCGTGTTTTTCACGTTGAACAAAATCTCGCAGGAAAGCATTTTTAGAACCCGCTTGCATTTAACTCAGTAACACGGCGTTTTATTTATATTTCGTCTTTCAATATATCAAATAAAATATAATCAAGTTTCTGTTAGAGAAAAAGGAACCTCATAGAAGAAGTGAGTGGGTTTTGGTTTGAGTGTTTTAGATTTTAAATTAAAATAATTGTTTTCTTTACCCTGACGATGTGACGGTCAGTCGTGAAACTAGTCGGCATATTATAAAAAAATAAATAATTAAAACAAAGTAAGAGCTTTTTTATTGTAACTAAATCACGAAGTTAATAGTTTAATTAATTAATAAATTAATTCACTAAAATGAACCTAGATACTACGTGTTTTATTCACACTTGTTCAATCGAGTATGTATAATAAAATGTTTTTCCGTTTTCTGTGTTTTTACAAAATGTTTTTTTTTGTGTTATAAAACATGTGTGCACTAAATAAAATCGATACCTACCCTTGCCATACATTATCTATGGGTGAATTAATATCCAACAGTAATTATTAATTTAGTCACTTCGGTGGCTTTCCAACCCAAATGTGTTCAGTGGTGACTGATGTGAGGTGGAATTGCCATTCATCAAAAAGGATAGCTGCCAGTTTTGTAGGCAAGGGTTATTATTTATAGTATTATAGCTGACGGGATGTGTACACTATATTCTGATCTGTTCCCATTGCATTGTTTTAACAGCGACCATCCCCCGGTTCAGGGATAGCTTTTAGTTGAACTTTAAATAAAAGCTTTTTAATAGTGTTCTATACGTCACCAAGTTGATTAATGTACTCGGTTTTGGAGCCATGCATAATTGGTAAACGTTATTGTTCTGTTACTGTTGGAATTCATTGTTTTTTATATGCCGTACTTTTTTCCTCGAGTGTTATATTAATAAAAAACGATTCAATTAACGTCGCCTTCGTTTTTTGTTTTTACCAGTGTGGAAAATAAATGCCGCCAATAAAAAGAATTACACAATAAAATGTTTGGCACACTATTATGATGATAAACAATTTTATTGAAACATATTGAACTTTTATTCGAGATTAAAAATATTGTGTTCATTCTCACATATGTTATCATTTCTTTTGTACACATTAAAAAGCTCTCACTTTGTGCACGTTACTCAAATCATCCCATCTATGAACTTACTAAACTCTTAACCACAGTCCTTGCTTCTGTCTTAAAGTTGCCGAGTTTTCTTGTACTTGTAACATACTCTTAATTTGGTTTTTATACGAGCGTATCTCCGGTGTAAAAAAAACGTGAAAAATGCGCAAAAATACAGTATAAACTAAATTAATGGGAGGTTCCATCGTATAATAATCACTCCACGATATCAAAATATAAAACACATTATTGATTATTCGTACCCTAAAACTGGGTAGTGGATGCACAGGAATAAATCTAAGAACGGATATTTCAATTAGGCTTTGTTGACCGTATTGAAAAAGACCGTCTTAAACAGAATTAACTGTATTATATTTAGTTCATATTCCTCATGACGAAAGCATTTGACAACCTTCGTGGCTGAATCCGGAGGTCGCGGCTTCCAAACTAGGCGTGCACAAACAAATATGTTTGTGGCGCGTTCCAGAGCGGTAAATACTCTGGTCAGTATCACCCTGGTGAAAGACCACCATTTAGAATCGAAACGTCAGCAGATCTGAATAGCTGGGTTCTTTCTAAACTTTCTCTTTTCCATCTCCTTCTCCTCCTCACTCCCTAGAGCTTCACGATATTTCCCAATCGGCAATGACATCTCACTGTTTCAGGTCAGTTAAAACTCTTGTGTGGTATTACTGAAAAATATGGTGGTTACAAAATCGGTCAGCCTACTCATCAGTGAGGTGTTGTTCACCAAAGTTCCAGTTTAATGGTTTTAATAATACCAAATTCTTAACTTTATTTCACTATTTAAAAAAATGGTATTAATAAAATCAATAAAATGGAGTTTCACCACGAATTAACAGTTTCAAAATTAGAATAAATAAAAAAGTTTCAGCTTGTTCCAGAGTGTTATATTCTCTAAGTATCGCCCTGGTGAAAGACCACCATTCAGATCGCGAAAGGTTGCTTCAAATTGGCTTTAGCCGTGTTTCGTGACCAAATCTGAAAAGCCAAGTACTTCCCAACCTTCATCTTCCCCATCTCCTTTCACTCCTTACTACCTTCAGCCTCACAAAATACCCCAATCGGTTATGCCATAATCTCACTGGCTCTATACGGTTGGGAGCAATTGGGACTCTAGTGCGGTACCAACTATAATTATATTTTTAAATGATTTAAAAAAATTATTTTCCCCTTTTTAAATTTAATTCCCATTGATGAAATCGAAACATTATACATTCCCCAATGACTCATGGCATTGCAACTTTCTAAACCTGAAAAAAATCTGTAAAACAATCAGAACAACTGTTTACAACTTTATATACAAATTTTGTTGCAGAGCAAAATACAGCAGAAATGTTGTTTTCTGTTTGTAACGGCTTGTTGGTCTTTAAACAGAACTTCAGTTGTATGATTTCAACAACGATTTTTTATTGTAAAATCATAAATTATCGATGTAGCTCACAGAATTTTATAGAGTACAGCTTACAAGTGTTCTCAATATTCACTCATTTTATACGGTAGAAGCACGTTCCTTTAACCCGAAGGTAAACACACCTTTCTCTAAACTTTTCTTGTTTGAAATGTGATCAAGAATAATTGTGTTCAATGTTTGTTTTAGATTGATTTTGAAATTCGTGTGTTAAAGTAATAATATATAGTCGCTGAAAAGGCAAAAGGGCTTAAGCGACACTTTGGTAATAGATAATCAAATACGCAGTTTTGATCAGTTTTTTCTGCATCGAATGCAATGCTCTCGTTTGATTCGTAAGACTTTTGAGGCAATCCAACCATCTAAAATATATTAATTAAATAAAAATGCACTTTGTTCGAATCCACTTTATTTTGTATAAATACGTCGACTAGTTTCGATTCAACCGAATCTTTTTCGAGACTTAAAAATATACTTAATAAAATATATTAATCAGTGAGAGCGTTGGGTTACCCGAGTTTTTTTTGTTCAAAATCCAACCAGGACTGTAGACTTTATTTAATTAGAAAACTTCTTTTTTGAAAAAAAAACTCTATTATATATTATTCTCTATATATTCTTTATTGTTTATCTCTATTCTTAATACATCTTTATTCAACCATGAAGAAGGTTCAGGTAGAGCCGAAACCGGTTGGTGTATGTATCCAATAAAGTGGTCCTAAAACAAAGTTACTTTTATTTCTAATTTAATCATGTCTTACCACAAAGTGAGTGCTTCATGTCAAAACTTAAACATTTTATTGTAAAACAAAAAAACTGAAAAGTGCTTTGAGTAAACCGAAATGGCGCTTTAGCCCTTTTGACTTTTCAGCGACGGTATACCTTTCTTTAACGACATAGTTATATCTTTGCTAACTTTAATTGAGAACTTTTGTATGAAAAACAAATATATTAAACATTGAGTTTTAATAAATTTGTTTAGGTACATTTCTAATATACCAGTTTATAAGTACTCATTTGAATATCTCAATTTTTAATCAATATTTTTTTATGGCAACCTTCAAAACCACCGTGTCTCTCCAATACACATGCTTTAAAAATCCCGTTTTTTCCGCATGATGCATCTACCATTGTTATATTATGGTAAACCACTAAACCTCCGCCTGGTGTTTTAGGCATAGTATCTTGGAGGTTAGAATAGTTCCTCATATAGCAGAAAGTACCAGGGTTCAATTCTCGGTTGTGGCTATTGTCCGTCCCTGCGTGTGTTTTATGTAATATGATTTGATTACTCATATTATTAGTATCATTTTGCGTTCAGAAATCCAATTCTTAAAAAATATTATTTATATATGAACAAAATTCTTCACTTTTACCACTAGGAAATATTTTCAATGCCCCTTATAAAGTGATTAATATTTTTGTACAAGGCCCCTTCAATTTATGTCCTATAAACCTCCTGTAAAAGAGAATTAATATCACCGTTTTTTATTATTTGGAAGTTATTCCTCAGTTTATTTACCTCCAGTTCGTAATAAATGCAAAACTCAATTTAAAACTTGGCAAATATCCAGGAAAGTTTAATTGAAAAATAAAATTGCCAATTACCGCACAAGCGTATATTTGGTACCCGAATAGCTAAAATTTTGTATGAACGACTGTATAGTGTAAACGTTCCTCATATATTCGTAATATAATTTCAAAGTCAGGTTCATATTTGTACTATTTCCGTTAGAAATGTATTTATGGTATTATGTAAAAAATCTCGTACTATCTGTCTCGACTAATCAATGTTTTTTTCTGTTGTCTAGTTTTAGAAGAATCGTTCCTATGTTAGCAGAAAAAAAAACCTACATCATTAGGTGTGGTAAATAAGATACGGAGGAAGGATTAGTAAGCGGATTGCGGGAGAAAGAGAGCTGTTTACTAAAAGCATTTCAAGAATGAACCAATCTCAGTTGTTGAGGGATCATCGTTTAAAATTTAAAAGTTGTTTGAAATGACTTAGATATTTTTAGTAATTGGATCAAAAAAGTGGTAGATACTCTAAGTATTCACCATTCAGAATCAAAACGTTGCTTGAAATGGCTTTAAGCGTGTTTGATGACTAGATCTGAATAGCCAGGTACTTACCAACCTTCCTCTTCCCTATCTCCTTCCCCTCCCCACTACCTTCAGCCTCAAAACATACCCTATTTAGGGATGACACAGTCTCACTGGCTCTAGATGGTTGGGAGCAGTTGAGACTCTTGTGCGGTATTCATATAAAAAATATTTAAAAAAAGTTAGGTACTTTATAACCATCTTCGTTCCCTTTTCCATTCCCCTCCCCAACTCCCTAAATGCTGATGACATGGTGTCACTGACACCAGACAATAGGCATTTTTGTGTTGTATCACAAAATAAAATATTGGTTTTGTAAAACGTTTGTCTCGATGAAGAAATAATGCTACCGGAACTGGTCAAAAGTTATACGTAGTGTTTTAGGCAAAGTATTACTGACAACCTCCGTGGCTGAGCGGTTAAGATCCTCGACTGAAAATTCAGAGGCCGCATGTTTAAATACCGGCGCTTGTAATTTTTGTTAGTTAATTTATGTTATTTCACATTTAGTTTTTATAAAATAATACGTTCCAAATTGGTAGATACTTTCAGTATCGCCCTGGAAAAATACCACCATCCGGAATCGAAACGTTGCTTGAAATGACTTGAGCCGTGTTTGATTACTAGATCTTAATAGCCCGGTTCTTCCTAGCCTTCCTCTTCCCCATATAATTTCCTCCCCCACTTCCTTCAGCCACATAACATACCTTAATTGAACGTAGTTATGCAGAAAGCGTCAACCCCATAATTTAACAAAGTAGAGTTTTACATGTTTATTTATAAATAAATACGAGATTTTCATCTGTTGAAAACATCCAACCAACAAATACAATAGATTTTTAGTAATTCATATTTTTAGCAACGCACATTGCAGATATTTGAAATATTATAAATGACCTATTCATAATAATTCTCATGAAAATAAAACACTGATATTCACTTAACAAATGCATAATATGCTTTTGTATCGTCAAGTTTTCAAACGCCTTTTTCTCAGTTTCATATTTTTGTGTTGGATGCTTTCTGCATAACTACGTCCAATTTGGGATGCCATAGTCCCACTGGCTCCAGACAGTTGTTGATAATACTGTTTTATGGTAATCGCATAATATTTTATTTTTTTACGTTCAACTTTAGCTAATTATGACAAATCGAAATGTTTGTAACTGTTTTGTACGAACGAGAAGAAAATTATTGTATTTGTATGATTAGCGTGGTGATGCAATTGCCACAAACCGTAGCACCACATAATCATCATTATCCTTCGATTCCGAACACCGTGAATTTATTCTTATTGGATACGGGATGTAGGGTGTTTAAAAATTCCCTAAGTTTGCGATCTTTTGATCGGAATTGGAGAATCGGCTTCTTCTCTGATACGAAGTACCCATCGGGTACAACTTAATTATGACGTTCGTCACGTAGTTATTACGTTCGTCACGTAAAATATTGACGGATTGTTTTCATCGCTGTATACCCCACGCTCCCCACAAATATGGTTGAAGCTGTAATTGAATTAAACGTTAATCTACATGTATTATGAACGTACAAAAACCTGTTATTGATCTACCGGAAACAGACAAAAGAAAAGGCGAATTAAATCAATTATCTCACTTACGAAAAATATTGTAACGATTTGATTGAAAATAAACAAGTTAAATGGAAGGCACTTGACGCAAAATATTTATAAATATATTGGTGCAAGCATTTTTTTATTTAAAAAAAAAAGATACATTCCCGGGTCATGAATAACCTGACATTATTTGAAAAACTTCTACTGCCATCAAAATAAGCGGAAAAAAATGCTTGTGCAATTATGGAGGACTAAGCTAGCAGAGAAATTGAACCTACGACGCCCAGGTGAGAATACGACGCGTTTGTCCACTCAGCTACTGACCGGTCAGTTGTACCAACATTGCGTTAATTCTTATTCATTAGGGAGAAAAGAGAAATAAATATTTAAAATAAGTTCCAAATCGGCTGGAAACACATACAATCCTCCCGTATCGCTACAGAAAAAGCGATGTAAGAGACGAGGTCTTTGGTAGGCGCAAGTCCGCCAAGCACGTTTATCTTTCTTATTAACGGCCCTCCTCACTAGCGGCCAAATTCACGTAAGAGTATTACAAAACAAATCATTTAATCGAAGACTAAAGCTTTGAATTGCTAAAACATTTGAAATATGGCACTGGCTCACTCACTTGAACGAATTTGTACATCAATTTCTAGGTTCAAATTTATATTAGAAATTCAAATAATATCAGAAAAATTAACACGATTTTTAAGAATAATGTTATTGTTATAAATGACACTTAATGAATTGGTTGGGATGGAAGAATTTTTAGATGCGCCACGCTTGGATAAATTGGAGGTTCCGGGTTTGAGTCTCGTATGTTTTTTGAGGATTTGTTAAAATTCTTTCAGTAATCAAAATATGTTACATACCTTGTTTTCCCTTGAAAGCTTTTCCAAATGAAACTAATCAAAAGTAAAATTCTCAAAAATTGTCGTTTTAAGGGTTTTATTTACAGTCGATATCAACCCTCGTGTTCTTATACATTTGATATTGGTCCCAGAAAAAGTAAAAGAGGTACATTTTTTGTTGGTTTTCGTTTTAGCAAAAGCTCACTTAAAAATTACTCGTGAAATGTAAAAACAATAACCCGACAAAATTTTAAAATAACTAAAATCTGAATACACGAGAACAAAAACAAAAAATTAATGTATTTAATAAATCTACGGGCCTTAATTAAAAATAATTACGTGCGTGTTTTAATTATTTTAAGATGTACCCATTTAAACTCGCTACACGCATCCGCATATAGAGCAAGCATGCAAAAACATAATTTTCTCTGAATTAATCCGTTAATGTATATTATATAACAACACTGCGTGGCAGATACGTATTTTTTCTTAAAAGAATAAGAAGCAAAATCAATAAAGAAACATGTAAGACCATATAAAATACAGTAATATCATTTGATTTAAATTACTGTTCAAGCATTCTCTTTCTTTGAATTGAAGAATAAAAATAAAATAAAGCAATGAGAACAATACTAAAGCTTAACATATACACACGGATTAAAGATATGTTAAAAGAGCTTAATTTTATGACCGTGAAGCAAACAATATATTTTAATGTTTATATTTTCACACATAAAATTATTATAGGGATGGTGTCTAAGGAATTTAAAGGTAGTATACATTATAATTATGAGATACACGGACATGCGACGAGAAATGCAAAATTAATTACATTGCCAACAAGGAAAAAATCAAGCACACAGAAATCTCTCATGGACCGGGCCGTCCAACTATATAATAAAATTCCATCAGAAATCACTGCAATAGGCAATATTCGTCAGTTAAAAAAAAGTTTTCCAAAACCATTAATGTTGGTATATTGTATGTGCATTTTTTTGTAACCCGATAAATATATATATATATATATATATATATATATATATAAATATATATATATATGATTTAATAAAACAAATTTATAACTTTATTCCACTTTTATTTTAGTTTAAAAAGTTATAAATTTGTTTTATTAAATCATTAAAATGGAATTAACAGTTTCAAAATTAGAAAAAATATAAATATATATATATTTTAAATTTATAAAATATCATCAGAAAAATATGTTTGAAAAAATCAAGTCTGTATATAAATTAAATCTTTTATATTAGAACACACAATGATGTGATCTAACTTAAGATAAATAAAATAAAATAAATACACGCAGATATATACTCGTATATAAGTATATGTTGCAAAATAAAAATAAAAAAAGTCTAGTGTCGTAAAATTTACACCGATTATCCACTCGGCATTTTTAAACTTGCAACGTCAATTCCTACTTATGAAAATTTTAAATAATAATTTTCGTAGTTAAATTTAAAACAAAGCACCGTATTATTTATTTCAACGTATTGTTCAACAAGAAAAACGATTTTATCAAAAGCGTGTTGAAATCACGCAGAAGATAATTAATAACAATGTGATCTGTACCGATCTGAAATAAAACTGATGTTGCCAGATTACATGGACCTTTTGACTCCAAAGTCCCAGATAGAGTAATGAAATTGACTGCTTGTACAAAAAATAATTTTGATATAATTTTTTTAATCGATTTCACTCGAAGTAAAAAATTGTCCTTACTTCGGACTCTCAGACACGTACAAAATATACTTTTTTCTGTTTATCAGTTCAGTGGTTGAAACCTTGTTCCTTATATTATAATTCATTATTTACAACCTTTAAAGAGCCAATGTGTCTAAACCTTCATTCTATAAAAAAAATATTGAACTAGATACCCTCTTCTTATAAGTTTTAATACAATAATTTATTAATTTAGTCGTCGACTGTTTTATTTAGAATTTCACTTATGTACATTTTAATATTAATGTCATACTTTTATGTTCTTACTTTCATGTTTTAATACATTCATCTCATGTTTATCAATTTTATTTTTCTAAATATTAGCGCATTATTTTAACCCTAACAAAGTGCGACAAATCTCAATCAAACAGGCTTCAAACAGCTTTATGTAGATATTTTTTAGTCCCTTAATTAAAAACCGTTTTAAAATCTTAAGAGCTTACAGAGTTTTTCTTCTCAAAACTGTTTGAAAATTTCTATGATCTAAGTGCATCTCTGCATCATCCACATAATCTACATTTGGGAAACACTGAAACCACCCCCGCTGCAGCAGATTATATATGGGTCTAGAAGGGATGATTTAGTGCCCTCCCCCGCCGATTTGTTTGCTGATTGTTATATTTTTCAGTGCTGAAAATCTCCGCGGGGTTTGCTGGTTGGCAGCGGCCACTACCGGGGTAGCAGAATAAGGGTGGGGTGACGGGGGATGGGTGAGGGGGCGAACGAATAGTGGCGAGTCATGGCACATTCGCATAACGCTTGACAGAAAGAGCGTAACTTAAAAATGATTGATTTTCGGCCTCTTTTGGCTAACCCCTATATCTAACCTAACCTTCACAAACATAACCACATAAATCTGTGAAATGGGAACCTCAATACGAGTAAAGCACCCGGTGGTAATAGAACTTTTGATAGCAGTACCTATGTTATTAAAAAGCGTGACTAATCTTTGTTTTTATAGGTTTTTGGGATGCATTAAAGTAGTTGTCGTTTTCAGTGAGCTTTCTCTATTTTGGCAGATTTGGTACTGTAATGATTAATTGCTGACTATTTAAACCTAACCTCATAATTTGTATCAATTTATTTTACAATAAAAAAAAAAATGCTTTTACCGTTAAAATAACAACAATATTTTTAACAATAGTAAATTGACGATTCTTTTTTTATAAAACCATTTTCAATGAGTTCATTCTTTAGACATCCCACAGTTTCAGTCAGAAGGAAAACATAGGCAGAAGAAAAGTAAACAGAAAATAATAATAATAGTTTCAGCAAAAAATAGATGCATTTGTTTATTGAGCATTGAGATGAGATAGAGAGAATGGTAATAAGAAAGGTTACCTATCTTTAGTTTTACGCTTTCATATAATTCGAGGTTAAAACAAATCTGTTAGCAATGTTTTGATGTGGTAAGAACTTGCGAACATTGTAGAAATTATTTATGACAAGCATGAAATGCATAATACCTCTAAAAGCGTATGATATCAAACTTTAGTTTCAACATAGTATAAACAACAGATTTTTGGGAGTGTACGTATCTTTAGAATAAATGTACAGCGTGATTTGTATATTCCATTGTTGTGAAGAATCGTTGTTTCGAAAAGTTGAACAGTTGTTCTGATTCGATTTAAGATAGTATTTTAACTGTAATATTGACCAATGACAATAGAGAAAAGTGATGCAGGCTCTTTATTTATCTAACCTAGTTATAATTGGTGCTCCAAACATAATATCATTAAAACAAAAGATAACGTTACCTACCGTTCGATAAACAGAAATTATTTTATTGTGTTGATTTTCTTCTTATTTTTAACACAGCACCTATCGTATAGTAAATCATGTTCGTGGGAACACTATCAACTAGTTCATTATGATTATTCCATCTTTTTTTATTTATTTACGCCCGTTAAAGGCTTTTTACACAAATATTAATAAAAAAATAAAAAAATACATTATAGGTATTCATAAACAGTGCAAAAATATTGTATAAGAAAGAAAAAATATTATTGAATGGCAGGTGCATCTAGAGTTAAATAGTTTCATGAAATTAATTAGCTCTACTAGATGAAAAAAACTGTACTAAGGTGTACTTATATTGTGATATTGACGTAATGAATATATCAACAACACCGGAGTATTTGTCTCCCAGATGTTGAATTCTTCGCAAAGATAATAGTGTCAGATTGAAGCAGAATTGTTACAATTATATGGTAGGTATTAAATCGCGTAAGTTTTTTATCTTTGGTTTTATCTAGTGATTGGTGAGATAATAGATTCATTCTAAATACTTTCACATCCTTTAATTTTGGATTAAGCTTTTTAAGCTTATAAGCTTTTAAGGTTTTTCGAAACAATTTATTTGTTAACATGATCGAAAGGAAAATGTTATATTGTATATTCACACCGTTTAGCTAGAGAAAATAATCTTTAGCTTGAACTTAAAATCTAATTAATCGTCAGTTTATATCTGTTGTTCGTAATTCGATCATATTAGATTGATTAATAATTTTAATGGTATTTTTGTTTTGTTTTTGGGAATAGTAAAGCCTTTAATTTTAATGTCGCAATCGATCGATAATTTAAAAAAAACTTAATCGTTCTTATTACTCATTTTGAGTTTTTTTTTTAACATTGAATTATAAAATATCACAAAAATTTTACTAAATGTTATAGATAAACCTATGGTGGATCGCTAAGTTGCTTCAGCATGATGATGTATCATGCAGTTCCGTTCGATGAGTCAGCATTCAACGCCCATAAATGATTAATCATGCCGTAACACATAAACACACCATGTTTTGGAGTCCGTTCTCCATTAGGTAATTCATTAATGTTTCGCTAAGGTAAAACATCGTATTCGGTTTAATTTGTATCAGGAATCGGAACATTGTTTATAACCGGCAGTTGTTCAATACAATCTGCAACTGCCTCGTGAAGATAAAATGTTTGTTTGTATTTCAAACGACCATATGTATCTACACTTCCCTCAAAGTTTTCAAATAGATGTTTTGGTCATTTTATCTCACCATAGTAAATTTTATATTGGTAAAATAACCAGTAATTTCAATGTTAGAATCAACTAAACATCTTAGATATTTAAACGACCACGGTTTTTCAGAATTCGCCAACTATCTTATTGAAAAAGATCATACCTTCAATAAAAGCAACGGTGCTCATGTTCTCCATAAAAATGGTCATGCCAACAGATTAAATATTTTAGAAGTACTAGAAATAAATAACGCCATTAAAATTATTAGTCATACTCTAAATAATCAGTTTAATTTATCCAGTAGTCCAATATTAGGTATATTTCCCGTAAACTAATAGAATTTATCATTTTTCATAAATCACCTTCTCACTTGATGTTTTGCCTCTTTCATTTCATTTTATCTGTCTAATGTAAATGTTATTCTATTGTTTTCTCAATGTTCATATTGTTTTCTTTGTATTTTTTGTCAAGTTTAATTTTGTATGATACTTAGGGTAAGCGAAACCAGTCGGTCTAAAAAATTAAAATAAAATCTGTGATCTAATACAAAGTTGTGATTTCATTTTCATGAAACATGTCAAACCACACAGAAATTGCTTTCTGCGAAAATATAAATAAGAACTTACGCGTGTATAAAAAAGCGTAAGCTCTCGATCGGTGAGCTATGGGGTCACAAAATTCTCCAATTGTTTTCTGCCTGCCATTCCTTGAATATTTTATTTATTTTAAGCTATGTTGTTTCTATTCAAATTTATGGAGCTTGACTGATCAGAAAAATGATATCTGCCTTATGCTTTAGGAGACCTTATTTTCATAAATGAAAATCTTTTGAGGTCCTACACACATTCAGCAATAGCGTTGCTCACTATTGACTTTCATGCAAAACATTCAAAAATAATAAATATGTTTTATGATTTTACATTATTAACTTGATATTTGCTCCTCTTTAATATAAAGCTTTCATACATTCATAAAAAATAATATTTTTCATGATACTTATTGTTCTTTTTGTTTGTTCCAGGTATGTACCAACTACTATTTTTACCATAAACTTCGTTGAACTTTTCACCAGGTGTATCCTCTATCAGGTACTTAATTCAAGTAAGTAGTTAACCAAAATCAAAAATCAACAAAATAATATTATAAAAATACTTTTTCAAACTTGTACTTTGAGTATTATTGCCTTGGAAACCAAAAATATTGTAAACATCTGAATCAACTCATTACAGGTGTGTGAACTTATTCCCGTAGTCAGAGGCGTCACTACTGTAGATATTGAGGATACAGTAAAATAATTCGTTCATTAGTTCACCTTTTGCCCGCCTGTGCTGATAAATATTATGGAAGTAAATTATACTTAGAAATGAACAAAATGAATTTGTATAAGTCTGCGAATATTATTAAAAAAATTATAACCGACCGGTTTCGCTTAGCCTAAGCATCATCAGGGTACGAAATTAAACATTATTATAAATAAAATACATAAACTTTGTTTATAACCACTTTATTTATTAACCACTCACTTTATTATAATAAAGTGGTTATAAACAAAGTTTATGTGTTTTATTTATAAATATGGCAAGCCACAAAGTAAATGCTTTTTACGAATTTGTAAACATAATTATTAAAAGTTTAATATTTTACCCTGATGATGCTTAGGCTAAGCGAAACGGTCGGTCATAAAAATTAAAATAATATTCGTGGCCTTTTACAAAGTTATTTTTTCATTTCTATAAATATGTCAAGCCACAAAGTGATTGCTTTCTACGAAAATATAAACTTTACTTATTGGTGTAAAAAATCGTGACACCAAGCATCGTATATTTCTCAGTATTTCATTTTACAATGGTTGGTACTTATCTAATTTAATTATCCAAAACCTTTTTGCAACATTTTCCTCGGAACCCATCAGTCAAATCTGGACCCCAACATGCAGTCGCGTGCCCTTGATAGATGACAGCTTTTATCTTAATGTCTCGCCTAAGTGATTGCCCTGGGGGTGGGAGGAGGAAGGTTGGGGGTTCAGTTATTACAACTGTTTATGTGCATCCAACAAATCGGAAAGCCCCCAAATTGCATTTTTCTCCCGATGCGTGCTGATGTGAAATAATATCGAAATATGAAATACAACTCGAATCTGCGTAAATTGTTTGTGCGCGTGAGGATAGAATTGAAGAGGACGAAGCAGAATCAGTGAAATATGATCCGAACTAACCTTTGACTGAACTTACATTTGTCTCCAATGAAAAAATGTATTTAGGTAATCTCAAGCGATTTAGTGTTACTTTGTTTATTTTTTATTTAACATTTTTTTGATTTCAGTACATAAAAATAATAAAAGTCTCAATATTTGTGTATTTACATAAATACTTTAAATTCGGTAGGTATGTCAAGTTGATTATCTATAAATTAGGTAACTAAATTAACTTATCATAGAAAATTAAGTAGAAATATGAATAATAACACAATTTTTTTCAAATATTTAAATAATATCAATAATATAAAACACAAATATGAAACAGAAAAAGCCAGAAAACATAAATACAATTGTCATAACTGAGACTCGAACTCGGATACTCTATTCTTCGCGGGAGTAACGCCTTAACCAATTTGGCCACTGGTACCTTATTATTAGTAGCATTTTAATCAATCTCATGTTTTTATTGAAAATTATGAATTCCATTTTTAATTTCTTCTGATTTATTCAATTAACTCGGGTTTAACTTTGAATCCATTACAAAGATGGCTGCCAAATATCGTAAAAAATTCTAATTTCACTCTTTTTTTCACCTGAGTCCATGACACACAGATTACAACAAAAAGAAAAGCAGAGTTGTATTTTATGAACTATTTTTTGATAAAAGGATGATTATTGTAAGAAAGGAAGTAATATTCATTGTTTAAAAATTGACATTGGACTTTATAGGCACAGGTAAAGTAGGTTTAAAAAAGTAATTGTTGACTATCTTACGTTGGACTATTTGTTAATGTTTAATGACCATGAGAATAATTTTGGTTATCTAACAGTGAAAGTAAACATATGATGAGAACAAAATAAACAAATATCTTCAACGGAGCTCTCAATTGTAAAATGAAACATTTCAAATACAAATGTTTCATCTCAATCAGAGTTGAGGCCGGGACAGTACTCACACCTACTCACACAGATACCTAGCTTACGTACAGCGTGTTTCGTTTGAAGCTTCATTTTTTTTTTCGAAACAATTACTGATTATTTAACACTTCAAAAATCGAAGCCCAATCGTGTTGAAGTCAGTTATACTCGTATAACAGTTTTTTTAACATGTATGTTGCTTTATTTTATTTTTATTAAAATACTGAATGCTTTTTAAATACAGTTCTCAGTAAAATACTGAATTTAAAGGATTATAAAAAAATGAATGCAAGGTATCCAGTAATTCGTAGTATTTCCCGATTTGGGACATTCTCGAGCACGAGCATAGAATTTTACTGTTTCTTCAAAACAGATTATAATAATATTTTCAACAGCACCTAGTCAAACTGCATAAATAAGACACGCTGTATGTGCACTTTCAATATACTAGAAGAATCATCGTAAACACTTGCTGTTCCTTTTCCACTAGTGACAATAAGTAGGCGTAAACAAGACAAAGGGCTGGTTCTTTATGACGCATCGTAAATACATCGCCACTGGAACGTAAACCGATACACAGTACACTCAACGCTAAGCATGTATTGTTTGTTTCAACTCTGGTTGAGTTACCTAAGCAGAAGCAAAGTTGTACACCTAATATATTAAGAAAAAATGCAACCACTTGAGGGGCCGAATATTAGTATGTTCTCCAACCACGGGTAGGCTTGTGGAGATGCATCGTTTCAGATACAGAATCTCGCATGTGTCAATCAACCTATCTTCCATACGAGAGGAGTGGAGAATGAGTATCAAATAATGGTTTTTTAAAACCTAGCAATCTCGTTTTGTTGAATATCGTTTTTTTTTAATTAAAATCCTCATAAGTTTTTCGATCATCGGTGAAAACAAATCGTAAATGAACGCTTCCCCTCGCTATAAATTTGAATAGAAATATGCCGGAGGTAATTGGATTACTCACCACTTTATTTTGCTAATGCACGCGTCGAAAGTTCGGAGGCGTTCGACAAAGTTCACGGATTCGAGCTCGCAGAAAAACAACAACCAAATACTACAGCATCCGGGTGGTGAGTCAATTAAAGTACCTACCTACACGAATAATATTAGTTGTTATCGAAATCTTATTTAATTCGACACTAGTAACATTGCAAATATCTAGGGTGGTACCAGGCCGAACTTTCACCTGGCTTTTAAAAGCTCTGTGAAATATGACATTTTTAATACCTGTATTTCACCGCCTCTCAGTAAACTCTGGAGTAACTACCCGTTAATCAAAATTAATCATAAGATTACCTTGGCGGTAAGACGGTGACCTCTTTACCATCGTCAAGTAGATCCCAATCAGTTAATCGTAAGATTGAGTGGTAGTGATTTTAACAGTTATTTACTTGACTGGTAGCTTTACTCGGCGGTGGTGAAACAGATAATACACGTCACTCTACGACTGACGAGTAGTGCTAATTGATCATTATTAATAGCGTCCAACCCCAAAAAGATAGAAACCGAGAAAAAGGCGTTTGAAAATAAGATCATACAAAAGCATTAATATGCGTAATCGGTATTTGTAAAGTGAAATATCAGTTTTTTTTTATTATGAGAATTTTGATGAATAGGTAATTTATAATCTATCAATGTTTTAATTAAAAAAAAGTATTTCCTTTGTTATCCTACGTTTATGTTTTTAAACTTCAATTTAAGTCAAATATTTGCAGTAAGCGTTGGTAAAAAAATCTATTGCATTTGGAACTTGGATGTTCTTAGCCAATATAAATCTCGTAATTATCTTAAGAAAGATATGTAAAACTCGATTTTGGCAAATTGTGGGTTGGACGTTTTCTGCATAACTAAGTCCTAATTGACAGTTTACTCAGAGGTAGTAAAATATCCCCTTAGAGTTAACAAAGAGGGGGCATGACTAAAAATAAAGATTTTCCCCAAAATCTATAGCGCTAAATTCCCCGTAAGACGTATAAGAATCATTTTTGTCAACGACACAAAGTCGAGGTGTTGATATTGTTTTTTTTTTATGAATTCTCTAGACCCTGAGTTTGCGGGTTCAAACTCCGACGTAAGCCTTTTTTTCTCATAAAGAGTATTGTCAAATGTAAAGTTGCATTTTTACACCTCGTCCCAATGTGGAAGATAATTTCAATATCGTTCCTGTGATAGACCGCCGTCCAGAATTGAAACTTTGTTTGGGTGTGTTTATTTTTGGACCGACCGGTTAGTAGGCGAGTGGACAAACGCGTCGGCTTCCCATATGGGCGCCGTGGGTTCCTCTGCTATCTAAGTCCTCCATTATTGCAGTCAGGTTATTTATAACCAGGGAATGTTTGTCTTTCTTTTTCAGAAAATTAATTTTAAAATAATAATCAGAGACTATTTGTGAATAGCCAGGTACTTCCTTAACTTCCTATTTCCCTTCTCCTTTCCCTCTGCTAATAAAAATGCTATGAACACATGCATCTACCAATACGCAATAGAATACAAGCCAACAGGTTTTATCGAACTAATAAATTGTTTTGCCAGTTAATAAAAGTGTGTTAACGCCTTTTTTTCGCACAAAAATAATTAATTTCTGGTCAACCAATCCGTTGCCAAGTTATTTATGTCTAAATTTATTTATACGGTGGCCGCCATAAAAACGGGATAGGGTTAACTCCCAGATCTCGCGGGAGGGTTATATTCTTTTATACCTGATTTTTTTATAACGACATTGACAAGGGTTTTGAACCCTCGGCTGTGCGATGTAAGGCGGCGTGCGGCGGGCACCCATTCGCTTGCTATGACTAGCTGTTAAAATTTTAAGCCGGATTTTCGTCACAAAAAACCACTTAACACGAAATAATTAATGTTGGTTTACAGACAGATTATTTGTAATAATGTTTCACTTGGTGAAACCAGTGATTTATGTAGGGTCAAATGTTGTATTGCTAGATACTTAAGCATTATGGAGTATTTAAAATATGAATTCAAATAAACATTTTGATATATTTTTAATGTGTGTTTATGCAGTGTTTGCAATACATTACCCACATAATTAAAATAAATGTAATGATTTTAAAACAAATTATATTCACTGTAAATCAATGAAAGTCTATTCGTGAATGTTTTATAGTTACACTTTTTGAGTATGTCCTTGAGAACAGCCTTCAAATCCCTCAAAACTAGGCCAAGTTATGAAGTCGACCTTGGAAAAATATCATCGAAGCGCTGCAATATTCAAAACGTATACGATACGTAATTATCACAATATTGTAGAATGTCAAATAGTCAGGATTACAGATCTGAGTACTTTTTGTCTTGGCTCTTCTATCTACATTCATATAGAAAATCCCCTATAGAGATTTTTGAATAAATCTATTGAAATTATTTCTTTAAAGTTTATTTATTTCGCAAATTTTCTTTAAAACTTATTTTAACTTCACGTAATGGATTCATTTTGAAAAAAAAAACTTTTATTTTAAAATTAGAATCCACTTTAGAGCTGTTTTTCTATTATTTTAATATTAATTTTAATTTAATATCAATAATCTTCAACGAAGATAAAATGTATAGGAATCTTTTATCTTGGGAATCTTCTATCAATGGAAGAAATTGAAAAAAAAAAACATTAATAATTTTCAATAAAGTATGAGATCGATTAAACTGCCAGTTTCTAATAAGGTCTCGGGAGAGATGTTACTCCCGGACAGAGTAGAGGTTCCAAATTTGAGTCTCGGTCGCTACCGTTATTCTTTTTAGTTTCTAGCTTTATCTGTTTCATGTTTACGTTGAAGATTATTGATTTTTTTTCTATAATTCACAAGAAAATAAGTTTATAAGAATTTCAAGTACACCTTCGTATATACCACATTACTAAAGCTTACACAAGTTTTTTAGGCATGGTAACCACATTGTTAAAAGTTTTAAAAGAATAAACATTTGCATAAAATATTTGCTGAAAGGTAAAGAGGGTAAAAATTACAATATATTGTAACTTCTAACCCTTATTTGAACTAGACAAGCGCAGGCTTTATTCAAAACATGAAAGTTACGCATTTCTACTATTGAACTAAATATAAACACCCAGAAATTGACATAGTCCTGTAAAACACTGATCGAACAGAAAAATTTAAAGCTTGATTTATTATAACTAATTAACAATTGAGCGGTTGAAAGTTCTTGCGGTTTCTAACAAGATTTAAACTTTGTTCGCATCTTCCCCAATCGTTTTCCAATCTTACCTGTCCATTAAATCTACAACCAGACAGGTACAAATCGATCGCGACACCTTTTTACTCAATAATTCTTCCCCGTATTTTTATATACAGAGCGATTGGTACTTGATGGAGAACATTTTGATATAACATAATTTACAATGCACATGAAATCTAAAAACCGTTATAGAGGTTAAATTGTATAGATAATAACTAGAACGGATTTGAATCCGATACGTGACGGAATATTCATTCAGTGATATACAGTCAAAAACCTCACCAGCCAAGTCAATTGAAATACATTACAACACCAAACAGCGCCCTTAAGGTGATTACTTTACTCCGCAGGGGTTGACAGAGAGGACGGACCGCCACACAACTCTGTATTGGCACACACTCCTTGCTTCATTAACATTCATTCATCGTCTCATACATACTTTTCTGTGATTATGACTCTTCACATGGCTCGATTCAAGTATTTTATTTACTTGATCGTGCCATGTCTTCCTCGGGCGTCCCCGACTTCTTCTTCCATTTAATTTCACATTATATATTCTTTTCATACTCCTTTATTCGTTCATCCGCTCTACATGCCAAAACCATATAAGCGTCCCTTTCTTGATCCTATTCAGCCTCCCATTCTTTCCCGATATCCACATTTTTAACATGGTCATACATTGTTTTATCACACATACGCCTAAGGGATCTAATTTCCACAGTATTCAGTCAACTTTTATCCTTCCTCTGACAGTTTCATTCCCCATTGTCATACATCAAGGTTGGTATAAGCACTCCTGTGTGGACTGCTAGCTTCGCTTCTTTGGAAATTTTTATTTAATTTTCGCCAAAAGCGTTCAGTCCTTTATTAATGGAGTTTCCTGCATTCACCCTTCTTTCAATATCCTTATCAGCCTTTCCGTCTCTCGTAAACATACATTCTAAATACACACTTGCTACAAGCGTTCAACTCTACCATAACAATAAAAATAATTCGCGTCAAGCACCAGTCACCCTGTATGGATATTTTAAATTTTTTTCTCAGCCCGTTTGCATCCTAGCCTCCCAATAAGAGGAAGATAAAGTGCTCAGCTGCTCTGACAGTTTTTAAACTGCCAATCCGTAGATTTATCTGGCCCGGGCGTCTGCAGGAATTGCCGGGCCTAGTTGTAGGTCCTTCTCGCTGGGACCCGCCGTCCCCAGGACCCGCCGTCCCCTGGACCAACAAGTCCCCGAAGGTCAGTATTTATGATGACCTACGCGGGTCGGCTCCGTGTTATTTTTCACGGTAAATTACGGTACGGGACGTTAAAGTTAACGACGAACTGACGGGTTAACCAGAAAGTTTCAAAAGGAAATGGAGCCCGCATCCGCCCGAACATTTATAGGTTTTTTGTGCTCTCAAATCAATTTCTGCTACGTTTCTAGGTACGTTTTTGTTTCAGGAAAAAACTGAGAAGTTAATACTCTTGAATTTGTATGTCCCAAATCCTTGAATAATGAAGAATTGTAAAACTAGCGTGGCATGTTTCAAAGAGAAATCAATCGCATTTTACGTTATAATTTCCTTAAGACTTTATTTAGTTTGACACGAAGCACTCACTTTGTGGTAAGACATAATTAAATTAGAAATAAAAGTAACTTTGTTTTAAGACCACTTTATTGGATACATACACGTTTCGGCTCTACCTGAACCTTCTTCAGGGTTGACAATCAACTCTCTATCTTCTATCTTCACAATCTTCAGGGTTGACATTCAACCCTGAAGAAGGTTCAGGTAGAGCCGAAACCGGTTGGTGTATGCATCTAATAAAGTGGTCTTAAAACAAAGTTACTTTTATTTCTAATTTACTTTATTTAGTGTTCGTATTTCAAATTTAAGAATGCAAGACTGATGTAACCGTAGTGAATAGAATCAAGAAAGAGACACATATATGGTTTGGGAATGTAGAGCGAATGAACAAATAAGGAGTGTAAAAAGAATATATGACGCGAAAGTGAATGGAAAAAATGAAAATAAATGAACCAGGCCATGTGAAGAGTCAGAATAAGAGAAGAGTATGTATGAGACGGTGTATAAATATGAATAAAGCAAGGAATGTGTGCCAAGACAGAGTTGTTTGTCAGTCCGCCCTATCTGCCTACCCCTTCAGAGAAACGGCGTGATAGTTGGTTTTATGTCGTTTTTACTATAATTATCATTTTCAACTATCTTTAAAACTCAATGTTTATCCTTTTATTTATGTTTATTTTTATTACATTATGATTATCAATTAAAATATATTTAAAAAACTTTTTTTTCGTTGAATCATTATTACGTAAAAAACTTTGTTTCATTGTAATCATCACCAAAATTAATTACCATTTGTTTTTTTTATGTCTCAATACTCAGTTTTTTAAAGTTTCAAAGTAATTTTGTTTTATTAACCTTAGATATGTGTTCAAAAATATATACAACGCCAAGTAGTTGGCAATATAGTAAAGTACAGTCTAGTTGAAGAAAAACTAGTTTCGTTGAATGCTTAACAACTAAAAAATGTAATAAAATGATTTTAATAACAGGTATAATAATGAAAAATTTAATAATCTAAACAACGCAAAATTATTTTTGTAACTTACATTTTTTTAAATTTATATTCTTTAACAAATTGAAAACATTGACTTTACAACAATACATCTGATAAAACCACAAAAAAATTAAAGCTGAGTGTGAGTAATAGATTGCCTACGTTCTCCATTACTTAAATTTTTAAAATTTTCGTCACGCATAGCTTTCTCATTTCTCGCAACAAATTGTACGCATTAAATTCGTTCACCCCAGTTCAGACAAATTTCAAGCGTCATCAAATGCAGCTTAATGGTTTTGATGGGACCGATGCTTTGATGGCTTTGATGGGTTTCTGTGTCCGGTATATTTACGTCCGGAGATAATTGAAAACGGTTTCTGTTTTGACAGACAAAAGAATATCGTTCGATTACTAAATTTGAATCCACAGATGCGCCTTTCCGAAACCAATCGTGATTATAAACACCGTTGAATCATTCCGATTCTCTTTTATATGTTGTAGGCTTTTATAGGCTGTTATTACCGGGAGATGAACTGAATTCACATTGAAAATGATTTTTTTCGATTTGTGTGAATGTTTCTATTTTATTTTAATTATTTTTTTACCAAACTATCTATCCATTTGTATTTGTTTGAATTTGCAGCTGTGGTCAATCAATAAAATAATAGTAGTAATAAAACGAATGAGTTTATTGTTAAATCAATTGATATATTAAATATTTTCGTAGAAAGCAATTACTTTGTGGTTTGACATATTTAATGAAATGAAATTCAATTGAAATAAATTTAATATTAAAAGTAGTAATAAAATGAATGAGTTTATTGTTAAATCAATTGATATATTAAATATTTTCGTAGAAAGCAATTACTTTGTGGTTTGACATATTTAATGAAATGAAATTCAATTGAATTAAATTTAATATTAATAGTAGTAATAAAATGAATGAATTTATTGTTAAATCAATTCATATTTAAATATTTTCGTAGAAAGCAATTACTTTGTGGTTTGACATATTTAATGAAATGAAATTCAATTGAATTAAATTTAATATTAAAAGTAGTAATAAAATGAATGAGTTTATTGTTAAATCAATTCATATATTGAATATTTTTGTAGAAAGCAATTACTTTGTGGTTTGACATATTTAATGAAATTAAATTGAATTGAATTAAATTTAATATTATTATTATTGAGTTCTGCTATTTTAAGTTTTTTGTTTTTAGTGACAGCTGTTTCGGCGTTTAAGCGTTTCCCTTAACCTAAGCATCATCAACATTAAACTTAACAAAAATTACATAGTGTGCGGTTATCTATACATACAGAGAGAACACGCACTATAAAATAAAATAAGAGAATAGTGAGAAAACGAAAGAATAACACTAACATTATAGCAATCGAACAGGGAGAAAGTGACTGATAAATTGAATTAAAAGAGGCAAAACGTTAACTGATGAAATTTTATGAGTTTACAGGAAATATATATTTTTAGTTAGTTTAATTGTGTACCCTGATGATGATTAGGTTAAGTGAAACCGGACGGTTATAAAAAAAAACAAATAAAATCTGTGGTCTTGTACAAACTTTTTTTAAATTTCAAATATAAAAATTCTTTTCTCAGATAATACGCGTATAAATCTTTATCAAAAGACATGCTGCATTTGTTCGATTTTTTATTTTCCACAGAACTTTCAAAAACTTTCCATTAATGTCGGTTTATAATGGCATCTGAATCCTTCTGCCATATAACGTGGCCTATGTACACTTATAATGGTTTTGCAAGCCTTTGGAAACAAACATTAGTTAGCTTTTATCGTCAGCACTTTATGAGATTGACCGAGATCCGCACCGAGCATAAACTTTAGGTTCACCGTCAAAAGTTCTAAAACTTCCAGAGTTAAAACAATTCACCTAGGGGGAACGAACTGACCATTAAGATGCGGGTGCCTCCATCAATGGCGGGAATTTATCCCGATTCTATCTCAGTCAGAAAGTAATAAAAGAATAAAGGATTCTGAACGATAAAAAGGGTGTCAAACAAATGAAGGAAATATGCTTCCTCGAAAATGTTTTTTGAATATTACGTTCCACAAAAACAAAAGCTTCTAAAGTTCTCTCAGTTCTATTCGTTTTTCAGAATGTGCTATGATTGATAGTTTGTTTCAACAAATAAGCTTATCTCTTTAGATTTCGTCAGAAAAAAAGCACCACTATTCACTAGTTATTTTACTGAGAACATTAGCTCGTGTTAAAAAATGTGGATATCCGGAAAGAATGCAAGGCTGATGTAAGCGTAATGATCAGGATTAAGAAAAGGACTCTTAGATGGTTTTGGAATGTAGAGCGAATGAACGAAGAAAGGAGTGTGAAAAGAATATATGACGCGAAAGTGGATGGAAGAAGAAGCCTGGGACGCTCGAGGAAGACATGACACGATCAAGTGAATCAAATAATTGAGTCGGGCTACCTTAAGGATCAGAATAACAGGAGAGTATGTATGAATGTAAATGAAGCAATGAGTGTGAGCCGAGACATATTGTGTACATTAACTATTTGGCTTAAATCATTTCCACTTTTTTAGGAATAACTGCTTAGTGAATGTTAACCCAGGTTTATTATATTTGTTGAATTTTATTACTCAGAACATTTCCTACATGGATATAATTCTTCTTTTCGAACATTTTTTGGAATTTAATGAACGTTTGATCCATAATGTTTTAAATAAAACATTGTTATGCATAGGACCACCGTTTTTTACTTCCCATAAAGAAGGCACGGTTTTACCAAAACAGGTAAGCTTTACTCAATAATGTGCCATCACAGTGGTAGATACTCTAGGTATCGCCCTAGTGAAAGACCACCATTCAGAATCGAAACGTTGCTTGAAATGGCTTTAGCCGTGTTTGGTGACCAGATCTGAATATCCAGGTACTTCCCAAACTTCCTATTCGCCATCTCCTTCCACTTTCCACTACCTTCACCCTCAAAACTTACCCCAATTGGGGATGCCATTGTCTCACTGGCTCTACACGGTTGGGAGCAGTTGGAACTCTTGTGCGGTATTCATTATAAAAAATCATTAAGTTATCACTTTCCGAAATATATTCAGTTGCCCATCATTGCGTATTTATAACACGGGGCTCCATCGAATCCAGAATAAAGTTAGCCTCTCAGAAGTTGGGCGTGTTGTACAGGGCTCGCAGATACTTCGATAGTATACAACTGCTGACCCTGTACAATACGCAAGTACGCCCTACTGTTGAATTTGGCAGCCACCTCTGGTCTGGAGCCCCTAAATACCTGAAGAAAACCCTTGACTCTTGTGCAGAAACGGGCGGTCCGTTTGATAGATTCTCCTATCTTAACAAACGGATTGCAAGCTTTGGAGCACAGACGTCAGGTGGGAATGCTGTCCTTGTTCTACAGGTATTTCAATGGAAGATGCTCCGAGGAACTTCCGTCATTGATCCCTTCGGCACCGTTGCATAGTCGGGAAACTTGCCAAATGCGCACCCAACATTTGTACACGGTTGACATTCAATACATGAGAACGGGTCGCTTTTTCGACTCGTTCTTATGTTCAACAGCTCGGCTTTGGAACGATTTGCCGTCCTCTGTTTTTCCTCCCTCCTTCAACATGGGTCTCTTTAAGACCCAAGTTCACTCCTACCTTTCCTCAAAAAGACCCTCCACACAGCATCCCCAAAGATGAAATAGGCCCTGAGGGAAATTATTTCCTTCAAGGCCTCCTGTGTGGAGTTATTGTAAAAAAAACCCTTAACGTTACGTACATTTAGCTTAATATTGTTCAAAATGTTGTTTACAAAAATAGTTTTATTTACAATTTCCAAAGAGCAAAGATCCTCACCCAATTCTTTCCCATAAACTCTGCATTATGTAACGCTTCTTATGGTATACCGCTGCGACGCCACGACATAATATCAAAAATAAACAAGCCAGGAAACATCCGCCATATTCCGCACTCGCGTCTTGTTCCAGCCACTTTCGAGTTTGTGTGTCGCCTCTTCTGGGCTGTAAATTCTCCCACACATCGGTACTATTCTTCGGTTATTGCATCCCAAACTTCTTACACATAAATTCATACCTCCCTCAGGGTCTAAGTAATGCCATAAGGAAGTTTAACATTTCATATATAACGGGCGAAAGTGTTACCTATGTAGGGTCCCTTGTAAACATCGTGCCTAGTGCGTAGTGCGTACATACCCTTGTACAAAGTAATGTGACGATTTAACAGGTAACAGGCAACACGAAATGCGTGAGGCGGTGTCTCACCTGAAATCACTAGACAGTGGACGGACAAATTTTAAGGTTTGTCTGAGCAACGTGAAGTTATATTAATGTTTTTTGTTTAATATATGGAAAAAACATTTTTTAATTTCGAAAGTATTTTGAAGAACGGAACGGCTCTCACGGGTAATAATAATTTAAATATGTTATTATTTTATTTGACGTTTTTTTTTAAAGAATGACAAGCATTTCCCGTTAACGAACAATCTAACAATATTTGAAAAACACCTACTGCCATCATAATAAGCGGAAGATGTTGCTTGTGCAGTTATGGAAGACTTAGCTAGCAGAGGAATTGAATCTACGACGTCTGAGTGGGAATCCGACGCGTTTTTCCACTCAGCTACTAACCAATTAGTTGAATTGATTTAGCATTATTCGTATTAATATGGAGTAAAAACTGCGCTATTTTGTTAATTTTATTTAAGACAACACTTTGAAATTTGTAACATACCTTAACCAATTTTAATAATCGCCACACTACCCACCGATTCTCGGCTCGTTTCAGCACTCGGAGTAAGAATCTAATGGAGGGATGGCTAATTTGTTTTACCCAACCCATCCAAAATTGTAATAAATCACAAAATTTTTACGTCGTACACCATGAGAGAAAAAGAGACAACAATTTTTTTGGACCGCTCGAACGTATCGTAAGGATGATCTTAAGGTCCTAGTTCACGGCGGGACTCCGCCCACATTTTTTATTATGCCACTAAACTTGACACAACTAAACGGGTTTTTTAGGTTATATGCTATATTTTTATTGATAAAAATACTGTGAAAAAGTGGCTATACGAATACACAAAAACATTATGTCGATATGTGATATGAATGGATGTATAAATACCGTAGCCTTAGTCTTAGCCACGCCCAGGTGCGCCGAGTCATGTTAAAATCATCAAAAACAAGTTCAAAACTGACTTCACTGCCTTGGATAGATACTACTCTATCAACCCTATGTTTCAGCATTGGGTTAAATTATGATCATGTTTTAAGCATAGCAGCATAACCGTTAAGTCAATCACTTAGGCCTAAATTTTCTTGCAAAAATATGTGGAATAACGCCTTTTAGAAATAGCGTATATATATATATATATATATGCTATGTTATTTCTATTTGTGTTTCTAGGAATATTTTAAAACGGTCGTCAGAAAATAGATTTATAAAGCACCCATATAAGAATATTTTATTTTAGTTAGTATGTGTACGCATTATAAAAAAGTTGCCGGAAGTACGTTTTAGTTCAAATGCGTCATCATTTGTATTCAACCTAAATTAAAATAGCTTTTCATAAATCTGCTGAACAATAAAAGTTTTTAGTAATTATGAATTACTCTTTCATTTAATTTAACGATATTCACGCATGGAATAGGTAATTACAGTTTTGAAGTGGGTGGACAGTTTCCTAAAACTAAATCAAATAATAACCGCAACAGAGTCACGATATTTTATGTAACGGTGCAGCCGCACGAAAATTTTGTGTTTATGTTTTTAATTTATTTCTGTGATAACTAGATTACCCTAAATCTTAAATGTAATTAAAAGTAAGATGTTTATTTGTTATAACATAACGTTCATGCAGCAAGATTGTTAACATTTTCATTAAAGATTACGTTGAACATAATTTATTTAATTATATTCTAACGGACCATTGTCCAACTACAAAAAAAAAATACATAATACGAAATGTGAAAAAAAGCAATAAGGAAAGAACAGTACATACATAATGAAGTAACGATAAAAATATACATTTGAAAGAACAGTTAAGTCAAAGTCTGTGCAAGGTTTTGGTAGAGTCGTAAAGAGTGACAAAAATAATTTAGATTGGTACTAAAAATTTCAAGACCATGACTTGAGTTAACAAGTCTCGATATTCTGGACAGTGGACAATGATACCTATAATTAGTTGAGTGATGATTGAGGAACATTCATTCGCTGTTTCTAAGTCTACAGCAAGGAATGTTGATGATAGTTACTGCATCCTAAACGTTCAAAAGTTGTAAATAAATTGAAACTTGTTTAAACAACAATCCAAAACTTTTCACACTTAACTCATCATGGTATGTATGTAGGACCGGTAAGTAGTTGCACGACATTTAGATTTTTTTTAAAACAAGTAATTATTCAAAATCCATCACTTCAGGTACAACTATCAATGACAAATAACGCTTTGATATTGCATTAATATCCACATCGCCATACACGGAACTGAGAGCGATTAAAAATCATTTTAATCAAGTAACACTTATTATTCAGACAGGAGTCGCGGACCAAGTGACGTCCCAAAGTAACAACCAACATCTCCACTCACCTGACGTCCAGTAATACCAACATAAAGTCAAAAATAATAGCTAAAGTACATTCCAACCTTCATCTTCCCCATCTCCAGCTCTTCTCCAATGCCTTCAGAAACACAACACATCCCAATTGGGGACGTCGTAATTTCACTAGCTCCGGGTATTAAGATAATCGATTTCACAAAAAAACTCATGTCATTGTGATATTATGGAAAGTAAGTAGAAAAGCTTCTTGTTTACGATAATGTTAAACACATTTATTAAGACAAGATTAAGACATATTTTATGTTTTGTTTTGATAGCGTGATAGAAATACCGGTGTATAAATAGTAATAATAAGAACAGTGAACTTATATAGCGCAGTTTTGGAATATTTCACCTCAGGTGCGCTTCATACTAAATTAATTATGCTAATAAGACTAACTAACAAGGAGAAAATAGTATGTATACAAATTAAAACTATCTAAAATCAAGATCGTTATCATAAATCATGAGAGAAAAAGGTTCAGATATGGGTATAACAGTGCATGTGTACATCAACAGATTAAAAAAAACAATTTACGAGAAGCTAAGGGTATAAAAATTCAGATAAAATGTATGCATTCATATTAACACATTTGTCAAATCAAAGAACAGGAAATTACATACAATGCATCAGGATCCCACCCAGACGTCGCGGGTTCTATTCTATCTAACTTTATTCATTCTAATATAGCTAATAATAATATTCAATAATTATAGCTAAGTCCTCTATCATTTCACAAGAAACATTTCCACTCTCAATGACGTTAGTAGGAGGTTTTCAAATAAAGTCAGGTTATTTGCATTATTATTCAAAAATATATTTATATCCTCTTGTATTATAATCATTATTTTATGTTATTTTAAATTTATTTTAATATTATTTCCCTTCTACTATTGCATTATTTATATGGCAGACAGAGTATTGCAACCACCCTCATTTCTGCTAAAATAACACTTTATTTATTCGATACCTGGAAATGGTTACTTTTCTTAAAAAAAAATTCTTCTTTTAAATATTTTTAGGTATTTAAAAATTTACGGTGTTTACTTGCGAACTACCGACCACCGTAGGTGAACTGAATTTATTATTTCCTTCATGATAACTTTGAACCACACTTGTAAACATTGATCTGGCATCTGTTTGCTTTCGATATTAACACTTCAGTAGTGCATAATACGTGTATTTCGGACCGTCTGCGTCTTAATAAACTCACGTATCCGGCTCATTGTTTAAAAGGTAAGAATAACATAGAAGCCAATAAATAGTTTTGTTTAAAATCTAAACGCAGAGCTTCATGAGAAAAACTCGCAAAGCATGTATTTGTAAGCTTAAATTACAGCTTTTAACAAAAATTGATGTTCTTATTGTCAGATTATTCATAGCTTATGCAATGTCTTAAAAAAATCACAGTTTAAAAAAAAATGGATAACTTTATTACTCGGCCTAGTCCGAGTTTCAACACAGTTTTTTCTTATTCAACAATTTAACAAAATGGAACAAGCATGTTCTTGATCAAAATGAACTCGCTTGTCTTATTTTTTGACAGTTATAGATATATTAAAAAGCTTCATAACTCCTAAAAAAGTGTTTTTTTTTTAAATTTGAGACAAGAGAGATGTGCACATTTCATAACACCAGAGACAAACATATACTTACTTCTGACAAACATATACTTTCTTCTGACAAACATATACTTACTTATTATATAAAACAAGCTATTGTTTGGTAGTTTGACCTCCATATATTCAGATCTACTTAAAACGAAAATCAGTTATACTATAACCAGAGTAATAGACACTCTCAGTATCGCCCTAGTGTAAGACCACCGTTCATAATAAAAAAACGTTGCTTGAAATGTCTTTTGCCCGGTTTGGTGACCTGATCTGAATAGCCAGGTACTTCTTAACCTACCTCTTACCCATCTCATTTCCTTTCCCACTCGCTTCAGATTTACAACAAGCCCCGATTGGGGATATCATAGCCCCGCTGGTTTCGGGCAGTTGGGAATCTTGCTGCGTTCACACAAAAATAATCTACATATATTTTTTATTTATTTTATATATTTTCGTAGAAGTTTATCACTTTGTGGTTTGACATGCTTGATGAAAACGAAATAATAACTTTGTCTTACACCACAGATTTTATTTAAATTTTTCAGGGTACAATATTTTGTACCCTGATGATGCTTAAAAATTAAAATAAAATCTGTGTTTTTATTCAAAGTTATTATTTTATAGTCTATTTAGCTTAATCACACAGAACATCACTTTTTGATTTTGACAGCTCACATTTGTCAGCTTTACATTCTTTCCTCACATTCCAATATTGAATCGGTCGTACAGGCGTCTTTTCCTTGTAAATTCTATAGCCAGGAACCGCCTAACCCAACCCAACACAATATTTCTTAAGATCACGCAATTTTTCACGCATTTTGCACCATTCATTTCGCCCACCCCCTATTCGTGTCAAATGTACTTAGCGTTGGCATTCAATGTAGTTAGTTCCATTCACAGCAGAACGGGGCGGGTTAGTTCGTTTTTCAAAAGAACACACTCTTTCTACATTTCATCCCCCTTGCACAACAAAGAAGTCAGCAACCATTTTTTTAAAATTCACATTATTTTTCATAAATGTTTCATATATACAAATATGGCATCACGTCCTACCATAATTAATAATTTATTTAATGATTTAATAAAACAAATTTACAACTCATTTAACTTTAAAGTTAACTTTTAAAGTTTACTTTTAAAGTTTAACTTTTAAAGTTATTTAACTTTATTCTTAACGTTATACGTTACAATACACTTATTTTTCTCCATCCTTACTGCACTTTCCAGAGTGGTAGATAGTATCGCCCTGGTGAAAGACCACCAAACGTTGCATGAAATGGCTCGAGCCGTGTTTGGTGACCGAATCTATATTGTGTTGATAATTACAAAAGGAGCATCACTAAAACCACTGTTACTTGTAACCTTAACGTTAGATTGTTGTAAAATTTTGACACGTGTTATTTGAAGGTTAGTACTTCCTAAAAAACATATGGATTTGTCAGTAGTGGCGCCAACTCTATGTCAGCCTACGAACTTATTGAGTGATGGATTATAACATATACATATATATAATTGTATTTTTCTCCAAACTAGAAATAACTAAAATAATTGTGTTTTTCTGAAGTGACCTGCCAAGTAAAAATGCTTCTGTATATTATCTCTGTACCTTATATAAATAAATATATGTATTTGCCATAGATTATATGTAGCTAGCGATAAGATGGTGCTAAGAAATTTAGATTTGTATTGCGCCTTTGTGGTTATTTAAAAAAAAAAAAACGGCGTCTTACGAATTATCCAAATATTATTACAATATATCTCCGTTAGTTTCTATTTGCTCTGACGCATAGTTTTGGTTGAGCATGTTGTTCTAAAATAAATTGAAGTGTACACAAGTTTTTTTTAAAATTTATCTGTTGCAGTGTTCATTTAAAAATATTCCACCTAGCAACTGCAAAACGATTCGCGCTCCACTGTTTGCGCACCTCTTCAATATTGCATATGTAGTAGACAAATCTTAACAAAATTACATTGCATGTTGTTATTTTGATCCGTTTAAAGGTGTTTATTGCATTTGTGGGCTTGCGCCCCGCCATAAACATGCATTATGTTGGGACGCGAAGGCGTTTCTCTCGGGTTATCCTTTGTAGCGATGCTGGATATTATGTTTTGGTTAAACCACTGAAAATTGATGCTTTCTCGGTGTTATTTGACGCCATGTTGCGGATGTTGCAATGTTTGATGGGATATTTTAATTTTCTTTAATGTTAGGGTTATTATTCATTGCACACAAAGTAGTAAGTTTTGATAGGTCTCGTGCTAATGTTGACCATCTACCTGCAATTATTTAGATTTAAATATTTTGTGAAGTATTATTTTTTTTAAAGTTGGTAAAATCTTTATTAAGGCAAAAAGGCTAAAGCGCCATTTTGGGAAGTTCACACCAGAGCACTTTAAAGCTGTTTTATTACAGTAAAATTCATCTATAGTAAAGTCTTCAGTACCTGATTAGATTGATAAAAAAATAACTCAGGTAATTCAATGCTCTCACCGAGTTACCCGAAGCGACAAAAAGTTGAAAAAAAAGTCCCACACTTGTGTCGAGCCTTCTCTCAAATTGTAAATATATTTTGAATAACCGAAGTCTTCAGAATCAAACGAGAGTCATTGATAGGAGAGAGAGCATTCGATACAAAAAAAAAACAAAAAAAAAGGTGTTCTGAGTTATAATTTTCTGACAAATGAAATTTAGTGATTCCAAATATAACATACTTTACGTAGGTATGTGTAATTATTTTCTTCCCAGTTAACTGTGAATGAAACGTACACGCGATGTAAACACAATATTTATGTGAGTATTTAATAATTGTACATGCCTATCTACAACATTTTCTGTGCATTTATTTAGATTACTGTAGGTCCTTGTAGATCGTTTATCGTTCTCTGTAAGGTAACAATCTTTGACTCCGCATTTAACTTTGCTTGTTTTGTTGATGAAAAAAAACGATGATAATAAACATTGACTAAGAAATCTATAATTTAATTCAACTTTTGTTTTATATTAATCAATGTAATTAATTTGTCGTTTTTATTTATTTATATGAATACCGCACAAGGGTTTCAACTGCTCCCAACCACTTGAAGCCAGTGGGACTATGGCATCCACAATTGGGGTATGTTGTGAGACTGAAGGTAGTGGGGAGGAGAATCAAATGGAAATTAAGAAGGTTAAAGCCATTTCAAGCAACGTTTTGATTCTGAATTGTGGTTTTTTACTAGAGCGACACGGAGAGTATCTTCCACTTTGGAACATGCCGCAAATATACTATTTATTATTTTAAATGCAATAATTGTGAAATAACACAAATTAATTCAATAAAAAATATTGGATACGCCGGAATTCGACTGCGGGATCTCTGTATTCATAGTCGAGGATCTTAACTACTCGACTACGGAAGCCATCAACAGATTTAAAATTTTTTTTTTTTAATAGATTTTTTCGTAATCCTCTACTAACTAACTGGGGCTTATTCAAATACCCCTCATAATGTATATCTAACTAGTACTGCGTCTCATTAGGCCTTATTACTATCACTAACTGATGGTTTCATTTAATTGACTGAGTTTACGTTTACATTAGTGAGTTCTTAGGGAAAAGGTCTTAACTGGTTAAAAAACCCTAAGCAAGGACAAGATAAAAAATAAATACAAAAGTTCTGAACTTGTTACTGATGGAAAAAAATTACCTGACTGAAGTTAAATATTTCATGTTTTTTCATCTTCGGGCTGCGTCCTTTTCCGTTTATGTCTTCTTTCCTGGAATGTCGCCAGCCGATGCGCTGAAAGTGATGGGATAGGAATTGTCCACCGTTTCCTCCGCTTTGGTCTGGGAGTCCTCACGGAAGGTCGTTCACACGAGGAATTTGACCTCCGATGCTGCACTATCCTTTGATGGTGTCGGTCAGGAGTTCCATCCATCAACAGATAAAACTTTACTTCAAATCAGTTATTTTAGAGATTTTTCAATAATATATAATTGGACTGAATCTCTCGTGTGAGTTGGATAAAGGAATAAAAACCCATTTAGCATCCGGTCTTGTCACTCACTGTCCGCCATGTCTCTGACAAACACGTTTCCCAGCCTAAAGCCCTTTGAAACTTTCAACACATGTTTTTTTTTAAATACACGAAAAGGAATCAAGCATTATGTACACGCGTGAATTAGAAATTCTCTCACGAAATAAAAGTTTTATGTCTATTTTTTAACACAAACTCCGCGCAGTAGGCCTTGAGGGAAATAATTCCCTTCAGGGTCTATGTCATGTTAGGGGATGCTGTATGAAGCGTCTTTTTCAGGAAAGAACGGAGTGAACCTGGGTCTTGAATATACTCACGTTGTAGAAAAGAGTAAACACAGAGGCCGGTAGATCCTCGGATTAACTAGAAAATTGTTGTTTTTTTTAATTATTATTTTATTTAATCTTTTTATTGAGCGGTGCTATGTTTCATATTATTAATATTTAGAATGCAAACCACCGCGATAGGGGCATATGCCTAGTTTGGGAGGTCATAATATTTAATATATTTTTCAATCTGTATATTTAATATACCTGTATATTTTAAATACCGGCATCCTTTTAATCAATATCCTCCCCAAATATGAAATCACAAGCACTATTCTACAAATGACTCAGCAAACAACGCACACTAACATCAAACCCCTTTACAATTAAGACATCCACCATCAAAACACACGAAATAACAATAAAATTAATATGGAATATATTGCCTACACATTTTATAACTCGCTTCCAGATAAATATAAAAATAGTCAACTTAATAAAAAAATCCAAAATGCTTCAAAAGAATATTTTGAAAAATTTGCTCAAAGGTGAAAATACGTAGTTTCCAAATCAGTTTTCTTTTCCTGGTAGCGTAAAAACATTCTTATTTACTGCACCTCAGAGTTTTATTTTTTCAGTTTGTTTCTATTCATAATTTAGTTGTATCTTATATTAATACTAAGTACCTAATTTCTACTATTAAACAACACAAAATGATTTTCACTTTACCAATTTATCAAAAATTTACAATAAAAATCATATATTCCACCATCAAAATCTATAAAATAAATCTCCATACTAAAATAATTAGTACAGTAAATATATTACACAAATTCATACCACTAAATACAAATCAATTCCATCATCATTCACATTTCTAGATACATCTCCTTATCAACAAAATTTTCACTTCTAAGTATAGACGAAAATCCATTAAAACATCATTATTATGTCCAAAAAGCGAAGTTAGCAGTTCACAATGGAGTGCTTATACCAACCCTGATTTATGCCAGTGAGGCGTTAAACTGCCAAAAGAAGGATGAAAGTAGACTGAATGCTGTAGAATTGAGATCCCTGAGGCGTATGTGCGGTAAAACCATGTATGATCGTGATAAATATGTGGATACCCATAAAAAAAGTAAGACTGATGTAAGCGTAATGAATAGGACCAAGAAAGGGACGCTTAGATGGTTTGGGCACGTAGTGCAAATGAAAGAAGAAAGTAGTGTGCAAATAATATACGATGCAAAAGTCAAAAGAAGAATAAATCGGAGATAGCCGAGGAAGATATGGCACGATCAAGTGAATCAAATACTTGAGTCGGTCATGTGAAGATTCAGAAAAACAAAGGGTATGTATGAGACGATGTATGCATGTGAATGAAGTAAAGAGTGTGTGCCAAAACAGAGTCGTATGGCGGTCCGTCTTCTCTGCCTACCCCTATTTTGTTCTACCGGTATTATCCCTTCGGCACCGGTGCATAGTCAAACTCGTCAAACGCGCGCCTAACTTTGTACGCGGTTGGCATTCAATACATGAGAACGGGTCGGTTTTACGATTCGTTCTCATGTTCAACAGTTCGGCTGTCGAACGACTTACCGGCCTCTGTGTTTCCTCCCTCCTTCAACATGAGCCTCTTCAAGACTCAGGTTCGCTCCTTCCTTTCCTCAAAAAGACGTAAAGGCCTCCTGTGTGGAGTTATTGTAAAAAAATAAACCGCGTGATGGTTAGTTAAATAATAATTCATACTTACATTAAGGTTTTTTTTCAAGTATTGAAAAATAAATGTTAGGTACCAAACCAAAATCATTTATTAAGTGATTTTGTATAGGATATACTTAAATTTCTAACGGACGTAGTAGCTCTTAGTCTATTCCTGTAGTGTTTGCAGATAGTATCGTTTAGTCGCCCTTTATTCGCCATGACTCAGCATCCCATATTCAAGCCCTTAAGATACTCGAGCCAACTTCAACAAAACGTTATACCCCACGATCCACAATACAGGCGGAGTGCTTTTAAATTGAGCAATATTTTATTAAATTAACATTTTTAAGCTATTGAAAAAAAAAAAACATGGAAACGGTTCGCCAAATAAGGCATGTTTATGTTTTTCATATTCAAATCCTCCCTCAAATCGATTGTTTCTAAATAAAATATCAGTAAAATTTTGAGTGTATTTGACAAAAAATGTCTGGCCGTAAGCGTATTAAATTCTAGACATCTGAGGGTTTGAAAGCAAAACAAGTATTATATTTAAGTGTTCGTGAAAGCAGTTTTTTTTTGTTTTATATAAGAAAGACAAATATTCCTGGGTTACGAATAACGTGATAATAATTTAAAAACTCCTACTGTCATCATAATGGGCGAAAGGTGTTGCTTGTGTAATGATGGAGGACTTAGCTAGGAGAGGAATTGAACCCACGACGCCCGGGTGGGAATCCGAGGCGTTTGTCCAATCTGCTACTAACCGGTCACTCTTTGTTATTTTCCATAGTAAGGTTAGGTTAGTTTAATGAAACAAGATTCTCAAACCAGTTCACAGATTTACTGTTTCAAAAAACGTATTTGTAACATTTATTTTATTATTCTGGGTTCTAATATATTGTTCACATTTAAGTGAATAACTATGTGTAATAATTATATAAATATATTTTTAATAATCAATTTAAATATTATCATTATTAGGTTCTGCTAGATTTTTAGTAAAAACTCTATATTCCCCCATTTAACGATTAAGATAAGTATAAAGCTACCTAACAGAATAATAATTTCAAGATAATTCGGTCCATACCAAAATTAATAAATAAACATCAAAATAAGTCGTTCCCAAGTTTATTAATGGCCTTAAACGCCGAAACAACTCTCACTAAAAATAAAATCTTAAAAACTAGCCAAACTGAACGATAATAATATTAAATTTAATCATTAAGAAATAACACAATAGATTTCTACAAAATGAACACAAAAACCATAAATATTTTTTTTACTAAGCATTATATCTGTTTATGAATGAAAATCTACGATCTTAATTCAAGTACAATAAAATCTCTACTTAAATGCATTCACAACTTTAATGAATTTTCAAACAAGTTTTGTTCCTACTTATTATTCAGGTACTGTACAAAATTAATTAATAATTGTCCGATAAGTTGCATTTATAACGAGCTCATAAACAGGGCGACAAGATTTTTGATTTTGGCTTTAAATGTACCTGACGGGTTCACAACGTGATGATAAAGTAAAAGAAGTACTTTATTGCAGGCAGAATATTATCTTAGTATTGCTCTGGTGGGAGATTTCTTTCGAGAATCGAAACGTTGCTTAGAGGCTAGATCTGAATAGTCAGAACATATCTGTTCTCTCACCCATTTCTCACTACAAATAAATCTCCCACGATTTTTCCATGGTCCCACTAAATTCGGTTAGCAAAAATCTCGTGTGGCGGGCGAAAAAAAGTTAACGTAGAACATAATAACGTTTTAATCAAAACCCTCTGATCTCATTCTAATCAGTGTAAAGTTCAACTCGTAATCGGGCCCGTGATATTTCTCATTACCCCGCCTGCCGCGGCGCCGCGCAGCCTTGCTGATATTTAATGTTGATGATATTCTATGTCGGCGGTATTCCATGTTGGTGATATTATCAAAGTTCACCTTTGTGCCGGCGAAACCTGGCCACGGGAGCGTGATGAACTGAATCGTTCCCCAGAGAGGCTGTTGAGGTTTGGGCACCTCTCACAAATATAATTATTGTACCATTCGATCCCCCATGGTTGCAAACGTCTGGTGAAAACCTTAAAAGGTTATTTTAAATTTGTGGAATTTGGTACGTTCATCACAACTAAATGTACAAAAGTGAAGTTAACACTACAAAAGTTCATTAAGGCTCAGCACTAAAAAATGATACTAAACATTACTTTCTAGCATTCTAATATAAGCGATTCCTCAAATGATGTATCTAAAAAAAAACTACGGGTAGTTATAAAAAAATCTGAGGTTTCCAGTGAATACAATTTTACAACTGTAATCCTTTAAATTCTATGAAAAACATACTAAAATGACAGTAAAAGAAGCAGTTTTTATACCAAAAAAAGCATTTTTTGATGTTTTACCTAAAATTCTTGTATGCTTTTTATAAATAATTTGAAAGATTGCCGTTTAATAATTGTATTCACTAGAAACCTCAGATATTTTTCTCACTACCGATGTACAATTAATAGATTAATCATTTGTAGTATTGCTTGTACTAGAATACCAAAAAGTGTCTATTTTTGGGTGCTGACTTTGTTTTCTACAGTGAACTAATTTCTAAAATAGTCCGATTTAACGTCATATTTAATTATTTTTTATAGTGAATACCGCACAAGAGTCCCCACTGCTTCCAACCGTCTAGAACCAGTGAGACTAGCATTCCCAATTGGGTATGTTGTGAGGCTGAAGGTAGTGAGGAGGGGAAGGAGAAGAGGAAGAGGAAAGTTGGGTTTAGTTGGGTTTAGTACCTGACTATTCAGAGCTGGTCACCAAACACGGCTAAAGTCATTTCAAGCCACGTTTCGATTCTGAATGGTGGTTTTTCACAAGGGCGATACTTGCTTGAGTATCTATCACTCTGGAACTTGCTACAAATATACAATATATAATTTTACATTAATTAAATGTGTTGTGACACATATTAATTAAATAAAATGTATTATCGCACGCTGTGTTTGAACCCGCGACCTCTGAATTCGTAATCGAGCGTCTAACCACTCAGCCATTGATTGAGTCATTTTCTAAGGGTACGGAAATATTGAAACAATTTTACTCATCTTCGAATCATATAATGTATTGAATCACAATAAAAAAAAGTAGTGCAAAAACGTTGTTGTCGTGAGCTGGATTTGAAAGCGGGATCTTTCGACACGATTGCTCTAACCACTGACCTATCGAGGCAACCTTCAGATTTGCTATGTTGCTCCGATATTATGGTGTTTCAAATATATCATAATTGACATTGTTTAAAATTTTATCCTGTTAGGTAATTAATTACGAATTATTTCGTTTGTGAGTACGTACGACCGTACGAGTGAGTGTAAACTTTTCAAATTTGTAAAAAGAACGAATAAAAAAAATCTTCTCAAATTCCTACCTACCTAATAAAGAACCCACCAATTATGTATTTTAGCGGACATTATTCTTTATTTGAAATGGGTGGATTAAATAAACAAATATTAAAACAAAATAGCAGTGTTGACATTTTTGTGGGCAACATCCAAACTGGAAGCGTCGTCCACTTATGAATAAATCATCAATAAAGTTTTACGCTGAACTTAAAACCGAATTCGTGGACTGGCTGCAATAACCATGAGATCTCTGAGGCGTATGTGTGGTTAAATTTTGTTGGTACTGCCGAATTGCGAATATTAAATACATTTTAATTAAGAGGATTTTAAATATTTATTATCACTATCGAGTTCTACTAATTTCAAAATGTTCATGAAACATAGAAAAAAAATTGTATCGCAAAATCATAACGATAAAAATACAGAAGGCTTCGTTGATTAATAACACACTCCACGAAAGCTTTATTTCAAATATTTGCATGTGTGAATTTGGAACACAGATTTTGCGCAAGCATTCGCCAAACTTATTTCTCAAGCCTTTTATTCACAAATCTAAATTTCTGCGTCAATATAATAGTTTTTGTTCTCGGTATATTCCGTCTGAATTTAAATTGCTCGATATTTTCACGTTTGAATGAAAAATGTCTTTTGATGCTTTTTTCCGTTCACCTCTTTTCTTCTCTTTCATAACCTCCGTTCTCTGTTTTTTTGTTCCCTTATGTTCCACAAACAATAAAATTCTCGCGATAAATTCGAGTAAACTCAGCATGAACAATTTATTTATTGAACATTTTTACTCTAGTCTTGAAGAAATCGCATTTACGAATGCCACCCAAAGTTTACTTGTTAATTTGAAGCAACTGATTTTGTCTACTTTTATTTTTTTCTATATAGGTCACTGACAATACTAGGCATCTAAAACAGGCTTTTAGACAACGTATCTTGAGGTACCTTGGAACTGGAAAAGATGGACGTCTTAAGCAGAGGAAAAAATCGTTAAAACGTACCTAGCTAACATAAATTACATTATGAACCAGGATCATAAACGTGATCAATGATTCGTAGTCACGCTAGTGACAAAGTAAAGTCCTGTTTAACTTTGATTTATTACCGAACTTTCAGATCAGTTGAACATTGAACTTTCTTTGCGCACAGTTGAATTTTGGGTAAATTAATGCTCCTTTCTCTCCAACCATTAATAACAATGAAAAAAAAAACTTCATGACATATTTTATTCTTCTGCGAAATCTGTTTTATTGCAAAGTTTCTCTGAAGAGAAATTTTTGAAAGCATTTACGAGCCTTTTTGCCCGGTTTTACCCGAAATTTTCGTTTTTCACACTTTTTTTTCTAATTGAAAAATATGAAATGAATACTTTATTACGATTTGATTCAGTTTTTTTTTGTTCTTATTCTTTTCATCACAAAAATAATAATGAAGTTTTTATTCCAGAAGGTATGCAGGAAAAGTGTAATGCAATACATTCTATAATTGATAATAATATTAATTAACAATAAAGAAAAAACACAAATTCATAGGAAAAAAATAAAATAATTTATGTAATAATTATAAATGAAGGATATTAGGTCTCATGTCTACAGAAGGCCATCAAGAGGGAGTCCATCCAGGCAGCATTCAGATTGATGGGGCAGATATCTTACTCCAATGAGGTTCTAGAATTCGAGATCTGAGGGGATTCCATGATGAGGGTGCTAGTACTGTGCCTGTCTCGCTAGGAAATCCTGTGTTAAGAGATGGATAATTTAAAGCTCCTTAGCTCGTTATGAAGATAAAATACAACTAATTTTGTCAACCTCAAATTTTCGAACACAAAAATCTGTACACATTTTATCACGCAATAGCTGACTGCGTTTTTGCTTTTCTGTCAAAAACTGTTAATAAATTCTGAAAAATGTACCCGGTCTAAGTTAATAGCATAACAACTTGGCGCCGTTAAATAATGAAAAGCCAGCGCAGCTTGCATTATTTGGCCCTTGCTCGTGGGCACCTGTTATGTTCAGCGAATTAACTTCCTGTTTGTACTTTTCTACGTTAACGCTTAGCCTTTTGACAGTGAATAAATTGTGCGACACACCCCTTCATTCTTGCATTTTAACGCCGTTCATTCCGCCTTTTCTTGACATTTCACTTAATCTCCCCCCAGGCAGTACGCAGAACCTGCTCGTTCTACGCCACTTCCTCACTTTTAAACGCGGCTCCCCAAAATTAAACGTACACCTAGTGCCTTTTAATGTTTGGTCATTTTGTATCACCTGCGCGCTTTTACCGTTTTCGTTTCTACTTTATAAACTGCTGGGAAGAGTGGGCGATTGTAGTAAGTTATCACTTTTTAAAAGAGGACATGAAAAACAAGTTGCCGAAAAAAAGAAGGAAAATGTATATTTTTTAAATTACTTCTTGTTCACTTGGATGTATTATAAATAGAGAGATATGCTCTTGCATTATCCATATTATGCATTTTTGTATAGATTTATTTCGATCTTTTTTGCTAATGCAAAATTAAGCGCAATGGAACTAGTTGAGGGTTTGCTACAACAATGCCTATAGGCAACTTCTGCATCTTTCAAGACTCTGCAGTGCCTCTACAATGTTCACCGAAGGGAGGGTGCACTCATTCCCCGCCTTACTTCGCCACCGACTAGCCAGATTCTGGGGCAGGACATGAAATTCAACCAACGTCATTGTCGCGGCTGCATCTGAATAGCTCAGCTCTCCTCTCAACGAGCAATGGATGCAGATGAAGCACGCTCGACTAAAGTTATTATTATTATTTTTATTTAATTCAATTTATTTTTTATTTGTTTATGATTTTGTATTATTTTATTTATTGCATACTATGTATTACGACTCTTACTTTTTTTTTATATATTGTTATTTTGTATTTTTGGCTGTATTATTATTGTTTTTATTAACTATGGAATGTATTGCATTGCACTATACCTGCATACCTTCTGGAATAAAATTATTATTATTGTTAAACCATTATAGAAAAAAGTGCTCGCTAACTTGCCCAATATTTAAAAATGATAAAAATTGGATAATTTGCATAGCGCCGTTTTTGTGAAAAATCACTTCAAGGACCTTATGACAGATATCACGAAATACTGCACATTTTTCATATCGTTTTTATTTATACCGAATACCGCTCTAGAGTTCCAACCGCTTCCAATCGTCTGGAGCCAGTGTGACTATGGCATCCCCAATCGGGGTATGTTTTGAGAATGAAGGTAATAGAAGGTATGCAGGTGGGGAAAGGGAAGGTTGAGAAGTATCTGGCCATTCAAATCTGGTCACCAAATACGGTTAAAGCTATTGCAAGCAACGTCCAACAAAACAAGCCTAAAAAAATAAATATTATAACATGAAAGTATTCCTATCCCAATTTTATTCAATTAATATGTGTCACAACACATTTAATCCATATTAAATAAGTATATTTGCGGCACGTTCCAGAGTGTATGATACTCTTAGTATCGTCCTGGTGAAATACCACAATTCAGAATCGAAGTTACTTGAAATGACTTTAGCGGTGTTTGGTGACCAGATCTGAATAACCGGGTAATTCCCAACCTTCCTCTTCCCCATATCCTATCTTTCTAGAGTAACTTCAGCTGCATAACATTCCCCAATTGGGGGATGCCATAGCCTCACTGGCTCTAAACCGTTGTGAGAGATTAGGACTCTTATGCGGTATTTACTATAAAAAATAATAATAGTAGGAGGTTCGGTAGTGCAACCGGTAGAGCGCCTGCCCAGCAAGCGAAAGGTATGACGTTTGATTCTCGGTTGCAATCAAATCTATTTTCTGTTCATTAACGTTTTACGAATTCATATTATTGAAATCGTTTTAATTATGAATGAAATGATTTTGCTTAGTTTGTGAATAAAGTAAGTGTTTTGTTCGTAAAAACGTTACAATCTTATGCATCAACTCAGTATCGATAATAGCGAATAGTTTGTACGGCACTTCTCGAGATTCCAATAAAATTCAAAGTGCTCCAATGCGGCAATCAATATTGACTACTGAGACCTGTTTGTAATTCGGCTAAATGATCTTACAAATAGTTCCACTTCCGCCCTGGGGGAAGAATGGCCATGTTGGAATTCCGCTCTAATACTCCCGCACTGTTTCCGCGCGCTGTCACCTAATTTATTCGATATCTCCTCGGATAGGGGTGGAATCTGTTTGTTTGGTACCTGGTGGGCCGATTCCGCTACTATTTCGAAGAGCAGGGTCCAATGTAATACGTTTAAAACAGACTCAGCAATACATGCTTTGCCTCTATGAATTAGGGAGGTATTAATGATATTTTTATTTAAAAAAAAAAAGTTTAATTTTCTGCCTTGATAATGCTAAGGCTAAGCGAAAAAAGTCAGTGATAATTTTTAAAATCAAATTTGTGGTCGTATACAAAGTTTTTTTTTCATTCTATTTATTGATAATTGAACAGTAGTCATTTTCTGAATATCTGAAAATTTCTGACGTTAGTCGATTAAGCCGTTCTATTTTAACTTTTCTATGGATCAGCATTTTGTTTATGTATGCAAATCGGTTAGTTATTAGTTTTTAATTTAATTTTTTTGTTATATTTTATTCAAAATATACTTTGTTGTAACCTTTTTTTATTTTAAATTCTGTTGCGTATAATAAAAATCACCAAAATCGTAACTCGAATGTCATTCTGTTCTATTTTAATTTGATATATACTTATAAAAACTGTCAATAGCATTGTAATATTTCACTGTACTTTTTTTTTACCAACCTCATAACAGAGTGGTAGATACTCTATGTAGCGCCATGGTGAAAGATCACCGTTCAGAATCAAAACATTTCTTTAAATGGCTTTAGCCGTATTTGGTGACCAGATATAAATAGCTAGGTATTTCCTGATCGTCTTCTTACACATCTCCTTCCCCCTTTTCGCTACCTTTAGCCTCATAACACACCCTGATTGGGGGTGCCATATTCTCATTGGCTCCAGACGGGTGGAATCAGTTGTGAAAAATGTTAAGCGAGGTAAGCAATGTAAAAAACATACAAAATTATATAGCAAAATAATTTATAAAAAACCTTTATTTAAGTGGTTACAAAGCTTAATTTTTCTTACTATATATTTAAACATGTAGTTTCGTATTATTTGTACTATGTAACATCCATAGGTCGCGTGTTTGAACCCGCCGTGCAGAAATAATTTTTATTTAATAATTATGTGTCATAAAACATTTACTTCGTATAAAAAAATACAAAGTTTATTTGCGGCACGTTTTAGAGGGGTAGATACTCTTAGTATCGCCCTGGTGAAAAACCACCATTCAGAATAGAAACGTTGCTTAAAATGGCTTGAGCCGTGTTTGGTGACCAGATCTGAATAGCCAGGTACTTCCCAACCTTCTTCTTCCCCGTATTATTTCTCCCATCTTCTTAATTTCTCTTGTTCGGTATTCAGTTTTTTTTTGTAAAAAAAACAACGCATATTTTTTATTAAGAACAGAGTGGATCAGCTTTCAGAAAATTCTTTTTAATGTTAGCATTAAATATTGAGTATAAACCAAAAAATTGAAGGATAAATATATTCCAGTGGTGAACTGTGTCATCGCCACACATGCTCAGTTTCTTTAAATCAATACAACTCTGTATTATAATATACTATGGAGTAGTCGACAACACTCACCATTTTTCCGAAACGAGCTCGGAAATGTTAAAAAATAACCGATATTGTTGATTAATCTTTTAGCGATGTGCCCGAGAGATAGGTCCTTCTATCGACCTATATGTCGAGGCCCTTTTTTTAACGAAGCTGCTATCAAATGCTTCTAAACGCCCCCTTGAGCTATGTAGTTTTGGACTATCCATCCATTCGTCAAGAGATAAGATAAGACGCCCTATTTTCTACTCCATGTTTTTAAAGCTAGACTTTGGGTGAATCCGTGTGGCAAAGCCAGCGCTTTCATACAATTGTCACCGCTTTTTGCTACAATCTTAGCTTTTATATTTGCTAAAAGAATTTTGGCGGAATCGCCGCCCTGTTTGGAGCGCAAAGCCAACATTTTTATTTCTTCACCCGGTCGCGATTTTCACGCCGCCCTTGTGCTTAACGTCATAGAGGAGATATTAACTATATTTATGCCTAAGCGAACAGGACCTGTGCACGCGAGTCGGATCGAGGAAGCTTTCAGGGCGAAGACTTTTAATACGTTAACGTACAGTACAGCCCGCTGTAGTCATGCGCAAACAACAAATGGCTGTGGTTTTCTCATTTCCACCGGGATTATAAAGGCTTAAAGTCCTATTGTGCTGTGTTTTTTATTTTATTTGGAGACTAAAACATCAGTGGGTACTTTTATACTGGAATAAGCGTAAAGAAAATTCAGCATTTATTTAGTGGAACTACCTCGAAAACGTGTTTTCCTTTTTATTTACTAATTTTTTGGGTTTTCCGGCTAAGTTAGTTCCGGCGTCGTCTGAGATTTCCTTGTTTTTTGGTTAATCAATAACAAAATATGTATTTTCGTAGAAAGCATCACTTAATGGTTTTATATATTTAATGAAAATGATATAATAACTTTGTATAAGACCACAGATTTTATTTGAATTTGTATGACCGACTGGTTTTGTTTAGCATAAGCATGAGGATTCTTAGACTAAGCGAAACCGGTCAATCATAAAAAATGAAATAAAATCTGTGGTCATGTACAAAGGTTTTATTTAATTTTCATAAAAAAATACGTGTTGCCTGTTTTAGGTATTTTTTTAAAAGCTCCATTGCTCATAGTGGGATAAAGTTGAGAATGATTATCCTAGAAATTTCTAGCGGAAAAAACTGTACAATCTGTTTAACAAAACTTTTCCAAAGCTCATCATTCTCGACTTTTTATGAGAGGAAAAAACAGTTTTTATTTAAATTGTTTTAACCATGATTATTGAATGTGCCAAGTTAAGTTTTCTTGTATCAGAGTAATTTAATCAATTATGTAAGAGTTATAATTTAGAATTATCTTTCTGGTACCTACAAATGTAAAAACGTATCTATGTGGGCAGCTAAAAGAAGAACTAACGAACGAATGTACTATTTCTCGAAATCAAACTGTTTTTGCCTATTTAATTCCGCAACGACGCACTCGAGTGCTTACATAAGCTTGTAGATCTATACAACGCGTATACTTCCCAACATTTAACATTCCAATCTTTTTTGGTTATCTGGATCTTTAAAAATATCTAAAAAAGAACCACAATTCTTCAATGAAAAGGATTTTGTGCTTTCGCTTTGTTTTTCAAATTTAAAATTTATTCCCGGCCCAAAGAGGTAGGCTCATGTTTCCATAATTTATTCATAAAACATCGTAGGTAGATTGTTATATTGTTGAAAATTGCCGAATTGAATATTAAAGTTCACCTTTGGTACCGAATCAATATCTATTTCTGCTTTAATTCGGTAAAATTGCTAGCCGATTATTTGCATGGTATATATTTTTTTAAGTGAACTAGATGACCCTTACACAAGCGACCCTTTGGTGGATCATTGATCTTGTTTATGAGTAAAATACTTAGTGTACTGCGTCATGTTTTTGAAAGGCTAAACAGAGCAGATTGAAACCTTAATAACTCTTACACGTTTTTTTTTATTTAACCTGTTGGATTTAAAATTCCCTAGAAAATAAATGCAAGTCACACGAGTGCAATGATTTTTAAACTGACGCCTTCCAATCTTTGTGACAAAGCGGTAGGATTCTACACCCGGTATTCAGTGATCGCAGATTAAAAAAATCTAGAGTAAATCAAACATTTATCAATTGATAATTTGGCATTGTTTTCTCATAAAAAATGTTTTTCATTTTGATCGAATGTGAAAGATACCACAAACAAAATTAAAAATGTTAGCAGAAATTTATTAATATATGTTTGAACTAGAATTTACTTGCCAGGTAGATATTAACTTCACAATATTCGTCTACTCTTCCCTCCTTCTCGATTTCTTTCTGCCTTACAAAATTCCACAATAATTGATGCCTGTGACTCTTTTATGTCAATTGTGTTCGCGATTGGCTCAACAGTTCGACTATGGAATAAAATGACTGCTTTTGAGTTTCCTTCTTTCCAAATATAAGTCTCTTCAAGACCCAGAATCACTCCTTCCCCTCCCTAAAAATACTCTATCCAGAGTACACTCAAATAACTTATAGGCTTAGGGAGAATACTCGGGGTCTCCTGAGCAGAGTTAATATAAAGAGTAAATAAAAACTTAAATTAATCAAAAAATATAAACACTTGAACTTTTCGACTAACAAAGCGTTATAAAGCTTGGAAGCTTAAGGCATGTTAATCTTAATCAAGTAATCAAGGAATTGTTAAAGGTTAAAGTGTTTTGCGTTCACCCTTTCAGCCTTACCCGGGAAATATAAAGCCTTAATCAGGGGAATTCTTTACTCCTGGTAATTGGTCCCTGAATGAACACTTCATTAAATAACCCACGCACCCTCATCTCACTCAAGCGCACTATCATCAGGTCAAATGTATATATATTCTCACCTGTTCTGTAAACATTCCCGACAACAGTATTCTGATTAAACGTATGTTAAATGCAGCACGTTAATCTATGCTGAAAGCTCCAAGCTTCACCGGAAAATTCGCAGAGTACTCATTTTACGTTCGTATGGTAGATGCGGGACATCTTTTTATAATTAATTTTTGTGTGTTTTTTTTTAATTTTGTCACTTTTTTTTGGAAATGAAAACACGAGAGGCAGTTGTTGAATTATAGAAAGCTTCTTGATAAATGTATCTTTCAATGCTCCGAGTAGATGAATAATATATACAAATGATGGTGCCTGTTAATTCGACTTGGCAAATTGCAAGAAAATATTCCATTGGGAAATCAGCCATGCTCCATTCATATTGGCAGTCAATGTTTCCTGCGTATGTTTATAGGTAAACAAAACCCTCAAACTGTATTATATCTCTGCATATTTATCTTTTTAAGAGATATCTGTTTTCTGAATACGATTTTACTGTGTTAAACTGCAAATTTGTTTTTAGGCATTTTCTTTATGAACATGTTTTTTTTTTTTAAATACAACGACATTTTAGAAAAACACCTGTCTAACAAAGTATTAATTTTTAACGCAGTGAATTTTGTGTGGTGTAATAATTAGACTAATAAAAACTTATAACAAGAAAATCAAATGTTTTGTGAATTGTATGAATTACATATAGCAGAAAACAAGTTTTTTTTTCTTCATAAAAAACGAATAATATTATTAACCGATCATTTTTATTTTGCGCTTTTATGCTCTATCCTCACCTACTTCTACTATCTAGTATCCTCACAAAGATTTTATTCTGACCAACATAGTTTTAGTGGATTTTATCTCTTTCGAAATTTAGTACGCTATTAACAAGTGCCGTAGCTTTTTTCTTGCTCTTGTTAGTAGTTTATAATACCCCTTTTCTCCCCTATCTCACCGGATTCCTGCCAAGATAAAACCGGGGATCAAGGTGGCGACGGAGACATTATATTTCTTAGATTTCGGTCTCATAAGCTTTCATGACCTTTTTCTATTAACGTGTCAAGACTCCGGGAAAATTATGTAATTTTTTCTATTTTTTCGAATTACGATTATTTTATGTTATGTAGTTTTATATTTACTAAACAGAAATTGGCTGGCGGATAGAACACATCGGATTTAAGCCTCGATATGCGAAATTCCTCACCATTACTTGCAAGTTATACCAAATTTCTATTAATATATTTTTATAAACATATCTGTAATCTTTGAATGCATCCCGATATTTAATTGTAACCCTTAGGGTCAGCATCCAAAAATACAAACTTTTCAGTTTTCTAGTTCAAGGAAAACTACAAATTATTTATATGTTAATTCTATACGGGTACTTAGAAAAGTGTGTAAGTTTTCCACTGAATACAATTCTTAACACGTAATCTTTTAAATTATTTATGAAATGCACACTGGAATTTTATGTAAAACGTTCAAAAAAATCTTTGCTGATTTTAAAACTACACCTTTTAGTGACATTTTAGTATGTTTTTAATATAATTTAAAAGATTCTAAGTCTCTTTTCCAACCACTACAAATAAATCATTTGTAGTATTGCTTGTATTAGAATGCATCAAAGTGACGTTTAATGAATTTTTTTTAAATATAAAGGACTACAGGTAAAAAATTATATACATTGGAAACCTTAGACATTTTTCTAACTACCCATACATAATCTGCAGATAAATCATTTGTAGTATCGCTTGTTCTACAAAATAACGTTTAACGTCATTATTGAGTGCTGACCCTTAATAGTTGATAGTTTTGATGGATTCCATATGAAAATGCTTATCTTGCTTACTTTACTTGCATTTTTTTATTCCGAAGTCTGTTTAAGATGAATAAATGTTTTTTAATTGTCGTAAACGAGTTTTAAAGTAACGTTTTTAGTTAATCGCAAATCGCAAAGGCGAGGAGTTGTTTAGTTATTGCATATGGTGTACTTTTTCTTAATTAATCCCAAAATATTCTACAAATGCACGTCATGCAATAAATGTTGCGAACATTGTTTAAATGCAGCTTAAGGCTTTTATGAATTTAATAAAAATATTAATTTGTTTTACGGTATTTTACTCTGTGTTTGTTTTAACGCGGTCCCTGCGTGGAAGTATAAAGCGTTTAATTTATTTATTCGTCAGATGTTTCCTGGGTTTCATGGTTTAAAAATCGTGCAAAAATAAATCCAATTAATTTTAAATTGATTTTTTGTGTTCAATTTTGAATACTTGTGTTCTCGTTAAACCCTCATCAAGCGATTAATCGAACGATTCCACTACGCTGGAAACATTTTTACAGCTGAAATCAATTAATAAATGGTGTTTGTTTGAATCATTTCAAATGGGCTTGAAATTAACCGAGTACAAAGTAAATGGTGATTTGGTTTTAAATATATGGTTTTTGGCACCTTAAATGTTTGTTAAGTACCGAACGTGGGGCAACAATAGAAAAAAAGGATTATCAATAATTAGCCGTAAAATATGAGTACACAATATAGCTTATTGATAGTTATTCTAAAATTAAAAAGTGTCAGTTTGTCTGGTTATTTATAATAATTTTGGATAATTTGTATAGCGCCGTCTTTGTGAAAAATCACCTCAAGGGCGTTGTATAAATCTTAATTTCTAGATTATATAAATATACAGCAACATGCTTACCTGGCAGGTCACTTCTGGCAGGACACAATCACTATATCATAGTAACTTAAACTTGAGCTGATTTTTTCATTTTATATTTATTTATTTTATTTTTTATTTTATTTTATTTTTTATTTTTTTATTTTTTTTATTTATTTATTTATTATTTTTTATTATTTGTATAGTTTATTTTTTTAATACAAATATAATATTTTTTTAGGCCATAAAGCAAATTTAAAATATAGATGTCAAAGGTCTTTTTAAATTTTTCGTAGTAAGAAACAGATAATGATGAAAATCTTCTAATGAATTTAAGGAATGAGAGTCTGAAAAGTTTTTTTTGGTTTGAACAGAATTTTTTTTGGGCTTGTTACATATATTGATTATGGATATGATTTTCTGAAAAAAAAAGGGTTTTGACTTTGGCTCTGAACTCTGTCGAGTCTTTATTACTCTCAGATTATGTGGCAGTCCATTCCAGGCCTTAGGACCTGACACTGCGAAGGCGCGCTCTCCGAACTTAGTGTCTGGTGTGCGCTTTGGTTCCTTCAACCTTCCGATAGCCGATGACATTGCTGATCTAAGGGTTGACTGTCGCGAATTGGAATCATTATAAATACACAATTCCGATAAATAAGCCGGAGCTATTCCGTTGATTGATTTGAATACCACATAGCAAAGCTTAAACTGGATTCTTTCGGGACATTTAAGCCAGTGAAGATTTTTGAGGTGCTCTGAGATATGGTAATATTTTGATACGCCGGTGATAAGTCTTGCCGCGGCGATGCAATAGTTGTAGTTTGTTGATTTGATATTTAGGAATACTAGCGTTTATTCCGTTGCAGTAATCTAAACGCGAAACGACGTACGAGTTTACAAGTAATTTTGTTGCCTCTGTTGGCAGGTTTCTTTGCACTGATCTTATTTATCTTAATTGAAAGAACCCTGCGCTCACAGTCCTGTAAATTTGAAATTTAAGGGAAAAAACAGTGGGTTAATTATAGGGTAATATTAATCTAACCATGATAAATTTAATGGTAATTATCGCGGTCTGGTAAAATTTTCATATTTTTTTACCTAATCGGGTATTAATTGGACATAGTTATGCAGAAAGCGTCCAACCTACAAATTGCCATAATCGAGTTTTATATGTTTTCCTATAGATAAATAAGAGATGTATATCTGCTGAAAATATCCGAGCTCCAAATGCAATAGATTTTTGGTAATTGTTTTTTTATTTGCACAAATTGCAAATATTTGACTTAAATTGAAGTTTAAAAATATTATAAAATTACCTATTTATAATAATGCTCACAAAGAAAAAAAAAACAACTGATTTTCACTTTACAAATTCCGATTACGCATATTAATGCTTTTATATCGTTATATTTATAAACGCCTTTTTCTTAGTTTCATCTTTTTGGGTTTTGACGCTTTTTTGCATAACTACGTCCAATTAAAATTCTGGTGCCCATAAAGACTTAGATTTGTATTTTTTTATGCTCATTTAACTAAAATATGTTACTTAAACTTATTAAAAATTTATTATGCTATGTATTTTACACGTATAGCACTCTTTTGTGAAATTCTCTATGATAATATAACTAATTGCAAAACCTACGCCGTAATTATATACTCACGTTGTACCTAATAAAATAAAATAAAACTCTTGCTTTTATGTTATGTGCTATTAATTTGTTTTACTCCTTTATTAAACTTAAAATAATGTATCTTCACGTAAAAGCCTACACGGCGTCAATAAATAAATAAACTTCAAACAAATGCAATGAATGTAAAATTTCTGAACAATTTTTAATAAATATATTTTATTTAATTTTTTTCAGGTAAGCCAAATTCAAACTCCAGTGCCTACCCATTAGAAGATTTACGGAGAACAACCTTTTCCAAAGTACGAGAATCCTCAAAAGTAAGTCCTTTCCCTTGTCTTTGATGTAAGCCTTCTTTGAGGCAGATGATGCCTAACAACCCTGCATAGGTAGAAACTTTACTTCATTATGCGGTGTGTGTTTTGGGAAACTTTAAAGATGTTTTTAATTTGTGGAAGACTCAAGCCAGTCGGGAGGCCATTTATCTTATAACTTAATTACCAAGAATAATTTCATAAATGAATAAGGTGACTAATTCTCAACGGGGTGGGTACTCGTATTGAATAGTGTTAATGCGCTAAGCCGCCTTCTGTACACGACTCGTTAATTTCTGCAAAAACAATACTGGTAATTTTCGCTCATACGTAAAAAAGTTTAATATTTTACTCCGATTACGCTGTTTCGTGATTTTCTTACCATGTCCCTTTTGAGATGGGTATCAAGACTAAACTAGTTATTATTATTACATTTCATACGACACACGGGAAAAGAACACTAAACAAAAGTTTAAAAATAGTGTCAGATTCAAAGTAAAGTCAGAATAAAGTCGTTTCGTTTTACACGATTTTAAATCCTCCAGAGTTATAATCCAATACACTTATTGATCATTTGGTTACAAATAATTGTGTCAGAAGTTTATCTTCGTGAATATACTTTGTTTTTGTTACAAAATCATCATCACTCGGCGTGTTTCTCCTGGTTGTATTATTAATAAGCCGCCTCACGACTCGTTTCGCTTTCCCACGTTATTCTATCTTCTCAAACAGTTCCCAAGTTCCTGATGCGATCTGCCGCTACACTCAGGCCTCCCCAACAACTTCAGTTATTGTAAAAGTTATAATTTAAACTCGTTTTTATGCCTCTGTAGTTTTCTTTTACGTGTTTTGTCGGGGTAAAGTAATATTTGAAGGTTGATTTCGAGATCACTCTTCTCTTCAAAGAATGAACAATCATTTTCTATTTTTGTTCGCGTTTTTGTAGAAAGCTGCATTTTTAATAAATGCACAGTGGTCTCATTTTGACGGAAGAGCATGTCTTAATATGGCCGGTTTAATGCTTGTGATCTTGGAGTAACAATATATGGAGAGAGAGTCAATTTTTTTTACCCAGCCCATACAAATTTGGGATCAATTACTTTATCCGGGTTTTTACGTTGTTGACCATGAGAAAGAAAGAGACAACAAAATTTCCCAAATTATCACACCCCTTTAAAGTACTGTAAGGATGTTCTTCGTGTCCCGCGTCTCCGTTGACTCCGCCCACACGTTTTCAAATGCGATATAAATGGACATAAGTCAACGGTTCTTAGGTTAAATTCTATATTTTTGTTTACAACAATACTGTGAAAAAATGGTCATACGAATAAACAAAAACATTATGTCGACATGTGCTATGAATGGATGTATAAATACCCTAGCCCTAGTCCTAGACACGCTCAGGTCTGGCCGAGTCCGGCAAAACTCATCAAAACTGACTACAGCAGCGCTCTCTCTTGTGTATTATTGCCTTGGGGTTGTGATATATACTCGTATCGTATATACTCTTATCCCTGGTGATAGACCACTATTCAAATTCGTTGCCGGAAACCATCAAAATTATGCCAATTAATACATTTAAAATAGCCTGTAAGAACCATTTAAAATGAATTAGTAACATTTTGTAGTATACAGGTTGTAATATTTTATAATTATTAATTTGTAAAGATTTATAATTAGATACTTTGCAAACTAAGAGGTACAAGTAACTAAATTAAAATAAATAAAACTAAACAAATAAACCGTTTATAATCAAAACGTTGCTTGGAATGGTTTAACTTTATTTGGTGACAAGATCTGAATAGCCAGATACTTTCCTACCTTCCTCTCCTTCATCTCCTTCCCCTCCCCACTACCTTCAACCTCATAGCATACTCCAATTGAAGATGCATAGTCTCACTGGCTCTAGACCGTTTGAAATGTTAGGACTCTTGTGCGGTATTACCAAAAATCATTTTTGCAAAAAGATTTATTACAGTTCTTCTTTCGGTAAAAATCTACTGATTGGTTCAATCACTGAACACATAATGTCTAGAAGTGTGATCTATACTGATTTGAAATAAAACTGATGACACGCATTACATGAGACCTTTCGACTTCTAGGCCCAAGACAGAACAATGAAATGGATTACTTGTTCATGAAAGTTTTTTTAATATTTGAAAATGGGTAATTAATTTCTCCAGAAATAAGGAAAAAATTACCTTTCTTCGGGCACACAGACACGCCCACTTATGTAGCTTTATTTTCATCAGTAGACTCGATAAATAAATGAAAAACACTACTCTATAGTTAAACTTAGAGTGCTAGAGAAATCGTTTTCTCGAATAAATTTCATCGCAAGAGGAGCCGAAGATTTAATACAAGTTTAAAATTGGGTCTGGTTATTATATTGGAAAGGTACCAGATCCAGAATGTAAACATTAATCTCAGAATATGAGTTTTTCATCCAAATTTCGGCACATTATAACAAACAGCTTTCAGTGACTCCGTTTCAGTTCAGCTTAGTGAGAATTTAGGTTATATTACAATCACTCCCAATACCATCGTATCATCATCTGTTTAATCCCTAATCTTGCTCTACTCACTTGCCGTAACTGGCCATGTCGGTGGGGCAGGAAATCCTATTTTGAATCAACTCGCTTCGAATATCGACAATATATGGCTTCAGTGAAAATGCATTATGTCAGCAAGTTTTAAGTATTAATCATGAAAAAAAAACTTCAAATTATATAAATTTTATATTATCGTGTAATTTTAACTTTATTAATTGTTTTTTTCTTATTTTTTTAAAGTAATTTTCCTTATAAATTCAATTTGTGATTTATTGCACACTTATTTCAATTACGTCTCACTTTTGAAAAAAAAACATTATAAAGCTCCCCAGCTTATTTGTTTAAAAAAGAGTAATTCACAAAATAATTTGAGAGATAAATGATAATAATAAATAAGAAATAATAAAGAAAGGTAAAAAACCTATAGGTACTTGCATAGTGTGGGAGAAACTTTATACATGTATCTATACCTCACATATAATAAGAGTATATTTAATGGAGATATATTAATACAAAGTGAGAGGTAGTGTTACATATAATAACATAATGATACAAATAATATTGTGAAAAAAATAGACTATAACACGTGTATGCTGGTATTACGTTCACTTTTGTTATAATACAATGTCGTTCGGAGCACAATTTCACAGACCCGAAAAAATCTAATTTTAGGCTTAAATACACAAATGTTTAACGTGTTTTTTTACAAAGTTATGATCTATAATTCTTAAATTTAAATATGTGTTGATTTGTATTAAATGTATTGCATACTTCAACCCGGGACAACTTGCATTAGTCGTGTTAAACATAGATTTCTAATGCTCTTCAAAGGTAGAAAAAATCATTGAGTTTCATTGTGCGTCAATGCAGTTATTTCACGGAGTACAATTGCACCATTGTAATATAACCTTCACGGCCCGGTTCACAACTGCACAACCAGCTTACTATCCAGTCACAAGTGCAAAGTTTCTCAAGTATTTTCGACCTGTTGCCCCTTTTATACTTTTATGTATTTTTGGGGCCAACATAATGTGCATTCACTCGGAGAAAAAAAACACTCACAAAATGCACCATTTACTAATTATTTCAAAGTATATAAAGAACATACGAACTTTTAAACATTGTAAACTTGAAAAAAAAATTATTAAAAAATCAATTTTATGTGATCCTTGTGATTGATGGAAGCTAGCAAGTTTTTAATGTTCTCAGCGATTTGCAAAGATCTACTCATTCTTATTGATTTTACCAAATTTATTTGAATATAATATTCCTGAACCTTCGTGGCTCGAAGCCTACGTAAACAGTAATAACAGTGTAATTCCGCTGAATTTTGTGAGATACAGCTTACAGAGTGAATACGCCAACGCCAACGCACGACGATAGCCAACCTCCGACCGGGATGGACACGAGAATAAGAAGAATGAACGTACCTATTTATTTATGAATGATACTCGCATATGGGATGTGTGGGATTGCAATAACCTTCCCACGTTTAGCAATAAAGATAAATATTATTATTACATTACAATGATACCTCCCCTTAAACTTGCTGTCGCCTCCCAAAAACTTAGTGTCGCTTCCCAAAAACTTACTGTCGCTTCCCAAAAACTTACTTTCGCTTCCCAAAAACTTACTTTCACTTCCCAAAAACTAATTTTCACTCTGTGACCCCGTTTGAAACAGTATGTGGCCACAGGACTCCGGTTGAGAAACGCTGTGTCTAGTATATTACCTAGTGTGCGCTGCAGCGCGGTAATCTCTGCATACGAATGACGTGGGGTGACACTGGTGGCATACTAAATACTCCCTAGAATATCTGAATGTCAAGTATTGTTGACAAGGGGAATTAATCAAATGAGTACTCGTGTATCTGTTAACATTTCATTTGTCTGCTTTCGGCTTTGTATGAATAACAACTACCAGGTATCTAGTTTGCATAATACAGTTGGAAATGAAATAATGTATTTCACATATTTAGTCACGGCAAACCATTTTGTCAAAAAAACTTTTTTTTATTAGAATTTTCGTGACGATAAACAAAGTAGTACTAATTCTTCTAATTATCTCATTTAAAAAATCCTTATGTTTTTTTTTACCTACCATGATTTATTTTCTGGTAGCTATTTTTCTAAATTTTCTTGTTCTTGTGTATTTGATTATGAGGCTATTTTATCATAAAGCTTTTTTGTGAGGAATATATTTTGTCACGAAGTTATTTTACTAATGAAAAAGTTTCCTTGTCCCGAAAATACTCACTCCAAAATTTCTTTGGTTGAAAACATATAATGTCACCATGCTATTTTGCCACTAAATACTTTTGCTGGGCCTACAATATACTGAATCCTGGAAGGGAACTATCATAATTTTATAAAGTAGTTGGTTGCTTTTTGTGCTTGTAGGGTGTATCTTAATCAGAGAAAAGGTTAACAAAATTAGTACTTAGTCTATTTAATAAAATAAATGCATTTCTCGAACACATGCCACGTGCCACCGACCCTACTCCAATTCAATGAACGTAATTATTCGTAAAAATAATCTCTTACCCTATTATAATAATGCAAATCCTCGGTAAATAGGTAGGTTCCTACGCCAAGTAAAAATATGTCGTTTTTTTTCTTCTTTTGTTGGCCTGTAAGGGCGATATCTAATTTGGGAATACTAAGCCGCTTAACTGACTAGAGGGAGTTAAGTACATGCTTAAGGGCACCGAATATTTGTAGCGCAATACCAAAGTATGCACTTCAGATTATGGATTTGAAGAGGTGTAAGCTATTGGGGCGTATGAATACAATATCTTTTGCATCTTTTCTTTCCTTTTCGGTTTTACTGGGAAGGGAATTTAATCATTTAGAAAAAAAAACGTACGTTTATTTACGCACCTTTATCTACATGCGTATTTGTATGTCATATCGATGTTTACATATAACCATTGGAATGCCGGATTTTCGCAAGGTACAACTTCTGTCTTACCTCGCTGACTGTAATTTCATAATAATGTATAAATAATAAATATGTTTTAGTCGATTATGCTATCTTCTTAGATAATGAGTTTATGTATTTTTTTTTAAATTGTACTTCAACGGCACAAGTGTTTTTTTTCTGGAATAGCTACTTATATTTTGAGAGTTGTTTTCTATCTCCCTCATGTCACTAAAAAAAGTTTGATTGTTTTGGTTGGTTTTTTTTTTTTAAAGTTTTTTTCGTGTGGCTGAATAATTTTTTTTCAAATATAAATAAAATCTCATTAAGTTTTCTTGTAAACACACACACAAATTTTACTTTAAAAATCGATTGTTTTCAGCCGTACTGACGTAAGAAAACTAAAAATACATATTACTCGTCTTGTACCGAACGCAATGCAAAATATTTCTATGGATTGATTATTTTGTTAACAGCGATTATGGTTTATATATGCGAACAAGTATTAAATGATAAAACTCCTGAAAAGATAATGATGAATGCCCGGGTCCTATAGGACACACCAGCACACCAGAGGTTAATGTGCACATTTTTGTATACGTTTTTTTTTTCTTGGGTTAACTTTAAAAAATAGGATACATCTATAAGCCGAACCCTTTGTGCTTTAAACGTCTTTCGTTTATAGCGTACGATAAAGATATTTTGAAGCAAAATAAATGGAATTTGGTTGTAAATACGAAAGCTGGTGAAAACAAGTCTGCCCTCAAACTTCTAAATTGACGAGATAATCAAATTATTTAGGGAAAGCATCACAACTCTCGAACCGAGAATAGTGGAAAAAAATTACACAGGCTTTTATCTAACATTGGATATTTACAGTGGTTGGTGAAAATGGTAATCTAATCAAAACATAGCGTCTTTATTTTCAGAACCTTCTTCTATATCTGTAAGGCCCAGTTGTTTCGGAAAAATTCAAATGTAACATTCTCGTTAAATCGCCCATCAGCGTGATTTTTCAAAAATTCGGTTGTTTCACCACTCATCAACGCGGGAATTTGACGAAAGCTTCAGATTTCCTGACCGCCAGAAATCGAGCGGTTAACGGCGCTGACGGATCGTCAAATATTTGAAATGGAAATGTCAAAAAAAAAAAATGGCGGACATCTTCAAACTTGAGGGCTAATGTTGGTTATTATTACAATTTTGACATTTTACTCAATTAAAACCCAACGATTTATACTTCCGAAGTTAACGGTTTTATGAGAAAATGTTTTGAAACCCTTTTTAGAATATACGATTGTTAAAAATAGTTGATTTCTGTCATTTAAAATCGTATAGAAACATCGACATCCAAGTATACTGGAATCTATCAAGAAAGTTTGATCTATTTTATGTGCAAACATAATGTATGTACATACACATGATTTTTGTTCATGACATAACATAATATTGTTCACCAAAACTTCTCATGTTGTAAAGATAATTTAATATACAGTTTTCTGTCATATATAAGCTATGGGAAACTGAATTTATGAATGATATGAAAACCAATTATCATACACCTGTATTATAAGCAACATATATTATAATCTTTACAACTTTGGCAATACCGTTGGCAGTTCATTTTATAAAAGACAATTATCTAAAATCTATAGTGTCTTTCTAAGCTTTAGTACTTATATTAGGCTACTGCAACAGTTTGCATGCTAGTTCACATGTGTATAGATTACCAAACACATTCAACGTCAAATCACAAATATTCCAGTTGAAAATTAGTCTTACGGTGTAAAAAAGTTCTGCGACGAACTGGCTCGCACCATCATCCTTAGCTGATCTCTGCGCGAGGGACAATCTTACCTAGATGTAATTGACTAACACAGATGCGTCAGCTAGCTTGGTTGAACCCTCCATAGTCTGGCAACTGGTGCTCTCCAACTGACTTAGCGTTTACATACAAACCTTACCGTTTACAAGTCACCTGCAACTGCTATGATGATAAAAAAAACACATTCCTTTAAAAAAAAACTACTATTTTATGAGCTAAAGAGAGGTACAGGTAAAATGTATTTATAATGAAAAGCTTTTTTGTTTTCAATATTGTCTTTATTTAAATTAGAAGTAAAACATGGCTGCAAATCACATCCAATTAATTTGAGGTGGTGATTTTTCTATATAGCTATAACACATACTGACAGATATTGTTAGATTATTAACTTTATTTTATTTGAGTATATATTTCAGCAGGACTGGGTAGATGATGGACAATCTGCCATATGACAATAGTTATTTACAATATTGATGTATACAAATAAAATACTAGATTAACTAGTATATGATACTTTCCTTATGGAGGAAAACCGTCAATTCATTTCACGTGCATCTTTAATTGGGAATTCAATAAAATGTTACATTTGATGATTGGTAAAACAACTGGCTTTACTAAAGTCCACTTGACATCCTTTGCATGGAGATAACTTGAAAATTAATACAATAACAACATTTTTTTGTGATAATTGTACTGACGTTATTATAAATTCTAACAAGGAAACGCACTAAAATGGTTCACAGTTGATGGTTAAAAGCTTATAAGTTATAACTATTTTTACAGCAGATCAACTGTGGGATTCTTTTTTCACTGTTTTCCAAAACACAGTATTGCCAATTGCATTAAATCTGTTTCATTCCTTCCTCCATGAGGCCCTCACCTCGTTGACTTCCTTTGCGACCATTCTAGAAGAAGTAATAATATTATATATCCATACAAAATAATCAATTATACATATATTAATTCACTTAACAAATAATCGGGGCAGCCAAACAACAAAGACACTTGACACAAACTTGACTAAAATAATACTGTGTTCAGGGTAATCATTTACAATTATGTTAGAGATTTTTCTTGGTTTCACGTTTGTAAGCATACAAATTAAACAGATAATGCAAGCTAAATAACAAATTCCAAGTATTTATATGCAACAAACCCCTCTCGCACGAAGTATATAGCTTGTATTTGTTATAGATTTCCAAGCCATTGAATTAATTCCGTGGGGCTCGCGTCAGTTTTTAGGTTATTTTCTGAATACAGGGTTATCTAAAACACATAATAATTAAACATTAGTGCGATTGGTTGTTACCATGTGTATATAAACACGTAATTAAGTGAATACGCACAAAAATAAAACTCACTGTCAAACCAGAAATAGCGGCCAATATCTGACATATTCAATATTCCATGGACAACTAGTCAGTGTGGCCAGCGTAAAAATCAATCTTATTCAAATTCTCTGGAATAAATGTCCGTTCATACTGGTCATATTCAATTGAATTTTCAAATGTAACGAACATCATTTTGTTCCTGAAACAACCCATTTCTCGTTACATCTCATTCACTGAAAAGAAGTTCGTCACATTCAAATATTTTGAAGGATCCTTCAAGTTCTGTGAAACAACTGGCCCTATGTGTCTAAGTCTGAAAAAAAATTATTGAAAAAGACTTTTCCAAAAAATCAAAAAATGGTTAGTGTTTTTTACAAAAGCGATTATTGGAAAATAGTTTTTAATAAATTATGTATGTTACATATTTGAAAGACTATTAAACAGTTATATTTCAATTATATACCGTGGCTGTGACTTCTACGAGAATAGAGTTCTTATTTTTATTTATTACCCACCATAAATTTTATATCGACTAACTTACGGTGGGGAGAGATTTTTTACCATTTTTGTCCACTCATGTTATGTGAATTGATCCAAATCCGCAAGAATTCCTTCCTTTTCGTTGTATTCGATTAAGCTGCTGGATACCGACAATAACTCAGTTGAAATGCGATTTGAGTTGACACCGCCCAATAAAGAACATACAAAATCGGAAGTGGAATCATTATCCCCATCCCCTTTGCCAAACCTAAGAATTGCACCGGAAGATGGCTATAAAAATATATTTATCACCAGAGGAAGTTAAAGCGGTGGTGCATAAACGAACAGAACTCCGAAGGCTGTAGGTGTAGTTTGGGTGGGAGAAAAGAGTAGGTATGCTTCTCCAACTTTACGGTTCATAATCTCAACCCCTCTCCATGTATGAGGGTAGTATTGGGGGAGGGGGGGGCGAAAGTTTGTGTGAGTTTATTTGGCTCTGTTACCTTAATTGCACAATCTCGCACTCAACGCTCATTATTAGCAGTGTTTAAGGTTGTAAGCAAAGGAAAGCGCGATATTGTACTCATAAATAGGGTAAATTGGTTTGTGTTGGTATCGTTGGTGTTTTGCTCCTATTGCGTTTGTTCTTTGCCTCACAATATTTCAAATTCATTAGATTTTTATCGACCAGTATATTTACTGTTTAATTTTCATACTCTATTCTCTCTTCATGTACATAACGTTAGTAACAATATATGAAAAACACATACTTAATTAGACTGGTTTGTTGCCGAGTGATTCAAGGTGTCAGGTTTGCGCCCGCGGGCTTGATTCTTTACAAGTTAAGTCCCCCATCATTGCTTAAGCAACGATCTGAGCTTATGATGATTGGAATAGCGAGAATTCAAATGTTGTCAACTTATCCCGTAACTAGAAAATAATTACATTCTTTAAACCAACAAACATTATGTCAGATTACTAGAGAGTATCGCAGCTATTTTCAGACATACGTAAAACGATAAAACGATTGTCCAAAAATACATTTATGTGGTGTGAAAAACAAACCACAAATGTCTACGAGTAGTTTTTCTAGAAACATCATCAAAATACTACGCATTGCCTTTTTTTAAATTCGCTTAATCGTTTTACTTAGACACAGGTGGTATTTATAAACTTAGCTTCCTGTAATAGTTGCAACAGACTACTGTTTGTAGTTTCGTCTTTGTTTCAGTACATCTTCCGTTCCTGGTTCAACTAAGTTTGTTAAAGTCACAGTTCTCCTCCAGTCAGGAACCGGTGGCTTTAGTTTTGCAACACTTACTACTCTAACTCTCAGCTCTTCTTCGTTGCCTTCTTCAAAGACCTTCCTGCAGTTATTTGTGAGCATTACTCGGGCTTCTTAACTTTCCGTTGATGAAGGGTTTTTATAAACTTAGCTTAACTAACCTCTCGTTTATTTTCGTGATGTTAATTGCAATATTTTTGCATAAATTACTAATACCGTTCACGCGAAAACCGCTATTTTTTAAATATTTTAATAAAGCACCGTCATTAACGTGTGTCTTCAATTATCACAAGAGATGTTTAAGCATACATTATATTTAAATGAAAAAATATTAATTATTGAAACAACATGAATTACAAAAACATTAAAAAAAAATTAGAAGATTGAAATGCGACAGAGACTCGATTACGGACTCGCTCGTTTGACGCACCCAGCGTTTCGAATAGCACCAACGAATCCAGTTTCCATACTGTAGTTTTAATAAACCACACATGTAAAAAAAAAACAATATTTTTCTTCCCAAAAATTACACACATTTTTCAATTTATTTTCCGTGAGAGGCATCTTAGCGTTTGTAAGATCAGAACTCCATCACAACCTTAGATAATTTTTATGGTAAACTTCTTATTTTATTTTCATAAGGGAAAAAATTAAAACTCACAGATGATTTTCCTTAAAAAAAAATAAAATTAATTGCACTCGATATGCAAGTCTCACTGTGAAGGTTTATCGAATAATTTGTTCGTTTAAGAAAAGAATGCGAGAAATCGTTCAGTAAGCCAGGAACTAAATGACCGTCAAAACGTTTGCCCAAAAGACTAACCGACTTCTTCCTCCGAAAGGTTCCGCCTGAAATGTTTGTAAAGGACGTTCTACTGGGAATAAGGTTGTGTCCTAATTTGTGGGGACACACTTAGTTGGGGTGCTAAACATATGTATGGCCAGACCCTTATCAAATAACAAACTACCCTATTTAAATTATTCGGTTGGTTAATTTATTTTTAATCAGTAAAACAAACAAGGAAATTTTTACTTTAATTTAATTCAGTTAGTTAATTTAAATATATATGACAATTCATTTTGGCTTCATCGTTAAGAACCTCACACTCTTGTATAATTTATTGCATTCTTTTCTTGCACATCGTACGTACATATTATGCTAGAAAACGTTAACATGATAACCAAATAACTAATAAACTTTAATGGCACAGTTAAAATAGCGTCGTTGGAAAGGCAAAAGGGCTCAAGCGACACGTTGTCAAAAATAAGTTAAATATGTAGTTTTGATCAGTTATTTCTTCTGCATCGAATGCTCTGACTCTTTTTTTAATTCTGAAGACTCAAGACTTCACACCATCCAATGTATATATTTTCATTTGAGATGTTTTAACGAAACCTCTTTAACATCTTCTCAACTGTTTAATTACATTATTTTATATTATTATGCAGCTATTTTCTTTGAAATAATTAATTAAAAGAACATTGCTCTTCTGGGTAGGCCGTATTTACATGCTTAAAAGTTCGGTACAAATGATTGTTGCCTTGGGACAGATTAAATAGATATTTGCGCTAAAGTATTCTTTGTTAACTTGCAAATGAAGGTATTCTATATTGGCTTAGCTTCCTAGTCAACGGTTATGTAGGTATTACGCTTATGAAATACGTTGGAGGTATGAAAGTACCAATAATATTACCATAATGTTCAATGTTTCCGCCATGTTAAGTAATATACCCCAATAGTTAAGTAAAAGACGTTCTGTAGTTAAATATCGCCAACATGTTTTATGTTTAAACTGTTTTTATTAATTTTCAAAGCGATTTATGTAATAACTTTTCACATTGGACGTAGGTTGGTAGTAAAAACTTGTAGCATATGTTTCCATTCAAATTATGAATTAACAACCACGCTAATTGCAAGAGTTAATATTAATTGATATAAACTTTTCTGTTTGAAAGTCAGCCACACTGTGTGTTACATGACATGCATGATGTGTTGAGTTTTTGTGTATAATTTTTTTCAGCTCGATCGTATTTATAAATGTGGCTCTAACAGTAAGTAAAAACAGTGAATCTATATAGCTCAGTTTTGTGATAGTTTACCTCAAGTGTGCTTTGCACTAAAGTCTTGAAAATGTCTTTATCAATCGATGTGAAGTGATGATTACTGTTTTCTTTCGGGGATTGTATTACGACACTTTCAGTATCGCCATGTTGATAGACGGCCAATCCTCTCCTTCCCTTCTCAATATTTTCTATTTTTCCGTGCCAAGGCCCCACTGGCTCCAAGTTTTTTTTTGACGAAAAAGGCCGACTTAATCATAATAGTCAAATATATCTAGTAAAAAAACTAATAAAATAATAAAAAAAATTAGAAATCAAACAGCAAAAAAATTAAAGAATCGAAGAATTAAAGAATCAAAGAATCAAATAATCAAAGAATCAAAGAATCAAAGAATCAAAGAATCAAAGAATCAAAGAATTAAAGAATCAAAGAATCAAAGAATCAAAGAATCAAAGAATCAAAAAATCAAAGAATCAAAGAATCAAAGAATCAAAGAATCAAAGAATCAAATAATCAAAGAATCAAAAAATCAAAGAATCAAAGTATCAAAGAATCAAAGAATCAAAGAATCAAAGAATCAAAGAATTAAAGAATCAAAGAATCAAAGAATCAAAGAATCAAAGAATAAAAGAATCAAAGAAACAAAAGAAACAAAGAAACAAAGAATCAAATAATCAAAGAATCAAATAATCAAAGAATCAAAAAAATCAAATAGTCAAAGTTTCAAGGAATAACATAATCCAATAAATATGGTAGATGTATACCTACTTTGTATCTACTATTAAGCCTAGTATATTTCAAGAACTTTAAAAACGAGTTTTTTGTGGGGTTTTTAAGTGAAATTGCAGCATATCCGCACAAGTAAACAAGGTTTTTTTCATCTACTATGTTTATTTTACATTGCTGAAGCAACAATAAATTTCTAAACGACGAAGTTTTACGACTTTTATTATGATTCAAAATGGCTTTGTATTGTACAGAACACATGTTTTTTTCATCATTTTACGCATACAAAACATAATTTAATACGGTGTGTCGATAATAATTTTGTAAGTAGAAAGGTTCAGTGCTAAATTCTCCCTACAGCGACAACCTGTGACGGTAAGTAAGCATATAAATTTAAATGAACTCCCTCAGGGCCGTAATTTTACCCATGTTTTTATAAAACCTTATCTTTGTTGGTACAGGGTGGAAAATAAATATCGCTAAATACACAAAAAACGAGATTTCCACATAAAACTACCCACACGTTCAACTCTTTAATGATTTTCACGGGTTTGTTGATTCGGTTTAAAAATCGAAAAAATGGTTTGGTACGATTTATTTTTCTTTTTTTTTCTGCCACCCTGTAGCCTAACTTACTCCCTAAAAATATCATCCCGGGCTCTAGTATTTATTAGGTGGGATATTTTTATGCTCTACGCGATGATAAAGCGCGTGGGTCATGAAAAATAACGCGAGATGCAGGATAATTTTTTTCAAAGAAGAAAAACAACTCTTCTATGTAGGGGGATTGCGGCTATCAACAGATAGGATCTGGTATTATGAAGAATCTAGTAATCTTCGTTCGCCTTTCGTGTCTAACAAATAACGTCGTTTCTTCGATTTGGTTTCGCTAGTAGCGTAACGGTCTGGGCGTTGTGATGTTGAATTTTGTTAAGTTAAGCCATCTTGGTGTTGATGGACGTTATATGAAAGACTTATAGCTTACGTAAGGAATATAATATTATTATTGAAAAATACATGTGAAAATAAAACTGCGTTTTTGAGAAGCTCTCTTTTGATAAAACTTTGATTAAAAATAGCTACAAACATTTAAATATTTATATACGACTCTATCTGTAGTTTTTCTGTTACATATTGTCAATTTTTCAAATTCAAAACTATTATTATTAATTTCTGCTAGTTTTAGTTTTTGTTTTTATCGACAGCTATTTGTAAGCAATAGTAATCATTAAATGGGGGAAAACAGTAATTACCGAAACTAGTAATTGAACAGTAAAATAAAATCAAATAAATAAGTACTTTTTATATGGTACACAGTTTGATAATGGCCTTGAACGCTGAAACAGCTGTCACTAAAAATAAAAAAAATAAAATTGGAACTAGCAGAACTTAATGATAAAAATAATAATAATATTACAATTGATAAAATTAAATAATACAAAATAGATAATATCAAAAAGGCACAATCGATCCTTCCGTTAATTATTGTTTCAGGTTCATCAACTCACGAAGATTATAAATTACTTAGACATAATTAATTTTTTTTTTTACCCTTAGATGGTTTGAGCATGTAGAGCGAATGAGCGAAGAAAGGAGTATGAAATGAATATATGATGCGAAAGTGAATAGAAGAAGAAGTCGAGGACGTCTGAGAAAGACATGGCACGATCAAGTAAATCAAATACTTAAATCGGGTGACGTGAAGAGTCAGAATAACGGAAGAGCATGTATGAATGTGAATGAAGCAAAGAGCGTGTGCCAAGACAGAGTTGTATTGCGGTCCGTCATCTCTGCCTGTGTCTACTCCTGCGGGGCAGCGGTGTGATGGTTAGTTAGATGGTTAACTTTTTAAAAGTGAATACTGAATACTGTATGGCTGAAAGTAGTGGAAAAGAGGAAGTTTGGGAAGTACCTGGCTATTTAGATCAGGTCACTAAACATGGCTAAAGCCATTTCAACCTACGTTTCGATTTTAAACGGTGGTATTTCACGAGGGCCACTTTGAAATGTGCCGAAAAGACGAGTAGGTACTAGATATTCTGTATCTACAACTGTAATCATATCCATAAATAACAGTATTGCCCTAATCAACATGTAAATATTCATATGGTATTTTGAGCATTAGCCTTAGGTATTTAGATAGTTTTTATGATAAATATTTCCATGGCTTTTAAGCTTTGTAAAGCATTAATAGATCAGTAATAAAATTATCAAATCGTTTAAATTTTTCCTTAAATTAACTACATTCATATTTACTGCATATCTGAACCTACGTTATGTGATGTGTGCTGAGGCTGATGCATACGATATTTCCACAAACTAGTATTTTTAACATCTGTGATCATTAAGAACAAGCCTATTTTTTACACATACTCACGAACATACCTTTAGGAACGTTGTTATTTCAAATCATTCAAGACCGTTTTACAAATCATGAGATTAAAAATGTTCCCATCATATTTCATTGCGTCGGTGTCTTATTTTAAATTGTCTGATAATAACCTCTCATCGTAAAGAGAAAGAATTCCATTACAACTCGTGTGTTTTATGAATGACATGTCGCACAGTACAATGTACAGTACTGACAGTAAATACGGATGACATGTGTGTGAATTGTGACGCGATGCCCCTCGTGTGTTCGTGTATCACAGAAACGATTGTTTTTTTTCGTCATTACGCATTTTTTGTCAGCTTTGTCGACTTTCGTGGACCGCGCTCAAAGCGCTGAGAGTTTATTTTGAATAAATTTAAGTTTAGCATTGAAAGTAAAATGGTGGTTTTGAATTAGACATTTAAATTTATTCGGACAACTTATCTTTGAGATCTTTTTTGAGTACTAACTCTTCCCAACTGTCTGAAGCCAGTGCGACTATGGCATCGCTAATTGAGGTTGTTGCGAGGCTGAAGAGAGTGAGAAAGAGAAGTAGATAGGAAAGAGGACGGTTAGAAAGTACCTGAATGTTCAGATCTAATCATCTAACACGGTTGAAGCCATTTGAAGTCGCGTTGAGATAGTGAATAGTAGTCTTTATTCAAGGCGATACTGAGAGTATCTGTCACTTTGAAACGTTCCGCAAATATACTATGTTTATCCATTATATATGCGAACGCTCGAATTTGAACCTGTGATCTCTGGATTTTTAGTCGAGGAACTTAACTTCTAGACTACGGAGGTCGTCCAATTTAGCGATTTCTGTCTTTTCATTTTTTGCAGACACTCTCCTTGCAATTTTTTTATTATTTTTGTTTCATTAACACTTTTACTCCGATTAACCCAACATAAGTGTTTGTTTCATTCAATTGCACCTTGCCTTTCTGGAACGTCAAGACATCTTTATTCATTCACTTGGGCGTCATAAACTCTGTTGACACTCTTTTCTCCGTTCATTCGCTCCACACGTCCGGACGACAGAAGCGTCTATTTTTAATACTATTCATTACGCTTCCATCGGTGTACTTTCGAAATACAAACATGTTTGATTTTATCGTGCCGAAAATTTATCTGCCGGTCACATGCTTCACTGTCGTACATCAGGGTTGGTATCAGAACGCCAATGTCGATGACTAGAGTCGCTTCTTTTGATAACGGTTGATATATTTTTCTCAGAAGATATACAGAGATAAGTAGGGATGTATATCTAAATAATTACAGTTTTTTTCATTAGGACGAAGGAAGATAAAACATCACCAGTTATTACGATAGTTATCACAGATCGTAATTTATATTTACATTTGAATATAATAATATTTGGATAATTTGTATAGCGCCGTTTTTGTGAAAAATTACCTCAAGGGCGATGAGGCGTTACAAGAGTATCCGTTGAAAGAAGGTCAAAAAATGTTTCTGGAACTTTATTTATCCGAAGACGTACGGATACTACCTCTATATGTCCCCTCTAACTTCCCCCTGCGCTCGAATTTCAGTTCGGAAGGGGTGGTTTATCACCACCCATTTCTTAAAGATTTTGCGGCGTTGTTACACGAGCATACATCGGAGATCATACGTCTCTATTTCCGTTAGCATGGACACTATCTAAGGCAGGGTTACAGTAGATTGTTTTATCTTCATGGCTGTAGGACCAATGAAGAACAGTTTCACTTATCATATCTATACATAGAGAGGAAAAGAACATAGCGAGGAAATCTTTATGATACTTAATGGTTTTGCTCATCGTTGATCTCTATAATACGTTGCTAATTATTTATTTTATAACAATAATAATTTATTTTTTTCGTTGAAAGCAATCACTTTGTGGTTTGATATGCTTAAAGAAATGAAAAACAATTTTGTATAAGACCACGAATATTATTTTAATTTTTATAACCGACCAGTTTCGCTTAGCCTAAGCATCATCAGGGTACAAAATTAAACTAAACAAAAAATATAAAATGTGCAGTTATATATACCTACAGAGGGAGAACAAAATATAAAATAAAATAACAAAACAATGAGAAAACAATAGAATAACGTTTGAATTATAACAAAGGAACAGATAAAGAGACAGATATATTTTATTTTAGATGTTGTTATTGATAAGTGTGCGGTCATATATACATTAAGAAGAAGAAAAAAATATAAAACAAAATAACAGAACAATGAAAAAATTGTTTGTTAAGATTAAGATGTAAGTATTCTTAGAAGTGGTGGCAAACAAATCTTGTTCTACCAAATTATACGTTTTTGTCTTAATTATGCTTTAATGAACATGAAAATTTTAGTTAATTATCATCGTTACATCTACAATGCATTTGAAACGTGAAATATTTAATAATCGATTTCTTAACAATATTTCAGAAGACCCACGTGTGGTTCAATAACCAAGTTTTTATTTGACGGTTTCTAAGAGTATGCAGGCAAATTTTTAAAAGTATCCCGACATGTTTTATTGGAGTGGTGTGTCATTTTTCTATGAAATTTACGTTAATTGATAGGTAACCTTAAGTATTTTTAAAAATTGTAATCGATAATATTTTAAAATGTTTATTTTCAAGCAATTTCAGATTGCAATCACAGCTGTCCATGTAGGAAAATTCGAAGTGCTGTTTCAACTTCTTTCTTAATTTATGGATTTCTTGGACGAAAACTAACAAGGTTTTGTCAATCACTTATCAAATCGTGTCTGTTTACGTAAACCTCTGATTTTATCTGTTACGGTCTTACATGGTTTTACCGCACGTACTTTTTTTGCTTCAGGGATCTCATTTTTACAGCAACTTTTATCATGTATTATAATCTTCAAATAAATGTATAGAAGTCACGAATGTCATCGAAAATGTAACAAATGTATATGATGATGTTGTTAATAAAAACAGTCGCAAGATTGAACAGTCTTCGCCATCGAGCGGCTCCCTCGGAGCCCACAGAGAGCACGGACAAATCATGGCACATTGTGCGCAGATGAGCCGCGACGACCGAAAAAAACACTGTCACACATCGGTGATGTTTATTTGGCGGTTTATGAAGACATCTCCAACGGGCCGCTTCCGCGTCCTCTGAATTATTTGTCATCGCGTGATACTGCTGGTACTGCTTATTATTGTTCATGAAAAAACCATCTCTGGTTTTTACGGTTTAGGTGGAAGATTTTTTACATACCTCTCTTATTCGTTCAAGTTTCGTATGCCAACCTACTAACTTACACAAGCTCTATCATCGAGTATGATGATTCACATGGAATTTTGTTTTTACTAAGTGTTTTACGTGAAAAAGCATCTATTTTTTATGCATTTGTTAATAAACCGTATTCTTCTATTAGGAGGTAACTAATTTAATTTTTATTTATTAACTACCGAGTACCCGGCAAGCTTTGCAATGCCGCTCAAATAATTTCAATGATTTTTATTGAATTACTTTTGAATTAATTTTTTCCCATCTGGTGCGTATATGAATTAATCAGAAGGTTTTCCGACGCGTGAGCAGGCCACATACAACTGTCCATGTAAGAAGCACTGATTATTCAGATTTAGTCCACACACTTGTAGTTATTGTCCTTGTACTTTTTTGATTGTTAAACATGGATAATTCATGTACAACAATCAATAATGCACATTATTGTACTTTCGTATTTTTGCCAAGGAATGTTTCGATTGGCTTGTTTTTATATATTGCACCTTTAGTTTTTTTCACGTATTTTTTTGTTGCCGATTATTTTCATCTCTTTCGCGACATCTTCAGAGCAAATAGAACAATACAAACATAATGAATTCACATACATGTTTAAAACAACACATTATAATCTTATGCAGAACTAAAGTTCATAAGAAAACCAAAATTGTACATACAAACCAACGAAAAAAATTCCAGCTATCCACATGTGACTTATATTTTAAAATAGTGCTTATAGTAATCGTTTTGTTGATCTCCGACTGCTATTTTTACAAAAATGTGAATGAAGATTCATTTTTAAATTAACATAACCTTATATTTTAATTTTCTGTGTCTTATTCTCATATTCTTTAAAGGTTGTCAATACAGTAAGTAAAAACAGTTTTTTTTATCCAAGGGTTGAGGCTCCGGGAAGTTGAAACCATTGTTGGGCATTCACATAAAAACCGTGTTTTACTTGAAATGTCACATACATACGTGTGCCTGTACATTTGCACGATGCGAAGTAGTTAACATAATTTATTGTGTAAACAACCCTGGAAATAAGAGAACAAAATAACACCAAACAAACAAGCCTCCTGATTATTTTAAAAACAAAATACTGTGAACTATTCATTTAGATATGTAATTTTTCATATTATGGTGGAATCATATAGACACTTAAAACTCGCTAAACAACATTGTACAACTCAATACTGCTTATTACATAATTCTTTTTATTATTGTTTTTGTATTTTTCTTTATTTTTGCTCGTGTGAAATTCTTTCATCTTTTTACTGTTTAACTGTTTTTCTTAACTAATAGTAATAATATTTAATATTTGGATAATTTGTATAGCGCCGTTTTTGTGAAAAATCTCCTCAAGGGCGCTGTACAAATTTTAATTTCTAGTTAATATTGATTCCTAGTTTATATAAATATACAGCAAGATACTTTTACCTGGCAAGTCACTTCTGGCAAATTACTTTATTATAAAAACTGAATATTTTAGCTCATTTATATATATATTATTAAACTGTATGTGTAAACTGTATAACAGTCAAATTAATATAATTTCATTAAATCACATGAATGAGAAAGAAAATATCGTTATTGAAATAATTAGATTAACTGTCTTAAAATTCACTTTCTGCGAAGTTCGTCATATTATTTTGTTTTTACGTTGAAATATTGTGCTTGCTTACAATAATTACAATACGAGAAGTTTACTATCTTAGCCGACAATTGGATTACGACTGCCTTCAAACTGAAGTATGGGCCTAGATCTTATCACTTTACTATGTTTTAGAGAAAATTTTAGCAGGAAAAATATGATTACAGTAAAAATTATGGAAAAACATTCTGGCAGATTGATTGCATTTTTGCCCGTCTCGTTCCTGAAAATTATTACTGAATTTATTTTTTAACTTCCAATTCTTACGCCTGAGAAAGATATGACACGATCAAGTGAATCAAATACTTAAATCGGGCCATGTGAAGAGTCAGAATAACAGAAGAGTATGTATGAGACGATGTATGGATGTGAATGAAGTAAGGAGTGTGTGCCAAGAAGAATTATATGGCAGTCGGTCTTCTCTAGCAACCCCTGCTGGGAAACGGCGTGATGGTTAATTAGTTACTTAAAACTTTTTGAAAAAAGGAAGCTCCACGTCTATACGTTTTATATTAAAAAATATTATCTTTACCGTAGATTACTTAAGAAAATCTGTTTGTCTTTGTAAAAATTACCAACATCATTTCTATCGTAAGCTACGGAGCTTTGAAATATACATCTTACAGCAAAACACATAAAACCAGGACGCGATTTTTTTAAAATTTAATATTTTACAATAAGAAAAAAAGGTTTTGTAAAAGTGTTAAAACTTGGTCACAACCAATTGAAAACTGTGTACATTCTATCATTTACTGGTTGTAAAAATATTATTTATTTCAAGTTCTGGAAATCGTAAAACTATTCGTTTTCACGAAAATAATGGCTCAAACTACAGTATTTATCAAAACCACCTTATTTCCTTCTAGCTAAGAAAATAAATGGGTACCATTTTTTACATTTCACTTTACTTTCAAAGTCCGAAAGCGCAATAAATTCAATTCACGTAACTGCCGCCTATCGAGTGTCGATTCCCCGAACCTCTAACCGTACACCCCGATACTCCAACACTCTCAACCAGTGGCGGGATTCTTTGAAGAACGTATGTGCAGTAAACCGAACAGTAGCATCGACGAATAAGACTTTGCTTTCTGTCAATCCATAATTCAATATGGTATAATAGGATGGGGTGGCACATATAAAACTCACATACAAACCCTTTACAACGCACTAAAATGGATAGTTAAAAAAATCTTTAAAAAAAAACATTTTTACATCCATCAGAACTTTTATTTAAAGAATTAAAGTTAGAAAATTAAATACTCTTTATTTGTACCACGCAGCGTTACACATATATAAATAAGAAATTTTAAATAAAACCGCACCATTCAAAAATACAAAAAATCTGAGGCAAAAATGCACATTACCGATCCCGATATGTAAAAAAACAATAGCTCAACAAAGTTACAAATATCTTGGAATAAAATTCTTTAATAGCTTACCGGAAAAAATAAGATTGATTAATAATGATCTCAAAGAATTCAAAATACCATTAAAAACTACACTGAAAACTGAAAATAAATATTTTGGTAAATCATTAAAATAGTTTATTAATAACTAAATAAATAACCCACCCTCACACACACAAGCACAGCTTTTTTATGAGGGTACATCTTAAAAATGAAAATTTTGACTAAGAAAAAAATGTATATTATACAACACCTTACATTATAATGTACTATATTCAATAAATAAAAAAAGACACATACGAATTATAATTTTACTATTCTTTAAACAGCGCGCTCCTGAAACTCCGCGGATGAAAAATTCACTCGTATGAACAGATATTCCATCCAAGAGTGGAATCCAAAACGCACATAATGACAAACCTTATGTTCTATGGTATATTTCATTTAAAAAATATTCTTTATCTTATTTTCAGAGCCTAAAAAATTGACATTCGAGCGGTGTACCTTCCAATATTATCATAATGTTGCTATATGGAGGTGTTTATCAAGAAAAAAACTTATCCATACAAAGACGAAGTTAGTTGCTTGGCAGATTTCATCGTGTCAGTGATACGGAACTGCTTATGCTTTTAATTTCAATAAAAACAGATTGTATATAATTTACGATCCGTTTTCACTATAAATAATACTTTTTACTATGTGGACGATGAACGTGTTCTTTTTTAATTGAAATTTCGTCCATTGTAGATGTGACATCCGAACTTTTATGAAATTCGCCAAATGTCACTTTCGGACAACAAAATGATGATCGTAATATTTGACAGTCTCCGTGGTCGAGTGGTAAAACGCTCGACTACGAATTTAGAGGTCGCGGGATCGAATCCGGCGTGCGCGCAAAAAAAATCATTATAAAATATGAATACACATTTCCTTATTTTTTTTTGAAAGACAATCATTCCCGGGTTACGAATATTCTGAAAATATTTGAAAAACTCCTACTATCATCGTACTCGAACTGTCGAACTTTTGCAAATTAGTGAAAAAGACCACCACTCAGAATCGAAACGTTGCTTCAAATGGCTTTAGACGTGTTCGGTGACCAGATCTGAATATCCAGGTACTTCCCAAACCTTCATCTTCCCCATCTCCTATCCCTCCCCACTCCCTTCAACCTCACAACATATCTTGATTGGGGATGCCATAGTCTCACTGGCTTCAGTCGTTTTGGAGCAGCTTGTGCCGTATTCACTATAAAAAGTATTATTATTGAATATTTAATTAATATTAAAAATCTAAAACACAAATTTGAAACAGCAAAAAACCAGAAACTAAAAAGAACAATGGTCATGACCGAGACTCGTATTCGTAACCTCTACTCTATCCGGGAGAAACACTGCCAATTAAGCCATCAAGACCTTATTAGAATCCGGCATTTTCATACGATCTCATACTTATATTGGTAATATTTGAATTTTCTTCCGATTTAAGATTGTCTTTCTTTGTTCTGTTTCATAATTGTGTTTTAGAATATTAAAATTATTTAAATATTTAATTAGAAATAAGCAAAAAAAGCATAGAAATAAGCAAATAAAACTTACAGATATTTTGGTAATTGTCCATTGAATTTATTTTTCTTCTCTTTACTCTTATATAACTCTTACTCAGAGTTAACACGATTCGCCACTGTTCCCAACACTCCGAACACTCCGTCTATATTCCCAGGAATTCCCCTGCACCTTGCACGATCCAGTCTGAAGTTAGTGCAGCGGGGTTTGCAATAAATTAGTCTTCCGTACTGTGGCTAACCGTCGCACCTTCGCCCTCTCGGGAGACTGGACCGCGCGCCGCAGCCTCGGTTCTGCAACACGAGTGATTGCTGGTACAGTGCTCTCTTAAAAGTTCTAAGGAACTTTTTTTAAGCTCCACACGAATTTTACTGCCTTTAAAAATCTAGAAACTTGACAATAAAATGCACTTATTAAATTACATAATAAAGACCTTAATTAAATGATGAACAATAAGATATAAGATAATTGTTACAAAATTTTGCACAGTGTATTACAAAATAAATATACAAACTGTTCCACACCATAAAGAAAAAGGTTCTTATGTCTAGTGAGGGAATTTCGATGATATTTTGAATATTTTTTTTACAATGAAGGTTGGTTCAATTAGATTTATATGCATTTTTAACGTATATTATGAAATAGTATTGTTTTAATGAATCTTGCCAATTTTTTGTTCAATTTGTGTTAATTGTTGAATGATGGAAATAAAGTAAAAGGTCGGTACTTACAAAAATGTTGCCTTTGATGCCGTTTACTGGGCGAATGTCATCTTTATTTTTTATAATGAGTCCCAACCATCTAAAGCCAGTGAGACTATGGCATCCCTAATCGGGGTATGTTATGAGGCTAAAATTAGTAGGGAGAGAAAGGATATGGGATAGAGGAAGGTTGGGAAGTACCTGGCTATTCAGATCCGGTCACCAAACACAGCTCAAAGTCATTTCAAGCAACGTTTCGATTTTGAATGAGAGTATCTACAACTTCGGATCAAGCCACAAATATACTTTATATTATTTTATATTAATTAATTGTGTTGTGACACATTAAAAATATTTAATTATATATATCTTCGCGCACGCCGAGTTTGAACCCACGACCTCTGGATTCGTAGTCGAGCGTCCTACCACTTGATCACGCAGGCAGTCAAATCTGATTTTGACAAAACAGACGTTGTTTTTAAGACCAGAACCGGGATGCTGATTCACATCCGTCCTATTCTACTGTCGTTGCTAATTTAAATTTGCATATTTTCCGCTCTCTATACAAACATCTCCCAGAAACCTCAGTAAATAAAATTAATTCTTTCTCATTCTGCTCTTTTTCATCTATAAACAGGTATTAAGTGACATAGTTTAGTGAATACCGAAAGAAATAAAAGTGGTAATTGCAATAAAAACATTTATTAAATTACATTAAGAAAGTACAATGAAAAGGTGCATACATTTTCGACAAAAATCGATTCATGACCCAAGTTTCAAACGAATGTACTCGATCAAATTAATCCACATGCATGATGGTAATGTCTGTGCTGTTAATAGTAAGTGTAGGTTTATGTTGTAAGGAGTACATCGCTCACCTACAAATGTTCCGATCCCCTCCCTCATCCGTGGTATGCTTTGGTTGCTCCAAATGTTGCGGTTGCGGTGTTCCCATGTTGTGAAAAAGCGTGAGAAATGTTGAACGATCTGAATTATGTTGCTGAAGTTCACGGAAATCTTCGAGTACCCATTGTTTCCAGTGTAATCCACCCACGGTACAAGGAATTCAAATTATCACAGTTTCTGGAAGGCACACGATATCCTGAGATAGATATCAATAGCTGAAGAGGTATCTCGTTTAATGATTGTTGTCATAGTAAAGATCTATCAAGATACACTTCTGATGATCAAATTAATACTAAAGTGTCTATTGAACTTTTTACACGCCAAACTAAGTGACAGTATATAAATTATTTATTCATTTATTTTAATTTATTTATTTTTAATTTAAATACTATTTTTAAAAATTTGGAGTATGGTGGGTAGGTACCCACCATACTATTTGTAGTTATTTTTACGCATGACAGGTGTTGCTGAAATCTAAAAGCATTGTCAAGCTGTATCAATGATGTTCAGTATTGACAATTTTTGTAGCGTTTATTTTCCATATTTTTCTCATAGAGCGGTATTATAACGTCATTGATTTATGTCTAAGCCAAAGCATCACAATGATAAAAAATAACAACAGATAAAATAAATTAACTTTAAAGCTTTATGCTTTTATTTTGATATCAATTATTGACATAAAATCAATAATTTTCAACGTAAATAAGAAACACAGAAAAAGCTAGAAATTAAAAAGAATAACGGTCGTACCTGAGGCTCGAACTCAGAACCTCTACTCTATTTGGGAGTAACGTCTCTTCCAATTGAGCTACCGATACCTTATTAGAAACTGGCATTTTAATAGATCTCATACTTTATTGAAAATTATTATGATATAGGCTGCCATCTTTGTAATGGTATACAAAGCTCCACCTGAGCATATATTATATACCTAGATGGTGTCTTGGACTAATAAGGTCCCGGTAGCTCAATTGGCAGATACTTTACTCCCGGATTGAGTAGAGATTTCGAGGTGAAGTCTCGGTCGCGACCATTATTTTTTTTAGTTTCTTATTTTTTCTGTTTCATATTTTCGTTAAAGATTATTAATATTATTTCAATAATTAATAACAAATAAAATAAGTCATTGTTCAATCAGTATCAAGAAATACATAAACAAACAAGGTTGTCGCTTAAAATATTCATTGAAGAGTGATTACTTCAACTCCACTCAGCATCTTTAAAAACGATGTAGCTTATATAAAATAATTTCTCTTAGGGTCTTTTGTGTAGAATTAATGTAAAAAATAAATATATATGCATATATTTCAATTTATATAGGAACTTAACACACACAGTATCAATCCAATCCTTTTTTTAGTGGTAAAAATAGGGCAGAAATTTTGGGTTAACTCATTTGTCTCGCATAGCTCAGGGTAGGTAAGGTACTCTAGATTGTGCTATATATTCATTCAGGTATCTTTCCCACTCTACGTTCTGCGGTAAAGCTTTTACATTTTCTTTAAATTCACTGAATTTCATTGTAACATTCTCGTGGCGTTCTCGTGACATTTTTGTGACAGGGTAAAATGTAAAAGTTAAATAACCATCTCGCCTTTATCTCAAGTTTCATCCCCTGAGACGTCATCCATCAAGCCAAAGAAGTGAAACCGCGATGACGAAACTACGTCACCATGTCATGCATTTGTTTTTCTGAAAATTGTTATTTAAACTTTTCTTATCTAAACATTGTTATTTAAACTTTTCTTATCTAAACATTGCTGTTTTAAGTTTTCTGATCTACATAAGTTCGAGAATCTTTTTATAAGTTATCATGACCATTTCAAGCAACTTTTTTAAAAGTCGGATAAACAGGTTTATGAAACAATTTTACCACGTTCTTGGTTATCTGATTTGGTTTTTTTATAATGATTTGTTTTAACTCCAGTTTTATTTTGTGTTTTCTGCTCTACGTAGCTCACCACGATAAAAAATTATGTTTTATAAAAAAAAACATATTCATTGATTTTAAAATAACTTAGATTCGTTAAAAAAATCATGAAATAAAACTTTTTTTTGTTGTTGCCTATTTAAAATATTTATATTCATTTTTTTTTTTCTAATCCAAGAGATTACTTTATTGAGTAAAACAAAAGCTTAATTTACGTTTACAGTTCTATTATTTGTTAACTTGCATACAAAATGTATACGGTATCCGGAAACTAGTGGTATAAGCGGGAAACTGGTGAATCTACATCACATTTGAAACCAATTTTGTTGCCCTTTTTTTTGATTTGTGCTCTTTGTTTTCGAGTAAATTGAGTATTGGAATATATTGGATTGTGTTTGGTCAACTTCTAAATAATTGGTCTCTATGGGGCTACTAACAGCTGTTTATTATATTTTACAATGCGTCGAAGTGTATATCCGGCTCCACAATTTTTCTAACCTAAAATGATAATGATAATGATAATTCTAATCAAAAAAAACTTTTGTCAATTTGGGTTTTCTGTGTGCTGCAGATCATCACATTTTTTTGCTGTACCACGAGTTTTTGGACACCGTGTATATACAATACGAAACACACTTATTCATCACAAACTCGTTTGCCAGTTTCGGCATAATTGTGCCTTCGTCAGGCAGACTTATGTTGATATACAATGTTTAAATTTTTGACGTAAATACTGATGTTAATAACTTGATTTTAGTTTTCATAATTTTTAACACGAGGAAAAAATGTTTCACAGTTTTTACGTGAATTCAAAAATAAACATTCAATTGCGTTTTAGTAAAACTTTCCAGTCCTAATAATAAAATTAGGCATTCAAAATACACCCCGAGTTCACGGCAAATGCAGTTTAATTCCCACGGATCTCTTTCACTGCAGTAATAAAACAAATTTGCAAGGCGTAATATCTTATGCAGGAAGTTAAAATATCCCGATGCCACCTTGCATGGAGAAGTAAACGACCGCTTTCTATTTCTATAATGAGCTGGCTCCATTGTGTATCTTCCCCTGTTCAGTTCATGTTCCTCTTATTCGTCTCACCCCTTCACAAATTTCACTTTTCCCTGAATCTATTTTACACCGGAAGATCGTCGCGTTTCCCTCCGAAATCTGTTTGTATTACGGATTTATGGCTCGGCATCAGTTTTCTTGCTTTACACGTGTACCAGTACCCAGTACCTAGGAGTATTATAATTAGCTACGGATAACAGGATTCAAACAGGATTGCCAACTATCTGACTGGGGCCTGAGATGTTGCAATAAATCCACAGACAACGCCCTGTTTGTTTATTTTAAGGCTGTCACGGAAAAAAAGTACTCGGGTGGTTGAAGATTTGTGAAAAAAGATAAACGATGTTTTGGGGACGTGAAAAACTTCTATCTTGACTTATCCTTCGTGCCTCGGAATGATAACGTTTCGAGGCTTCTGGCTTTTCTTCTTTAGAATGGGAACATGATAACAGACATTTGAAATCAGTGAATACATTTTGCGCAATCTTTTCAGTAATAGAAAATCAATACACAGTTTACGTTGCGAGTCAACAATAACATGAAAAATTACTTGTGCTTTGAAAAAGAAATTTTATGGAATAAATATCACGAGATATAGAAAAAAAAGAAAACCTTACGAAATGTAGGAACTGCTGATAAGAGCTTGTGTCTTTGAACATAAAATTATCATCGTATAATGGAGTATCTGAACCCAGTCTAGTAGAATTGTTGTCGTAGGGAATTGGTTTTTAAAGCAGTTGAACTCGTAATGAAACTATTCTTCAATGAAAATAAGAAAAACACAAAATATAAACCGACCTAAAGTTAATACGGGTATTTGATCAAAGGTCGTACTTTGAGAGCTTTATTATTAGTTTAGTAAAAATATAACTTCAACTATCATGATTTAAAATATGAAAATATCTCTGTTAAAATAAGTTGCAACTTTAATTAATAAATTTATCATAAATTATAACTAATAGAAAACTTTAAATTAATAATGTTTTAAAACTTAATGTTTAGATCAGTTTTCTTCTTTTCGTATTTTTTATATAATGCCTCTACTCAAACATAGATTATTTTTCCTAAAATGCTGTTAATATCTTGTATGTATTGTGGTTTCGGTTCTTTTCGTGCTTTTGTTAGTTTATTAAAAATAACTATTTTCATTTATTTCATTTGGTTTTTTTATTTTATCTTACTGAAATGAAAAACGGTTGATTTAAGTCCTACTTGCTGTAAAAGAATTTTCGTCTTGCGGGTATTTTGCTTTCTCAAATTGCAAAATATAGGTAATTTTAATTTCAGTTCTATTAAAAAAACACAAAACAATGAAGAAAAAAAAGTCATGTTGATCTTTTATAAATGTTGGTTCAATATTAAAAAAACACGTGGGACGATGGCATAGAAAAACTTTTTAAATAAATCGTTTTTGAGCTTCAACCAAATTATATTTTCAGACTTTTAAGTAGTTACAGAAAATTTTCTACAGCCCTTCTGCTTAATCAAATATTTTTTCAGCGTAAATGTTAATTACGAGTAGCTCTAGCTAAATCATATCTCATTTCAGTGCTGGTTTCAGACACCTGATTTCCAGGATAATATTTATGGAAGGGTGAAGGAGGTTTATCGTTTTGTAGGGATGTTCATTACTTCCTTTGTTCCGAAACGATATTCCTTATTGGAATCCGGAACTAATTGCTTTCTACTTTCACCTGTTTGGGTTTTCAATTATTATCCCCCACCGAAATATTAATAAACCTGGAGCTAATTTTGCAACGCGCGGCTAATTATTGTTTCTTTAGATATTTACGAATGTGAGTATTTATGCCTTTTATTATTAATGGATACCGATCGGCTTTTAGCTTAACAGCTATTTAATGAGTTATTTAGAATCACTTTGTCTTCTCACCTTTTCTTTAAAGATAGCAACCGATACTAGCTTGGGTCAGGTGAGGTTTGGCTCAGGTGATCTTTATTACCTTCCTTGTTTTCTGGTCTCTTCTGTTTTCTGGAACTGAATTTTAATCGGACAGCAATCTGCAGAGTTGGATGAATAATTCAACGACATAATATGTATAAAGCTTCATTAGTCATTATGTGTATTGTACGAGTTTCACACTTTTTCGTGATTTTGATTCATATTTTACTATTTAAAAATACTAAAAACACAATGTGATTAAAAAAAATTAAAAATGTGATGTTGCCAGAGCTTAAAGTTCGTGTGTTATTTTTCTTCTTTACACCAATAGATTTAAGCGAAACAGCCCAAATAATTAAGCTCTTCACTTGGTAATGCAATTTAATTTTCTATGTTTGTCTCTGCAAACATCTACGTCTGTGATACAAAAATCATAATTTTTATTTATGCACCACTTTATGTTTATTATTTAAATTAGGATAAACTTATTAAAGCTTTACCTTAATATCAATTACTGAAAAAAATATAAATATTTTTTAATGAAATAGAAGAAGACACATAAATAAAATAAAGATTAGGTGGCGACCAAGACTTGAACTCGAAACTATTACTATATCCGGGAGTAACGTATCTGCCAATTGAGCTACCGAAACCTGAATGAATCCCATATATCTTTCAAAACTATTGATTTTATTTTGCCCCATATAGGCAGTCATCTTTATATAGTACAAAGTAAAGAATTAATATTTTAATTATAAATGCTTTATTTGAGCATAATACTATTAATTTTTGTGCTATTTACTTCACGAACTTGACTGTTCAGTCAATTTCATTCTACAATAGAAGAGAGCTGGGCTATTATTAGATTGCCAAATATAGTTCGAAAGGTCTTGATTCGTATCGCGTTCTGAAAATCAGGTTTTCTGTTAGCACTCGTGTTTGAAAACAATAAACCATTAACAGTTTATTGATTTTCCAATACAGTAATGATTTTTTCTTGTACCGTAATTGGGGTTTTTCTCATAAAGAACTCGCAATTTCGATTTTATTTTAGAAATTAATATTCAAACAACAGCCTGATTTGATCACATTGCCGTCATAAAGTTTCCAAATGAGTGATTATGTCAGACTGTTTTTGATTGAATAATTTTTATTTTTACGAATACGTTTTCGTCAGTAATATTAAAAGTGTCGTTTTAGGATTTTTACTATTTTTTTATACCAGCATTAACAAAATTCCTCTTTTTTCACATGAACTTCGAACAACCAAGCTTTAACGCACAACCGGAGACCGCTTTTACGGCATTTTTTCTAACCGCGCAGTTTCTGGTACAGCAGCAATACTTAATGTCTATGAACACACATATATATATATATATATATATATATAAATAGTATTATGTAAATTTTGAAATGGTGCCAGAGAATATTTCTCCCTCTTCCTGTGTCAACTGTTGTTAGAGGTGCATTCATGAGAATATAATCTTTTCTCGCGGTAAGCGGGCTACCTTTTGCTTCTGTTGTACTTTTTTATAAAAATATGTTTGTATAAAAGTACTTAAAGTGAAATTTTGTAGGCTGTGTTTTATTTCAGCCCACTCACCAAAGGTTAGAGAGGGTATAAGATAGAGTTTGGATGGAGACAAAGGGGGTCCGTAGTCTATGAACACATTGGAGGTTTACTCTTCTAATAAACTGGAAATTATTAAGAGGATGTATCTCTTTGCACATACCCTACAATTAAAGCCCGCTACGAGAATACCCGATCCATAACCCAAAAGAAGATTGATGAAATATGTTGCAGGAAAAACGCCGCACTTCGCAATTTAGAAATCTACGTGGTTGGTAAAAATTCGGCTCCGCAGAGTTATTCCAGCCTGTAGGGCAAATATTGTGCCGATGATAGCCAAACTCCGATAAAAGAGGGTACCATAAGAAGAAGAAGAAATTCTTCAGGTAGCCTGATTCGATGTAAAAGATGGATGCTGCATTTATTCTAATAATAATAAGATTTTCCGAACTTCTAACTATAGCAATCAAGATATCATGTAGCAAAATAACATACTCTAGAACTATAATTATATATACATACGAGGCCTGTTAAAAGAAAAGGTGAGTTTTGAATTTTCGCGGGCTGTGTACATTCGATTATCGATTTTTTTGTTGTTGTTATGTTGGTACACATATGTTTATCATATGTTAGCATTATCAGCCATTTTGGATTAGTGGTTTATTTTTGACAACTGGAAAGGTCAGTCACGTTTTTGTGTGTTCTTAGATTTTTTAACGCACTTAAAATGTTGACTGTGGCATTCAGCGACTCTAATTTGTCTCAAAATAGTGTTTATAAGTGGTACAAGCGCTTTACACAAGGCCGAGAAAATGTTAATGACGATGAGCGTCCTGGAGTTGTGGAAAAACAAATCATGGATTTTATTTTATATATGTATAGTGAATACCGCACAAGAGTCTCAAACGCTCTGAACCGTCAAGAGCCAGTGAAACTATGGCATCCCCAATCGGGGTATGATGTGAGACTGAAAGCAGTGAGGAGATGGGAAAGAGAAAGGTTTGGAAGTATCTAGCTATTCAGATCTGCTCACAAATACTACTGAAGCCATTTAAATTAAGCATCATTTCTATTCTGAATGGTGGTCTTTCACCAGGGCAACACTTAGAGTATCTACCACTCTGGAACGTGATGCAAATATACTTCATATGAATTGAATGTGTAATGACGTGTATTAATTCAATAAAAAGCTATTTGCGCACGCTTTGTTTGAACCCGCGACCTCAGTTGATGCATTTTATTATCTAATTGATAATTTTGATAAACCAGTCTTTCTTGAGTTTATTTACAAGCAAAACCTTGCATTACGAAATGCTGATTCAGTGAATGCCTGCTTGCAGAGAAACTGTATTTTGATTTATAAAGGAAATGTGACAGTTTTCATTGCTGATGTAATTTCTTCTTCTTGCCATAAAATAAATTAGCATGTTTCAAACAATGAAGAGCAAGGCTTCGCCTTTAAAACTGAAATTCGTGTCGTGCAATTAAGACATTTGTTTTACAACTCATTTCAAGCTAAAACGTTACATTTATGATTAATCTAATGTTTTACATCCATCCCTTGCTACTCATAGAATGTAAACTACCCTTTGTTCTCTACATAGTGACTGGTATCTCATGTTATATATTAAATCGTGATATCTTGCTACGAGCAAAAAAATATTGCGGCGTACGTAAGGTTTTTTTTCTGTTGGTGATATTTCTTTAAGCATTTTGGTCTATTCATTTCAATTAAGTCGGGATATACGCTTCTTCGATTAATGACGCAGCGCAAAAATATTTTATAACACATTATAATTCGTATAAAATAATAAGATGTACATTTGCGGCACGTTCCAGAGTGGTAGATACTTTTAGTGTCGCCCTAGTGAAAGACCACCATTTAGAATCAAATGGTTCCTTGAAATGGCTTAAGCTGAGTTAGGTGATCAGCTCTGAATAGCCAGCTACTTTCTAAGCATCCTCTTTCCCATTTTTTTCTCTTACCACTTCTTTCAGCCTCACACCATACCTCAATTTGCGATGGCTTTGTGACTCTCCTCACAAAAAAAACAGAAAAAAAGCTGGTAAAACTATGGCATACTTAATTGGGGTATTTTTGTTAGTATAAAGAGAGTGGGGAGAGGAAGGAGGTGTGGATGAAGATGGTTTGGAAAGTATACTGACATAAATATTTTTTTGTAGGGGTTACATTAATCGTTGAGATTAATTGTCTACAACATTTCTTGATAATGAAAACTTCTCAACCAAAATAAACTCATACACGAAATTGATCGTAACGCCCGTTATGATTACATATAAACCCTATGGCGAAGTAAAAACAATAAGTTACTTTGAAAAAAGAACGGAAAGGGGTATCGTACTAAGAGCAATGAATAAAAAAATAAATATTTTAAAGATTTTCATTGAAAATGTATTTTAAGGCATACGGAAATCAACTTTATCGATACAGAAAAAAACATTTGAGATACGTTTTTATCTGCTACATACATGTAACTTTTTATTAAAATCAATACTGTACATCAAAGTAGCGATAAACAAACACAAAAAACAGTTTCCATGAAAAAACAATAAGGCTTTAATATTAAAAAAATATTTGAGCTCCATATAAATACATTAAAGCTTCAATATTTCGAAAAAAACGTTTATGCTTTCATTTGAAAACGGCATGTACTTCTTTGACTAGTGATACGTACTCCAAAGTATTATATATATATATAAAGTATTGAGTAATATTCCTTGTATAATTACTTAATAAACTAGAGTGGGTGGATGGTAAACCTCAAACGGATAGCAAAAAGTCTTAAAAAAACAAGTTTTCTCCTGGAAAGGAGAGTAAAAAAATATTGGGAAATGAAAGTACTGCGGATATAACTTAAATTGGTTGAATTTCATGGTACATATTTACATTTTGTTAAAGAAAAATTAATTATAATTTTAATCCATTTTGAATTAAAAATTGAGAGAGCAATACAAGTTTTGTAATAAAGATTTAGGCACTTTATTCGATACCGTTTCCAATAGAAATCTTATTTCTTAATATCATCTGTGGCGTCCTTCAGCCTCTTATTTAATAATATTTCCATAAAGTAAATTATACTATATTTTCGCAGAAAGCAATCACTTTGTGGTTTGATATATTCAATGAAAATGAAAGAATAACTTTGTATAAGACCAGAGATTTTATTTTATTTTTTATGACCGACTGGTTTCACTTAGCCTAAGCATCATCAAGGTACAAAATTAAGCAAAATAAAAACATAGTGTGTAGTTATATATACTCGTTCATACAGAGGGAGAACAGAATACAAAATAGAATAAGAGAACGGTAAGAAAACAAAGAATAACATTTTAATTATCACAAAGGAACAGAGAGAAAGAGACAGATAATATTTAATAACAGGGGTAAAAGGGCAACTGAGAAAGTGATGAAAAAATAATGAGAAATTAAAAAAATATATATAGTCGAAGTTATTTTTCATTTTTATTAAATTATATTATTTTGTGATGTATGATTTTCGCTATGTAGTTTGACTTATAAAAAATAGCACATGTTTTAATGTAGATCACTTGGCATCGATATATGGACGACTCCACGTTGCTTTATATTCACTTACCACGATACCTTTCTTTCAGAGATCATCTTCTCCAAAATCAATCCGAAAACTTATATTGGTCGTTTTTTAAGGTATTCGAAAAAGGGCCTTGAATCTAAAATTTATTCAGCTTCAGTATGCAGTTGGCTACCTTCAGTACTCGGGCAATTTTTGTAAAGAATCCAATCCAACCACATGGGGTCGTCGATTGCTCCCTTTATAAGACCTAAGTTTTGTACTCACATAGATGAGATTATTTTTTTTGTTTGTGATATGTACGGAACAAGAGTACCAACTGCCTGGAGTGAATCTATAGCATTCCTAAATTAGGGATTATTTCTATGTTTGGGAGGGTGAAAAGAAAGGTTGGGAGTTATTATTCATAGCGACAGTCATTTCTAAAAGCAATTCGACATTTAATGGTGGTCTCTTACTAGACCAATTCTCGGATTATAACTCATTCTGAAACGACATCCGAATATATCATTTTTTTAAATGATTTTTTTTTTGCACATCAAAAATACTAATTCTTGATGTCGGAGTCTTTTTACATATCAAATATGATTCCGTCGACTTCTAATTTTGAACAACACATTTTCCGGAATTCATATCTAGCATCGACCGTCAACCTCCCTGTACATTTCAATAAAAGTTTATGTACGCAGTGATATTATGACCCTTAATCTGCGAGTGCTTTAATGTGTACTGTCGTAAAGTAAAGGCGATATTTTTTTATTGCGAAGTGTTAACGTCTGGGGTAGGAATATGATGTAAGTTGAGTCATTTTGATAAATGACACAATAACTTATTTATGACACAATGGATAGGGGTGTGATTTTTAAATTATGGATATATTTATTTAGTAACATTATGCATGGAACGCCACAAGAATGATTTCGAATAATTTCAATAAACAACGAGTAACAATAAATTATTCCAACGTTAAGGATTATTCATAATTTTTGTGTTTAATTTGTGGAAATCCATTATTTTAATTTAAATTCATCAAAATAGTATTGATTTGATTTTGATTGCATTTTGCTAGTTTTTTTGGTTTCTTTTTATTGTGACAGTTGTTTCGGTTTTAAAAAACCATGAATAAACAACAAAAAAACTAGCAGAATTAATTATAAAATTGTTAATTTTGATTCATTTTAAATGTTTAAAAAAGTCGTAATAATATTTTTTAAAGATAAATAAAGTTGGATACTGTTTGCTTAAACGATCAATATTTGATATATCTGTTATTCTGACATATCTGACATATCTGACATATCTAACATATCTGACATATCTAACAAAATGTATAACTTACTAATTTGTCAACTGAATCTGTGTTTATTATTTTATATGGTTATTTGTATTTTAACTCTTTTTTTAATTTATTTTGAAAGTAAAGACGGTAGTTTTCATATGTTTACTAGCAGTCACAGTAGTATCTAATTAAACGTTCTTAGTATAAGTGGCACTCTATTTATTCTTACCAATTTGCAAGGATTCGCATTAGAACATTGTTATCGTAAGTTTTTACTCCATATAGCAAACTATCCCTATTATTGTAAATCATACTTTCATTGTCCGTGAAATATCGCCTTCTCCTTACTGAGTCACCACCCTTAGTTTTACCCTGAACCAAGATTCACGAAAAACCCTTATGTGAAAGGATCGCTAAATCGACAACCCCTCACTAAAAGGTTGCCTTAAATACTGAGCACTAAAAACATATAAACATTTATTTGTGGTTGACCTTTTTGTATAGGGGGGTTGGCTTTGTGAATTTTCGGAATGGTAAGGGATGAAACATAAGGAGCTAACATTCCCTAGTAAATAGATATCGTAACGAGATCGTTTCTTCACGCAAGAATGGAGATATCTTTTGAGGGATAAGTGAAGCTTCTCGCATCATATTATTTTAATAACATGAGTATTTTGGATGTTTCAAGGTCTGTAACGAATCACGATTAATAAATTAAATATATTTAGAGATTTGTTGCTCAGTCATAGCATTGTTGTAATAATATTGATCAAATAATGTTTTAAGTGAGTTTTTAGTCGTTCTTTTCAATTAAATTTTGGATAATCGAGAAACTTACCGAGGGAAAGTAAACATTTTGTGAAAGAAATAATAGTAAAACTATGCTGTTTTTATGTTTTGAGATGTTTTAAAAACCTTGAAACTTAACTAAAATTAGTTTAAAAAAACATCTCTATCTTACTTAGGCTTAAAAGTTTATTTTAGAAATAAAATAAAATTGCATTTATATATTTACATATGAATTTTCCCAAAATCAATAAAACCCAAATAAGCTTAAAATCAGTAAAACGAAAAACCGTAGACAGACAAATCTTTTGAGTGGGTTTAAGTGTAAATTTAACTACGTTTTATAAATTATTATTACGAAACGTTGTCCAATTAACATTAACGTCAAAGTGTTGTCGTGACTATGCAATTAGAAATAAACTTCCCCTCCTCCCTTTTATTCCACCTCACAACATTCTCCAATTGGAATGCCATAATCCCACCGACTCAAGATGAGTACAAATGTTCTTTTAAAAATTAAATAATAATAAATACTTTATCGAAGGAAGCAATCACTTTGTAGCTTGACATTATAATTTAAATAAAAAATAATTTTGTTTTAAGCCACTTTATTTATACACATATAACAATTCAAAAATTGAACAATTCAAGAATTGTTATATGTGTATAAATAAAGTGGCTTAAAACAAAATTATTTTTTATTTAAATAAAAATAAATACGTCTAATTTTATCTTTTTTTAATAGTTATTACCGCACAAGAGTCCCAACCGTCTGGAGCCAGTGAGATTATGGCATCCCTAATTGGAGATGTTGTGGGATGGAAAGGAAATGGAGAAGAAGAAGGTTATAAAGTCTTGGCTATTCAGATCTAGTCACACAAACACGGCTAAAAGTCATTTCAAGCAATGTTTCGATTATGAATGGTGGTCTTTCACTTAGGAGCGTGCCGCAAATATAGTATTACTAACTAACTAATCATCACGCCGTTTCTCCGCAGGGGTAGGCAGAGAGGACAAACCGCCATACAACTCTGTCTTGGTACACACACCTTACTTCATTCACATTCATACATCGTATTACACATACTATTCTGTTATTCTGACTCTCTACATGACCCGATTCAAGCATTTGATTCACTTGATCGTTTCATGTCTTTCTCGAGCCTCCCCGACTTCTTCTTTCCAGTATGCATTATTTTTATATGAATTTAATGTGTAATGATATATTCTAATTAAATAAAATGTATTTGCGCACGACAGGTTTCAACCCGCGACCTCTGGATTCTTAAGCCGAGCGTCTTACCACTCGACCACGGAGGCCGTCAAGAATGTATGACTTACACAGTAGAGAGGGAATTATAACAAAATGTGATGTGATGTAATATTATGAATTTGGTAGGACATAAATATAAAGCCTTTCACGGAGGCTTCGATGGAAATAGGAAATGTGACAATACTTCACTCCCCGTGCGTCACTGCCTTTCTTCAGCTAATGTTTTGATTTATTGCGATATTTGTTACATAAAACACGATTTCTCGGTATCCCAAAGATACCGGAATACATTCATACCGGCAGATGAATGGAAATAATTACAGTGAGAGCTTTTAGAGATACCATCATTAATTAATTTGCTGTAGCCCCGTATTTGTAAGGTTCTGTGCGTTTCAATTCATCAGATTCGCTTCAAACTTTGATTTTAAGTAATTATTTAAACACACTTTCCGCAATAACTTTTAAAATAAAAATTTTTAATAACATTTTCGGTAGTTGATTCCCGATTTAACCTTAAAGGTCAGCACCCAAAATACACACTTTTGGGATTTCTAGAAAGAGCAAAACTACAAATTATTTATCTTATTTTGGCTTGAATATTCTCTCTTTATGTTTATTTTGCCTTATTTTTGTCATTCCTTCATTTATTATTATGTATATGCTATTCCTTCTCTGTTGCTCTTTTTTCCATTTCGTGTTTTATATGGCTTTTTTGTAATCGGACTTTAGTCCGTTAATTTATAAATAAATACATCTTTTACTTTTACGTAGTTAGAAAATGTCTAAGATTTCCAGTGAAAACAATCCTCTAAAGTAATATTTTAAATTCTTTTATGAAATACATGCTAAAATTTTAGGTAAAACTTTTAAAAAAGCATTTGCTTGTTTTCAACTGCCCTTTTAACTGAAATTTCAGTATGTTTTTCATAGAATTTTAAAGATGACAGCTAAATAATTGTATTCACTGGAAACCTCAGACATTTTTCTAACTACTTATGTAGAATTTATAGATAAATCATTTGTCATAAATTGAATGCTACAAAGTGACGTTTTTGAGCCATTTTTGGGTGCTGATGCTTAAGTTTAACATATTTACAAAAATATAGACATAAAAAAGATGGCGTCTTGACTTTTTTTTGCAGTAAAAATACAACAATAATTATGATGGCTATACTAATTTCAGGACGCTTAAGCTCATCGCTCAACAGTTTTTATTAGAACACAGAAACAGATGCTTCTTCTGTTAAATTATCAAAATATTTTCGGTGTCCTATTCTTTAAATACTGAATAATATTTTTTAATTAAGAATCCCTTAATTATATCTCGTACTTAAAAACATTATCAATTGACAATTGCTAATACATCATTCACAATAAAAGTTTTTTCGCGAGAAGGAATTTACGGAAACATAACTGAATTCTGTTTTTTTATTTTCAATGATCTCTTAACTTTTTTTTATTTTTTTTTTTTTACTTCTTTATTCCTTTTTATCTAATTTTGAAAAAAATATTTTAATTGCGTTCAATTGAATATTAAATATCTTAGTTTTTTTTTTTTTTTTTAAATTTTGTTTTTATAAAATATGTTTTAAAATATTTATTTATTGCCTACTAGTTTCATCAAATCATATGTTTATGACATCTTTTACATGTTATATCTGTTTAATATTTCAATAAAAAAGAGTTCTTACGTTTTTTTAATATGTTACACCATGTACTGTTCTCCATGAAAACATTTTCACAATTCACGCCTTTTCAGCTTTCAGCGAAACTAAACGTAATACCACCACTTCCGTTCCTTACCAATTTCAGCCGGCGAATATTAATGTTGGTTTTTCTGTGCGTGGTCGCTGATTAAACACCTCTGCCCCACCCCTCTCTTTGCCAACCCCTGGAGAGGAAGTTTTCATCAAAGTTCGGAAATTAGCATGTCAGAGTTATGAACTGGTAATTACGAAAAAAGCTCCAAAGGCAAGTTTCGTTCGCAGTTCGTTCGCGGCGCGCTTCGTATGCAGCTCAGTATTTTTAAAATGTGTAAACTTTCCACGAGTTTTCTAGCACAATAAAAAACACCTTTACCTTTTGTGGAAGTTTTGCTAAAAAAATTAAGTACCACTGGAAATCAGTGTTTACCAGCCAAAGAAATACTTTATTCTTTCGGAATATTTGAAATTTTGTGATGGAATATTTGTAAAAAAAAACTGTCACATTGTTTGCATCATTTATATGAACACGACCATTTTTATAAAATCGAGCCTTCGTTGTCAAAAAAAGCGGAAGATCTCATGTAAAACTGTTTGTGTTTTACTTCTGATTTAGTCAATGTTTCAATATTTAATAAAAGTTGAATATTTGAACGCAGATGCACATGTTCAATGACAACACTTTTGATTAGATTGATGGAATATCAAAGAATTCGTCTTTAGTCCAAACGTATTACTACTTTTAAAGAAAGCATTGCTCATTTCAGTCTGCCGAAACACATCGTTTCTTGTAATACTTGTAGACAAGGGTAGGTACTAAAACAACCCGTACGAATTTTAGTACTGTGCACCTATACGTAAGTTTAATTTATTTTAGCAAAGTGGTAAAATTTGAGACATTGTTTTTAACCCACATTAATTTAAAACAACTTATGTTTTATGTTTATTTAAAGTCACAGTTGGCTGGTGGTATAACCCACTTACGGGAACAAATTACTGCGATACTTGCTTGTGTGACCGGTTAGTAGCTGAGTGGGCAAACGCGTCGAGTTCCCACCCGGGCATCGTGAGTTTAATTCCTCTGCTAGCTAAGTCCCTCCTGTCACTGCACAAGTAAAAACTTCTTATTATGATGGCAGTAGGAGTTTTTCAAATAATTGTCTTTCTTTCAAAAAAAATGTGGCGTAAAATGTGATTTCAACCGTTAGTTAATTTCATATAATATAACTTTACTAATTACCACTTTAAAAAAAAAGAGGAGATTTCAGAACTAGCTAGTGGTACCTTAATAACGAAACATAGTTTTATCTTACTTTCGTGAAAAAAAAAATTTATTTTTGTTTTTGTTGATGTATTTTGTGAAGCTTTGATGAAGCCAAGTAAAACAAGAATGTTTAGTGTAATTCATATGTTTGTTAATGTTAATTTAAACTTACCAACTAACCAACCATCACGTCGTTTCTCTGCAGTGGTAGGCAGAGATGAAAGACTGCTATACAACTCTGTCTCGGCACATGCTCTTAATAGCTAATTAAAAGTCTCGTAAACCTTCCTTAAAGAGACGTGGTAGTGTTAGATACTATACTATAAGTATCGCCCTGGTGAATGACCACCATTCAGAATCAAAACGTTGCTTGAAATGGCTTCAGCCGTGCTTGGTGATGAGATCTAAATTTTCAGGTACTTCCTAATCTCCTTTTCCCTCTCCACTAACTTCAGCCTCACAACTTACCCTGCTTGGGGAAGCCATAGTCTCACTGGCTCCAGAAGGTTGGGAGCAGTTAAAACTGTTGTGTCTACGGCTATAATAATAATAATAAAGGTTTTTTTTTTTTATATTCGTAGAAAGCAATCACTTTGTGGCTTAACATATTAAACAAAAATGAAATAACAACTTTGCATGAGACTGGAAATTTTTTATTTTATTTTTTATGACCGACCGGTTTTGCTTAGTCTAAGAATTATCAGGGTACAACATTAAGCTAAACAAAAATAAATTGTGTGCCTCTTTTGCCTCTGTCTTTTCATATTATCTGTATCTTTCTCTCTGTTCCTTTGTTACAATTTAAATATATTATTATTTCGTTTTCTTACTGTTCTCTTATTTTATTTTAATTGTGTTCTCCCTCTGTATGTACGAGTATATATAATCACACACTACGTATTTATTGTTTAGTTTAATTGTGTACCCTGATGATGCTTAGGCTAAGCGAAACCGGTCGGTCGTAAAATTAAAATAAAATCTGTGGTCTTACATAAAGTTTTTATTTCATTTTCATTTAAAAAAGTTTTGTTTCAAAGTGTCTACTTTTCATAGCGAAAAAATACAATATTTATTGATACTCGTACAACATTCTTTGAGATAAACCAATATGATAAAAATATTATAATTATAATTTTAAATATTAAATTTATTACCACATCGGTTGATCTAAAATTGTTCTACCTTCAAATAATGTATCTCTTTGGGCTATCTATGTACAAAAGCGCGAGGCTTATTCTTCTTTATTTGAACCTCTCGTTCTTATCACTTATTCTAATTACTTCTACCGTATCCCGAAACGTGGCAGTCTTGTTTATAATTATTCGCATTAAAGCGTAATGTAAATCTCCCCCCCACCCTTTTCGCCCTACGCCAAACAGTAGCTGTAGAGTAGGAGTAGCTGTAGGTGACGCAAGTTGGAAGATCTCTGTTGTACACATTAAAACTTATCCTCAAAGTGGCAAGTTATGTCAGACAGTGCGAAGATTTCTGCGGTCCTATTCTCATCATCCCATCGTACTCAATTCGCGATATTCAAATCACAACAAATATATTACGTTATTTATGTAGGTACTTTAAATACGTTATTTTGAAACAGCCTTTAAACAGGGAGCTTTATAACTTAACTACTATATATTATTTATCCATCTTGTTTTGTTATAAAATCTTAGAAACTATATCTTTTTCGTCACTAATTTACCTTTCTCTTGTCTTAGTATATATGTATTGTACTCCTCACTATGACATGTTACATAACACATTTAAAAGATGCTCAAATCACAGTTATTATATGTCATATATAATATAATATTATAAAATATGCTCAAATCATACTCATTGCACGTAATATATTATAAAAGATGCTCAAATCACAGTTCTTACACGTTATATATAATATTATAAAATATGCTCAAATCATACTCATCACACGTTATACATAAAAACATACTATAAAAGATGCTCAAATCACACTTATTACACATTTTATATAATATTATAAACATATTCATCACATGTTATATATAATAACAAATTATAAAAGAAGTTCAAATCACACTTATTACACGTTAAATAGGATATAAAAATATTTGAAAAACTTACCTTTTCTACTTAATTTTTTAAATTCCGAAAAACACTACGAAGGATCAAGATCTTTTTTCCATCTATCACGCCTGTAAATGTTTAATCTAAAATTATTATAAAAAATCTCATACAATACTAGATATTCTGATCACATTTGAGACGTTTTAGTAAATAGGAAATTCAAATCAATTTAGCCAAAGAAGCTCACATCTAAAAGTATAGATTGCAAAACCATACTCATTAGACTATGCTTATATATTATCACATCATTTATATATTTTTAAAATTAAAGCACGAAAATTGTACGTTTCGTTTCAAAGATCTACAGTCTCCATATCTGATTTTAAATGTTTTATTCGAAATTGCCTTCATTGCACTGCGAACCGATAACTTAACATTCCGGGGGAGGCGTTATAACTTATAACTCTGGCAATGCTGCGCTTTGCGCTGTTTAGAATAACACCACTGGCTACGATAATACGTGTCGATTAGTGTCGACGCGGTGTTTTCACCCAATGCCGGCAAACACTGGAGATATATACCGATAGAAGTGTTTAATGAGCGTATGCCCGAAGTTATGTAATTTTTTCACCTTAGAGTATACTAGAGGTAGCCCAAGCCAAGGCAGTGAAGTCAGTTTTGGACTTGTTTTTGATGATTTTAAGATGACTCGGCGCACCTGGGCGTGGCTCAGACTAAGGCTACGGTATTTATACATCCATTCATATCACATATCGACATAATGTTTTTGTGTATTCGTATAGCCACTTTTTCACAGTATTTTTATCAACAAAAATATAGCATCTAACCTAAAAACCGTTTAGTTGTGTCAAGTTTAGTGGCATTATAAAAAATGTGGGCGGAGTCCTGCCGTTAACCAGCAAAGATAGCCAGCTTAAGATCATTGCGATAGTATATAGAAGCGGTCCAAGAAATTCGTTGTCTCTTTCTCTCTCATGGTGTACGATGTAAAAACTCGGAAAAAGTGATTGCAATTTCGGATGGGTTGGGTAAAACAAATTAGCTATCCCTCCATATATTTTTACTTCAAGTTTTTTCGCACTTCCGTTGAAATTGATCAAAAGTTTTCAAATATCGAAATCTATCTTGAACAAATAATCAATTTCATTGACTTATCTGGAGCCTAGGAGCCGAAAAGTTCTTGTAAATTGGCGACATCAGTTGATCAAAGACGCTGGACTACGAATCCAGCGGTCACGGGCTAATAACCTTTGTTCTAATAAATATGTGTCATAACACATTTAATTTATATAAAATAAAATTAAGTTCATTTTTGACACGTTCAAGATTGGTAGATACTCTAAGTGTCGCCCTGGTGAAAGTCCACCGTTCAGAATCGAAACGTTGCTTGGAATGGCTTTAGCCGTGTTTGGTGACCAGATCGGAATAGCCAGGTGCTTCCCGGCCTTCCTCTTTCCAATCTCCTTCCCCTCCCCACTACCTTCAGCCTCACAACACACCCCGATTGGGGATGCCGTAGTCTCACTGCCTCTAGAAGTTTGGGAGAAGTTGAGACTCTATTACAGCATTCACTTAAAAAAAGAAATAAACATATTTAATTTGTATAAAATTAAATATAGTATATTTGTAGCACATTTTAGAGTGGTAGATACTCCAAGTATCGCCCTAGTGAAAGATCACCATTCAGAATCGAAACGTTGCTTGATTGAAATTGACTTTAGCTGTGTTGTGACCAGATCTGAATAGCCAGGTACTTACCGACCTTCCTATTTCCAATCCCTTTCTCCTCCCCATCACCCTCAGCCTCACAACATACACCGGTTGGGGATGTCATAGTCTTACTGGCTTTAGACTAAAAAAGTATTTTTTTTTTTTTTCGAAGGAAGCAAAAACTTGGGGTTGTGGGACTCGAAACTTTGTGAGGTATTCACTCTAAAATGAAACTGGTACTTTTACACCTATAAAAAGCCCTTCCCCAGTATCGCCCTGGGTGAAAGACCACCACTTGAAAAAATACCTAAAAATTCCCGTGTATCGCCCTGGTGAAAGACCACCACTTAAAATGAAAACCTTTGCTTGGAATGACTTTAGCCGTGGTTGGTGACCAGATCTGAATAGCCAGGTACTTTTCAACCTTCTTCTTCCCCATCTTCTTTCCAATATCTTTCCCCTCCCCACTATCTTCAGCTTCTCAACATACCTCGTTTGGGGATGCTTTAGTATGTATGTATTAGTATCTATAGCAAGTATGTTCCTGTATATTTTCTTATTTAAACTAGGAATTAATGTGTAATAATAGAACATTAGATCTGTACAGATTCTTTAAAGTGATTTTTCACAATAAACGGCGCTATACAAATCATCCAAATATTATCATTATTATTATCACTGCCTCGTAAACGGTTGGGAGCAGTTGAGACTCTTATGCGGTATCAACTATAAAAAATGTAACCAGGATTACTGTCTATTGATTTTCTGCTCAGTGTCGACACAGATTCAAGTGGTGATTCAGGAATGGGGTAGTTCCCCATGTTTTCTCAGTGGCGTAACTGCCAACGATTTCCGCCCGAGGTTCCCGCGTGCTCTTCGCAGGCATGCCAATTAATTTCACACCTCGTGCCTCCGAGCCCTTATATTATTACTGTTGTGAACTATGTTAATTTGAGTGTGGTAATTGAAATGGATTCCTCTTGTAGATCGATCAAGGTCATGCTGTAATTGAATATTACAAAGATTTGAGCGATGGTTCGTGCTAGCAATTGTGTTCCATAAAGATGGGTTATTATTCAAACTAACCATTTCCACCTTCATAGAGTAATTTCGCTACCAACATAATAACGTTGATAAAATTTAATATTATAACATTGACATGAAATTTCACTCGTTTCAGTAATTAAACAAATTATCATTTAAATTAAATAAAAAACACACGTTGTTTAAATCCACTTTATTTAATACAATTACAAATAAAGTGGATTTAAACAACGTGTGTTGTTTTTATTTAATTAATCATGTCAATCCACAAAGTGTTTGCTTATTCTGATAAATTATTATTATTATTTTATTTTTTCAAGAAAGGCAAACATTTCCGGGTGACGAATATCCTGAGAATATTTGAAAAACTCCTACTGTTGCTTGAGAAATGGAGGACTTAGCCAGCAGAGGAATTAAACGCACGATGCCCGAGTGGTAATCCGACGCGTTTGTCCACTCAGCTACCGACCGGTGTTTATTAATCTTATTTTGTTCATAGTAAAACAATATGATAGTATCAGAAATCAAGATGGACTCTATACAATGGATTTATATCTCTGGTGGTAAATCATGGTATGATCGAACTGTGGACGCTGAATGTAGTTCCAGAAGAATGTATAAAACGCAAATGAACGGAAAAATAACTCAGGGATGTCCCCAGAATACACGATAAAGTAAATAAATCAATTAAACAGGGCTATATCAAGAATGGGAATAGTAGAAAAACATGTGTGATTGTGAATAAACTAAATAGTGTATTAATGCCGCCCTGAGATATGACACCCTGCATCGCGATGTATTCCTCTCGTGAAAGATCACCTCTCAGAAACGAAACGTTGCTTGAAATGGATTTAAGTCGTGTTTGCTGGCTAGATCTGAATAGTCGAGTACTTTTCCAACTTCGTCTTCCTTATCTCCTTCCCCTTTCTACCACCACAACGTAAGGTTTCACAACATGCCCATTTGAAGATGCCACAGTCTCACTGGCTCCTGACGGTTGGTAGCAGTTGGGGATCTTGTGCGGTATTCACGTTAAAAAAAAAGATACAATACTTAATGCTGAATTGTGTGGCGTTCCATCCTCTTTGTATAGTCTTGCGTGGAACTGGCTTGATGATTAGTTAGTTAGCTTAGAAGCATCCCCCAATCGCGAATTTCTATCAGTGCAATGAAACAACATAACTTACGACCTTTTAAACTTCTCGATGATTTAATTGCGTACACATCATATAACTTGCTTCCAGATAAATATTAAAACAGTCAACTTTAATAAAAAAATCCAAAATAATGCCTTTAAAAGAATAATTTTAAAATTCATTTAAATTTCCCGGTAGAGGAAAAACATTCTCATTTACTGCACTTTAGGGTTTTTTTTTCTTCTTTTTTTTCTCTGTTTGATTCTATTTATAATTTTATTGTATTTAATATTAAAACTAATTACCAATTTTTTTATACTGTATTTCTTATTATGTTATATTGTATTATATTGTTTTATTTATTATGATTTATGTTAGTTTGATTACTATGTATTTTATATTTTGTTGTAACTCATTGAGTCCTTTAATTTCCTTTGTCGCAGAGTGAGTTTTTATAACTCATCGGGATTATATGTAGATATTCAATTTATAAAAAATAAAGCTTCATTCTTAATTGATTATGGCAAAAAGAGCTGTTTAAATTAGACCGAGTAAGGTATCTTGAAAAAAAAATGGATTTTACATTTTAATCACCCTGTCAATTGAATAAATTAAATCTCCTTTAGGTTTTCCCTGTCATTTCAACGTCAATTTAGATTATTACTTTGGAAAATCTCACTTACAAAACATTGTATTCTTAAAAAAATTCTACTAAAAAAACACAGAGTGTACAAGTTACCTGATAATAAAATACACAAATCCAGAGCATGACGCCATATCCTGCTCTGGTATTCTGTAAATATGTATTAATGTTTCACTTTTAATAGTTAACGATTTTAAAATAGCTCATAAATGGCGCTCTAAATAGGCCTCGTATGATCGGGGGTCATAAAGTTGGTACGTGTAGACTGGCGCTACGAAGCTGCGCAGATTACTGTTTTATTTTCCAGTTAATTAATGTTCATGTCGGAAGTTTATGATCATGAAAACTACAAACGCTATTGACTTTTGTCTTACTTGCCAACGAAATTGTGTTTTTATACTTTAACGTTCCTTTATCTGTACCCACTTAGATTACGTTTCAACTTTATTCTTTAAAAACAAAAATATGTATTCGTAAAAAGAATTTACTTTGCGGCTTGCCATAATTATAACAATATAAACACATAACTACGTCTTTGCCACTTTATTTTAATATAATTAATTAATTTAACTATTATTTCTAATTTTGAAACTGTTAATTCGTGGTGAAACTTCATTTTAATGATTTAAATAATACCATTTTTTTACTTTATTCCACTATTTTTTATTTAAGACCTGACCGGTTTCACCTTATGGCGGGCATCTTCAGACTACCAGTCAGACTCGTAGTCTGAAGATGCCCGTCACTAGGTGAAACCAGTCAGGTCTTAAATACAAAATAGTGGAATAAAGTTTATAGTTAGGTATAATTATAAATTTATTATAATGACCGGTTTCGGAAGCATTCTTCCGTCGCCAGGATGATATTTAAACTAACATGAAACAAAATAGTATGACTGATTAACATGTGTTGGAATTGTCGACAATTACATTCAAATTATGTTGAAAAAATGACAAAAATCGTTGTGTAGCATTAATTGACCTTAAAATAAAATAATTTTTTTTTTTAAGCCACGAATTTATTATGTTTTAACGCCACCCGGTTTCGCTTAGATCCAGCTTCGTCAGGGTAAATATAGTAACTTAAGAATAACACAGAAATATCAGGTATACTCTATAGGTACAAAAAGCAATAGAGTGAAACAGTATGTACTACAATAAATGAAGAGTTATTTTTTTTAATAAAATGTCAAACCACAAAGTAATTGCTTCTTGTGAAAATAAATATTAATCTTTTTGCACTCTAACTTTATTTTCTAACGTCAATTAAAAACAAATTATCTTTGGTGATTAAGGAATTTTTTTGGAACCACCGAAAGATATGTGAAGTATTTTTGTTTGACATAAAAATTACATGACGTCTGCACTAACTACCCTTTACCTTCAGTGTGCTTTATGATTCTATATAAGGCACATTAACAACCTTTTTCAATATTGTTTGGCTTTGGGGCGCTTAAAGTCCCGTTGTGCTTCCTCTTGCTCACTGATCGAACATTTATTTGGTCAACAGAATATTAATTTGAGAATATTTGTTTTCAGGTATGTTCAACCAGCCACAATATAAAAATACTAAGCCGGATCTTCCTATGCAAATTATTGGGTTTGGTAAGTATAAATATTTCAATACAAACACTGAAAATGTATTTTTTTCGCGAAATCGAAAAGGCTCTCAAACGAATGATTCTATGGTCTAATGTAGTTTAATGTTTTATTAGGTCCAATGACAATGATTCAGACAGCAATGAGCCCAACGTACGCACGTGTCATGGTGATTTTTTTCCCTTTCGCGACAAGAAAAAGTTCTCAGTAAAAGGTTAGGACCCGACATAAATTCTCGGCATTCGGGGAAGGCGCGGATTGCTTTAAGAATTCTCTACTCTTGTGGTTTATATAACTGCTATATTCTGAATAAAATCTTGTATGCGAGTCATAGTCTAACAATATCAATGTCTGCTTCGTTCTAAACTTTATTTTTTTAAGGAGGATATGTTTTTAAATATTACATCATGTGCACTCTTTGTGAACGTAGATGGATACCTATTATTTATTTACCTATTGGTAGGCGTTTGTTTTTATTGCGCAAAGCTCTCACATTATGGCATACATCCATGTAAAGTGTGTAAGAAACCATCAAAAAAAATTTTGCTTGTGAATTACATATTATCGCTTTCATTTCATACGTAATTTTCTTTCACGTAATGGTGTTCCAGGCATTCCCGCGTTCCTTTGCATACAAATTTTGTGCTTAAAATTTGAGAAAAGATCTCGCCTACAAAATAAAATAAGTTAATAAGATAAACAAAAGTCAAAGCTTTTCGAAGCTCACATTTAAGTTTCTGGTTGCATTTCTACACCGCTTTATTTTCTATTCAAGATTGTTCTCTTACATTCTAAACTCGATAGTTTCGATTTAAGCGTTATCGGCAAAGTTCCTCCCCGAATATTCCGTTTTCTTGTAGCTTCTTTGAAAAAGAAACCTCCAAGAACTACGAAAAGCGATCGACGAACATTGTGTTCTTAAGGAGTTTCTCGTACCACTATTGCCAAAAGTAGTAACTCCCACAAATCTAAGTATTTTTGTATGGAAGTCTTCCCTTTCTCGAAGTTCATTTATAGATTTTGAATCGAATTGTCTCGAAGCTGAATTGTGATTGAGTAGCTTTGTTCCGGCTTTATAATAAAATACAATTTAACGTTTGTTTAGAGATCTACTGTACCGAGGAAAACAAATAACTTCAAACGATTTTAAGGAGAGAAGGTTTTTGTGTTTATAAAATGTTTATACAACAAACATTTTATTAAATTCATTCACAAACGTTCTGGGTGAAAGTACGTGGAAATCTTGAACGCGTAGACGTATTTATTAAAGTTTATCTGGCTTTAGATTTTCACTGCCAACAGTATAACGCCGTTTGAATTTTTGATACTGAATTCCAAATAAATCCAAATTTTCAAAGAAAGCAAACTCGTTGTGGCCTGACATTGTAATTTAAATAATAATTTGTTTTTGTTTTAAATCACTTTAAATATATGTGTGTGTCAACTAGGTTATAACACGAACCTTCTTCAGGACAATATAATATAAACCAAATACAGATAATTATTTATAAGGTCAATTTTAAAAAAAAGAGACATAATAATAATATTTGGATAATTTGTATAGCGCCATTTTGGTTTGCGCTTTAATAATTAAGCATTGTACATAAATAAATCAACCAAGAATGATGGTTAAATATTAAACAGTCAAGAAATAATCCAACAGTCTAATTTAAGTTGTTCCTTATCACCACATCTAGCCCCTACTCCTCTCCTCCCCTTCCCCGGACACTTATTTGATGCTCTGTACTCCTGTAATTTGTTGTCTCTCTCTTAATTTTCGTTACCTTTAATTATTTACACTATTATAAGTTTATATTATATTGCCCTAAAGAATGATTGTATTTAAACCGAAACTAGTTAACACACGTATAACAATACAGTGGTTTAAAATAAAATACATTATTACTTAAATTAAATTCTAATTAATCATTCAAACATTTACTCTTATTTTTATACAAATAAACACACATTTGTCTAAACTCTACACATCTGTCCCAGTGATGAACACAGCCAAGCTAACCGGAACGTTAATGCAAGAAGGAAGAGGACGCTCTTCCCGCCCTAACACACAAAAAAGATTCAAAAACAGCTTAAGGATTACTCGTTTCAAGCTGCAAAGACCGCGATTTTTCACAATCATAATAGGTGTGGTAACACCATTTTAGAAAACAGCGTCGTCACTAGATATTTTTGAGCCATTTGCATTCGCTTTGGTTCGGATTCTTTGTGCCTATTTTGTATTTAGGTCCATGTAAGGTCAACTGGTTACATGAATAATACATGGCGTACTCGAAGTCTTAAAAGAGATGCTTTGTGCGGCCCAAATTCAACATTTTCATAACAATACGGAGCGACGAGGAGATTCGATACCCTCTGTATTGTATTGTGTTCTGAGGTGACGATGCGATTCTGTTTTCTCTTCTTATTTCGTGCTCGTGTAATACACATGCCAACGATGTGTTCTTGAACAACGACGTACTCTACTATTCACCTTAAAACATTCACAAACGCTATATATTTATTTTATTATCATTACATGGTTACAAACAATTTTTAAATAAAATAACACAACAGTAAGGACATTTGTTTTAATAATTGTAATATTTTAAAATGTGTGCAAGTGTTACTATCTTTTGTTCGGTCAATATTAGTTCCTACCTCTAGCTATGGAGATTGTATGTTCTAAGAAACCAAATACATTCGCCACGCGAAGTGTCTCACCTGTATATGTTTACATGAGGTTATAAAATATAAATCTATAGTATTGAAGATGAAGGATAGTCGATAGATATTGCATACAGTAAGAGGGAGGCAAAGAAAATAAAATAGAAAAACCAAACGGTATTGAAGTTTCACTGCAGCTAATATTTTGGTAGGTACTTTACAGCCTGATTATAAAAGTATCAGAGACTATTGTAAATGCAAATGATTAGAAGATTTTACAAGTTAATAAACAATGTGTCACAAAAAACAAAAATGTTAAATAATATTATGCTGTCGAGTAAGAAAAAAACTGCAGGCAGAAATACAAACCCTTCTATAATTAATCAAATAAACTAGCTGCGCGACATATTCTGTTTTTGTTTAAATATTGTTTCTTTATTAAATGTTCTATTAATACTTATGCAACTTAAATTTTTATGATAACTAATACAAAATTTCACACTTTTTTCCACTGTTTCCAAAAACAATTGTTAACTGTTTACAAAAACAGTGGAAAAACGTTTTTTTATTTATTTTTATTATTAATCATTGAAATATAATTCCACCACAAATCAACATTTGCGAAAATAGTTATATTCTTGCACAAAATACTAAAATTATACAAAACACTTCTCAATACACCATTAATAAAAATAAATACAAAAATAAATCTTAATACTCTCAAATACAAAAAAAAGTTTAATGCACTATTGTAAACATTTAACTATTTCAATTCAAAGGAATAAAATAAAACGAAGAATACCATAATTAATGCCATGGCTTCCTTGAAGGAGTCCCCCTTGATAGCACTTAGGGGACAGGGACCTTTTAATATTCTCCATAAACGTTTTTTGCATACTTTTATAATTTTAATCACTGTTATTTATGGAATTATATTTTGAGATTGTATTCATTGCATTATCCCCACGTAAATTCTGGAATTTCTGCTGAGTTTATTACGTTTTTTAATTACTTCTTACGTTTGTCTCGAATCATGACCTCAAAATACACAGCTGTTTTCCATTACGTTTACCACCAACAGATCTGTTGTTTAGTTTTAAACAAACATTTAAAAAATATACAGCTTACCCCCAGTTAACGAGCTTATTTATTTTCTCTCTGATGATTTACTATTCAACGTGATCAGATTATTTATAAATTCATCTAAATATAAAATTTTGTTAATGGTTTTAAACGGCAATTGAAGTAACCCTGCGCATTATTTTCTAGAATGTTGTATTTTTTTTAATTTGAATTTTTTGTTTAACTTCTTGAGTATTCTCCTTTTATCGGTAAGAAAACGTTTTAAAAATAATCAATTAATCGTCTAGAGGTGATTGTTAGTACGGTGGGTAAGTCGTTCGGTTAGAAATCCGGCAGATAGAGTTTGAAACTCACAGTGAGTAGATACCGATTAAATCCCCTCTTGGAATGAGCTGTGCTCAGTAAGAAGGTATTTTCTCTAAGTCTTTTGGTTTGATAGTTTCTTTAAATAAATCACAATAACGAAAATGCGTTAGAAAACACCATTTCCTCAAATTCGATGATAATCTATTACTTATAATGACATCTTCTACAACGTCTTTAAAGTGATTTTTCACAAAAACCGCGCTATAAAAATCATCCAAATATTATTATTATTGTTGTCGATAAAAACAATTCTATTCATGATTTATTCAGAATGATTAAATAGTAAGTGTTTATTAAATTGTGTTTTTTTTGTATTACTTAGTCAGAATAAAACGGTTACCTTGCTATTGGATTAAATTGTATAAATATCTGACCAATCTGCTCAATTCATAAAAGAAACGTAGAAAGCCTGTACAATATTTCAAACAAAAATATAAACATAAAGTTAGCTACATGTTGCATGCTATATTTCCTTGTAGGTATCTAAAAATTCATTTGTTTACAACAGAACTTACATGTGTTTTTTTTTAACCAGCAGCTTGATTTACGTGTTAGATTACCCACAGTCTCGTTTCTCACGTTAGTGAGAGAACCACAGCTTTTTAATTACATTAATCGCGTGCTACTTACATATTCCATACAAACATAATGCATACTCACATTACGCGTAAGCATTGACATAGAATACACCATATGGAGCTTACGGTATAAAATATCACCCATGTGTGGTACCCACCATTCATTTTCCGTCGACTTTATAACGAACGATTCGTCAAAGTAAAACTTTCCACTTCTGAGAGTGTGTAATATATAATGATCTTATTAATGTTTCAGTTTTTCAGCTAATATTCCATTTTTTCGTATATTTTTTATAATAAATACCACTCCCCAACCGATTCCAACCGTCTGGAACCGGTAGAACCATGACATCCCCAATCCGGTATGTTGTGAGGTTGAAGGTAGTGGAGAAATTGATGAGGAAGAAAATGTTTGGGTTCTACCTAGCTTATCAGTTATGGTCACCAAACACGGCTAAAGCCATTTCACGCAACGTTTCGATTCTGAATGGTGGTCTTTCACCAAGGCAATACTTCGTAATACCACTCGTTTTTTTTAAATTTTGTTTTTAGTATGCCCTATTCACATTTGGAGTGAAAAAGCTCCAGGCGTCTCTTTTTTACCTATTACAACTGTCTAAAGAACATTGGTAAACTATTAAAGACAGTTTGTTGAGACTTTCACGGATTGAAGAAACCGCGCCAGAAGCTTTTTATCTTCCAATATGAACATGTTAGTACTTTAAACACATGTTATAATGTCTCAAAAGTTGCGCGGTGTTAATCTGACCATTTTTGTTGATCTCATATTGTGTTGTACGAGTCTGATTGGCATTAAAACTTGGCCATTTCAAAAAATATTGAAATAGATTTCTTTTAAATTCAACGTTAAATCAAAACTCACTGAATTTCTTACAAGCCAAAGTTTATCTGATATAGTCTGTTTCAATAAACTTAACATGGCAGGTCTCATATTGTATGTAAGAATAATTTAGTTGCAAGGAGTAACGCGTGTAGGTTTTTGTCATCACGTATTTGCATTGTGCATTGTTTCGCTGGCTTGCTGGCATTCAAATAAAGATTTCCGTTTCCGAGAAAAATGCATAGAAAAGCTAATCTGACTAGAGTGATAAATCTGACGAGTTTTTAACTAAAGTAAATTGAAGCAAAGTAAAATTGATTTCTGATTATTTTGTTCCAATTAATCACTATTGGTTTAATTTTTGTCAGAGCTAGCCCACATCACCTCAAATTTATAACATTATGTTATTTTATGCACTTTTGGAAAATTTTAATCTTTTTTATCCGCTTTAATGTTTTTATTCTTGACATTTAACCCATAAATCTGAACTCTATAAAATGTATCGACTTAACTGTTTTACCGGTTAGAAGCTGGGTGGACAAACACGTCGGATTACCCGCCCGGGCGTCCTCCATCATTGCACAAGCAACATTTTCCGCTTATTATGATGGCAGTTGAAGTTTTAAAAATATTCTCATATTATTCGTAACCTGGAAATGTTGTTGAAAAAAACTGTACGTTTGTTTAATCTGTGTGACAAGTTTAATAGATAACTCCCTAGTTTTGTAAATCGCAATTCATGTAAACATTTTCCTTGTTTTATTAGCAGTATTATTTCACCAAACGCAATAAATCAAGCTTAATTGCTTCATCATCTGAATGCATCTATTACAATTAAGGCAATAAAATCATCAAGGTGTAATAATGTATGTATGGCAGAAGGAACTCCCCCGTCCTCACAACACAGCCTTCAGCCGCTAGGGGAAGGTGAGTTGTAAATTACATCCCCCGATACGGCAGGCGGGCTACGGGGGTATTAAAGACAAGACACAGGGGTAAATAGTCCGGGAGGATAGGGGTGGACCGGAAAGCACCATTTTCTTATTTTTTCTGTTTTCCGTACGTAAAATTAGAACATGTTCAAAGTATTTCAAAGACTCGAATAATAACAATGAAACTTGACTAATTTATGTGACGTAATTTTTTTGAAAAATCACCTAAGAAATATAACTAAAATCACCTTAAAAATTCTTGAAACGCCTTTATTAGATTTAAATATGATATCATCGAAATAACTTATACTATTACTATAATTATAAAAGAAAAAAACGCTTATTATATTTAAATACTAACTTATGGTCAATTATATTTTTTACGTATTGGCTGTTAAAAGTTTTCGACTTTTTGTTTAACAGTAGATCGAGAATTCGCGGACTAATATATTCAATTATTTCAAAACATCTATTGAGTATTATGTTCACACAAATAAATACGCATCATATAAACAAATTAAAAAAATTACGTAAATCAAAAAACACAATCTTTTATATTTATTAATTAAAGAAATTTACGGATGCGGCATAATTACTTCCCCGCAATAGCAATCTAGGCAATGATAAGTACATAATATGGTAGTTCTTTTCAGATTAAATACACTGAAAAATAACCCGATTTCTATTATTGCACTATCGATTACACATGCACCATTAAAAAAATGATACAGGAATACCAAGTTAGTAAAAAAATCCTTCTATCTAACAATTCAGCAGATAATTATAATCTAACGAATTTACTGGAATACCCATTTTAAGGCTAAAAATAATATTATACGAGTGAATTTAGATACGTATCGGCCAGCCTAGTAATAGCTGTGCAAATGAAGGCAATTCCGCTATCCATTTATGGATATGACCTTCTGAAAAGATTATTTTTAAGTTAGGCACTGAATCCTGTCTTTTTATCATTCTCAAGCTGCACTTCAAATAGCCACGTAGAAGTTTACTTTAGCTACTTTCTCGATTTTACCTCGAGATTTTAGCTTAAAAGTTGCTCGGAAAACCATAATAAAACGATGGAATCGCACATTATACTCAAGTAATATTATTTAGTTTAACTTTTACTTTTCGTATTCATCATATTGAATCCGTACAAAATCGCTTCTTACGCGTAATTGCATGGAGATTAGGTTGAAAAAGAGGCGATTATTCATATTATGATAAAATTGAACAGACATTAAACATTTCTTCATTACAAAAACGTAGGAAATTTTTTGATTTAATTTGCGTTTTCAAAATTATCAATTGTATTGTTGACTCAAAGTTCCTTGGCGTAGACTCAGAAACAATGAATTGCTGTTCCTCAATCATCACTCTACTAATTATGGTTATCATTTTCCACTGTCCAGAATGTCGAGACATGTTAATTCAAGCCGTGGTCTTAAATTTTTTAGTAACAATGTAAATTATTTTTTGTCATTCTTTACGTCTACCAAAACCTTGTTCAGGCTTTGACTTTAATGTTCTTTCAGATGTATATTTTTGTAATTGCTTCATTTAAATATAATGTATGTGACGTTTTTTTCTCTGCTGCTCTTTTTTCCCCATTTCGTGTTATGTTTATTATTGTAATTGGACAATGGTCCGCTAGTATATAAATTAATAAATAACTATCGCAACTTTTGAAAAAAATGGAGAGAAAACTAAACGAAGAAGGTTAAAGTATCAGACATCGGAAAACGCCGATAGTTAATTTAGCAAGTCCGCCCCAGGAAGGGCTGAGAAAGATGAGAGGGCTTTTTGTTCGAGCTACAACAATTAGTTTACACAACAATAGTCGACACAGCTGCCTGAATACCGAGTAGTGGCTGTCAGCTCCGCAGCCAGAGCGCGGAGGTATGTGGAGGGCCGCGATTATAATTATCATCAAGGGCCCTGCGTCGGAATAAGGCCCCGCAGTTATTCGGGTTGACCCGCGCCATAAATCGACTAAAGGTGGTTAGTGTATCTTAGGCGGCACATTATAATAGAGTGAGGTAGCCTGCGACCGCAAAATGCCGGTACATGAACTTTAATTTTCCCCACATAATGGGCTTATTGAAACAGAGGTATTCAATACCGTTATAAACCCACCCTTCATCATTATCTGCCTAACTTTGTGGTACACACTCTGTAAGAGTGGTATTGATTATAACTTGTAACGTTAGATACAGGTGTTGGTGTGTTGGCTTTCAGATTCCCTTAGAAGTACGTAGAAAACCATAAAAATGGTATTTCTAATAAAGAAAGAGTTCAGTGCCACAGTATGGTGGTTCCCCTTAAACTAGAGTTTCACTACGTTGAATGAAGACATTGCGTGGCTAGGTTGACTTAATATAAATTGTTGTTGATTGCACGGATTGGGAACAATTAACACATACGAAAAAAGGTAGAGGTATTCTTAGAAAAATAGTTTTAGTCTCTTTACCTACAACTGAAGTGTGGTATTAGATTATTTAACCCGTAATCATAAGCTCGAGTGATGTACAATATTTAAATCGCATTATTTATTTTTTCCATTAAAATTAAATAGTCTAATGTAGGTAACATATTTATTGATAAAAGGAAGAAATAATTTAACGAAATTAATTTATGACTTAATTGGCAGAGTGTTACTCCCGGATAAAGTAGAGGTTCCGAATTCGAGTCTCGCTCATGACCAATGCTCTTTTAGGTTTCTGGCTTTTTTCTGTTTCATGTTTGTGTTTTAGATTATTGATATTTAACAATAAGTAAGCATTAATACTTTAAAGTTAATACCATTTTTTAATATATTGTGCGGGTTTATGCGATATGTACTCGTATATACGGAGGGAAAACAGTATATGGTATAAAATAAGAAAACAGTGAGAAAACAAAAGAAAAACATTTAAATTATAACAAAGGAACAGAGAAAAAGGACAGATAATATGAATTGAAAGAAGCAAAACGACAACTGAGAAGGTGATTAAGAAATAAAGAGAAATTTTATGAGTTTAGAGGAAATATATCGAACATTGATTTTATTGATTTTTTCGTTTTTGTAAAAATCAATAAAAATAATTAATGTATTTTTTTAGTAGAAACTTGGTTGTTCTGTAATACCTCTAATTATACTATATTTTCAATATTTTTAAACATCTGGGACTTACCTTGACAATAAACAAACACGTGTCTAGTGGGAGTTTTGGCCGATGCCGATGCGAGTTGACTGTGGACAATTTGCTGCGTGTTTTGTTTAGAAAAGAAGGCGAAATTTTAATTTGATCGGTCCGTAGCTGAGTGGAAAAACGCGTCGGATTCCCACCCGGGCGTCGTGGATTCAATTCGTCTGCTGGCTAAGTCCTCCATCATTGCACAAGCAACATTTTCCGCTTATTATGATGGCAGTAGGAGTTTTTCAAAAATTTTCAGTTTTTTCATAACCCGGGAATGTTTGTCTTTCTTTGAAAAAAAAAAACAAATTGGGTATTTATTTATCACAATATTATGTACAGTAAGTTTTTGTTTTGTACAAACCATACGACCGTGATACGTTCGTGATACGTTTGGGATACGTTTGTGATACGTTTGCGATACGTTCGTGATACGTAGCAATCGAACATTTAAAAAACTTGATGATACGAGTCATTTTAGCTGCGAATATTTTTGGAGATTTCTGGTTATAGTATCTTGCATGTACCACCCAACCTAACCACCGTGGAAAAAAAACAAAAATATTGTATCGGACGCTTTGAGCCTCCACCGGCTGCTCATTAGAGTGATAATAAATAATTAAATATGTTTTAGCATTAAGTGTAAATAATAATGTTAAAATTTCATGTTTTGTTGTTCCCGAGCAAATACTGCCCGGGAGCTATGTTTACGCCGCTTGGCCGGACTCATCTGACGTGCCTAGCGGCGGGGTACGCGCTATATACGTCCCACTCCACAACGATCAGAGGCTAAGCGATACAACAAGCTAGCTCCGACCCTTCCCAAAGACGGCCCAATTTACTAGGACTGGTAGTATTTACGCCGTATCCCCTCTCTAGCGCCCGGAGGCTGGCCGTCTCGGACAATGGACCGATCCGTAGCCAATGAGCGCTAGGCAGAGATTCGGCGTATTTTAAAATCTTATTGTTGCGTAATTATGGTTAGGTATTAATTTGTTAACTAGATTGGCGGGAATTCAGTCATCGGTACGATAAATAAAAGTACACAGATCTGACGGCTGAATTCCCTACTACATAATTGTATAAGATAAAATGTTGTGATTATGTTAATTAAGTAGTTATAAGACAAAACATGTACCACCACCCCTTATGTAACCCCCCTAGTAATTTGTAAATTGTAAAACTTTGAGATTAATAAAAATGCTGGGAAGAAGTGGTTTATTGGAAACGAAAGGTCATAAAGAGAGCTGATGTTGGTATATTTTGCCTTCCCGCTAGAAAAATGCTAGCGGGAGCTACGAGCTCTCAAAGAGGAGAACTCGCAAGAAACCGGGCGTTTTGAGCGCCCGAATCCCGGGTCCAGCGGATGCTGGGCCGGGGATATAAATACAGGGCCCAAACCGGTCCAAAGTAGAATACTCCCAGCATCTCTACCGACATCATCTCTCCTGACTCTACGCTTCTGACCGCTTCTTCCCGCCTGGACTCTACAACTTCGTTTGACTGCTTTTCCCTGGACCATCCGCCTTCTCCCGCCTTTGGAACTTCGACTTGCCGCAACCGACCCAGGCCCGCTTCGCTGATTGACTTGAAGAAACTGGCCCCTCAAAATTTATAGTCAATGTGCTGACAAAACGTCTGGTACAAATATTGTTGTGTTAAAAGTATTTTATTTAGTACCAAACATTAGCATTTACCTATGTTTATCCGATAGTTCGTACTACAACCCTTCACTACGGATATCTCCCACACCGCTTGCGCCTATTTATTTGGCGTCGGAAAGGCAATAAAATAATTCACATCTAAATTATTGCCATGCGTGTTAATTCTAATTTACCGCGCACCTAAATCTTGGCGAATCTTTTACCTCCCTCGTGAGGGTGGAAACATTAACGAACTAAGCCGAGATTTAACGCAATTCGTCATGCATGCATATTTTCATACCACATTATTTTGATAAAGTGCTTAAAATGCGGCAAAGACTTGCCACATTCAAGTCGTATGTGAGTGTTTCCCCTCTAATGAAAATACTCTCGAATATGTGCTGAACCTTGAGAATTTAGAAAGAGTCGAAATCATTTTTTTTGATTTTAAATACATAAATAATTGAAAACTTATTTGCTGTACACAAAAAAAAATCTGTTCAAAAGGTTTAACTTAAAAGGTTTTATATTTTCGTAGAAAGCAATCAATGTGGTTTGACATATTTGAAGAAATGAAAAACATAACTTTTGTAAGTCCACGAATAATATATTTCATGACCAATCTTTTCTGTATCTTTCCTTTTGTTCTTTTGTTACAATTTAAATGTTATTCTATGGTTTTTTCATGGTTTTGTTATTTTATTTTTTGTTCTCCCTCTGTATGTTTATTTAACCGCAAACTTTAAATTTTTGTTTAGTTTGATTTTATACCTTGATGATGCTTAGGCTAAGCCATACCGGTCGGTCAAAAAATTAAAATAAAATAATATTCGTGGTCTTATACAAAGTTATTTCTTCATACCTTTTATTTTAAACTTACCTGGAAAACTACACGAACAAAATAAAAAATTGTTAATTATTATTAGAAAAAATAAAACGCTTTAAAGTGAACAAATATAGATGATAACTTCGAAATATAAAGGACGCGTAAAAAAATAGGTACATCTGTGATAAGTGGGTATGAAAAAATAATATACTTGTATTTTAAATTTGATCAGACCATTATATGTTTTGTGATAAGTTTTAATTAATCTTCTATATCCATTTATTGTTCCTTTCTGGAAGATGACTTTGTTTGTTATGGCTGTTTCACTGGATGTCTCCCCCTAGAAAGGCACTCAGTATTTTCAGTATAAGTCGTTCTTCAGGTATTCTTAGTACGTGGCCAATACACTTCAAAAGCGACGTATCTAGCGATAGGAAAAAAATCAAAATTTTGTGAACGCTTCACGAACTACAAGGTATTTCAAACTAGGGTGAACTTCAATTGAACTAATATTTAAATCGCTCAATTCGCACCGAAGTAGGTAGTGTAGCGTGTGATGTAGGACCTATGAACTCGAGCGACTGCTACATCGTTCGTTTATGTAATCAGTTCGCAGTTCATGTATTGCTTCACGAACTTCAGACTACAAAAATGGGTGGCGATTTGTCAGAAGAGTAAATTTTAAGTACTACAATTGAAGCATTCCCCCCGTGAAAAATATGTGATGTGTGAACTGCCGCAAATGAAGTGGTTCTTCGTAGTAGTTCGTACAGAGCGGTTGCATCGCTAGACGTGTCTATCAAGAGGAGCAAGGGTTAATTTCACATCATCCAGTTCCTTATTCGATCCTATTATTCTAAGGCAGTCGACTCTCAGATCAGCAAAGTCATCGGCCATCGGAAGGCTGATAGACCCCAAACGCAATCCCAATACTATGTTTGGAGATCGCGCTGCAGGAGTATCGGGGCCGAAGGCTTGGGATAAACTCCCTCCGGAACTAAGATGTATAACGAGCCCAACAGAATTTCGGTCCAAACTGAAAACTTACCTTTTCAGACTCTCATAACCTAAAATTCATTAAAAGAATCTTAACATAATCTGTCTCTGGACGAATCAACTTTAGATATACAATTTTTAACCAAATCTTGTACTGTACGACAAATTCAGAAAGTCCATTTTTTAATTTCGCTCCCATGCCCTAAATCGAAAAAAAAACATAATTATAATTTTAAGTCAATAAGTGTGTCTATCTGATGGGACCTGCCAGGTAAGTATGTTTCTGTATATTTTCTTATTTTAACTAGGAATTAATATCTGATAATAGAAAATAAGATCTATACAGGGCCCTTGAGGTGATTTTTTATAAAAACGGCGCTATACAAATCATTCAAATATTTTTATTATTATTATCATTCTGCAACTCCTCTAAAAAATATCAAATATCTTTCATATCACCTGTGGCTTGAAATAAAATACTTTAAAAGACGTTTAAAAATACATACTTAAATTCTTTACAGGAATACTCGTAGGTTTCAAACGCACTTCATCCTCAAGCGACAGATAATTCTTTTCCCATCCAGTTCCTTCTCGGGTCGGAGATCCGTTAGCACTCATTGAAGACGTGTTCGCTACAAAGATATATTGAAAAGACTTCGTGATTCCAGGACTTTCCTCTTATTTCCCAACACGGGTCGACTTCGCAATTTCTAACACCTTCTATCACAATGTCCCGGTAATGGGCGCACTTCTTGCACTGGTAAATTGATTGCTGCAGTCGCATTCGAGCGGAATTGCTATTGCAATTTAATTTTCCTGGGTTTTCAACCTCTCCGGGTATTCGCTAGTTTCTGTGCAGCACGTAACACTGCAAATAAGGTTCATCTTGGGCGAGGTCTTAGTCTGGATCGTGCTGCATATTTACTTCGCCTATTGTCAGTAGAACCTTACTCAAGCTAATTGAATTAAGGTCTATCTCTCATGAAGGTACTTTTTTTTTAAAGTCTTGAATGGAAACCTAGTTCCTTGAATCTGAAATAAATATTAAAATAATATCAATACACATTTGCTTTAAGTCACCCAAAAATACACACTTTTTGGCTTCCTTAATACAAGCAATACTACACATTATTTATCTGTTAATTTCATACAAGTAGTTACATAAGTAATATTTTTCATATTTCTTAGGCAAATGTCTAAGGTTTCCAGAGAATACAATTTTTTATACAGTAATCTTTTAAATTATTTATAAAATCCATACTAGAATTTTAATTAAAACGTTCTAAAATGGCTGGGCAGGTTCTCAAATTGCAATTTTTACTCTCATTGCAGTACGTTTTTTAAGAATTTAAAAGATTGCTGTTCAAAAATTCTATTCAATGGAAATCTTAGACATTTTCCTAACTGCCCGTGTAAAATTACAGATAAAAATCATGTGCAGGACTACTCGTATAAGAATGCTACAAAATGACACTAAGCGCAATTTTGGGTGCTGAGCCTTGAATGAGGTTGTTTAAAAAGTTGTCACAATGAAGAGAAGTCGAATTTCTAAAAATAATCAAACAATTTTATAAGATAGTGAAAGTGATGTGAATAATCAAAATATTTGAATTACAAAAATATCCAATTCTAAAACAAACAAGTAATTTTTATATATTTAGTTTCTGTGTTATGGACTTAGGACTTTGAATTGGTTTGAACTTGTTATGGAATTAGGCCATTATCAAACTGTGATTGGGCCACATGGGAATGAATTATTTATATGATTTCGGTTTGCTGTTAAGTTACTAATTTCGGTAAAAACCGAATTACCATGAAATTATTGTGAGGTAACTTTAAATCTGTTTTCCCCCATTTAATGATTACTAAAAGCAGTTACGAAATGTGTTTGATGTTTAGAAGCAATTACTTTGTGATGTTTGACCTTGATTTGAATATTTGTATTTCGACACTACGATTTTTATCAATTGAAAAAAATGCAAGTTTCTGTAAAAAAATTAGAAATATACCAAAATCATTTTGACACCCCACTTTTGCCCGATTGAAATTTATTTTGGCATTGTATCGACCTAATATCCTCCATTAATATTTAAATTTATATTTTTCTTTTGAATATATCTTTATTTTTCTTTATTATTATCATTGTGTCTAATGCAACTTTTATTTTATTATTATTATTACTATGTATTATCATCAATTACGGAAGGTATTGCATTGTACTACTCGTGCACACCTTCTGGAATAAAACTTTATTATTATTATTATTGTAATATCCATTTAATTTAATTGCTGTTTGGCAATTGGTTAAACGGAAAAAAACCTTAAATAAAATATTTTTCAACAAACAAAACGTTGCGGCTTCAGTTTCAACAACTTACAAAATGTGTTTACATTTCACGCTGGTGAACTGCTGTCTAACATATTAGAATTGCCTCGAAAGTCTATTTGTAATAATGACAATGCGAAGCTCTCTCAATTTGCAACGCATTTATTTTCCCACAAAGTAGCATTACTCCTCCGGGCGATAAATATCAAACAGGTCCTGTTGGTGGGAGCTGCAGTGAGCCGGGATTAGGGTACGTTTCAGGGTAAATCCTCCGCGGCCACCGCAGAGGGTAGAACAACCCTTTGATCATATTACTGTAGAGTAGTGATACGGTGGAATTGTCGTGTGACCGTGTCCGTTAAGCTAAATGGCTGTTGCTATACTATATTGAGAGTAGTTCCTAATAGTTGTTCCAGACTGCAGCCTGTAGTGTGATGATTGCCCTGATGAAATGATGATCCCCTGATTTGATCGGTCAGTAGCTGAGTGGACAAACGCGTCCGATTCCCACCCGGGCGTCGTGGGCTCAATTCCTCCGCTCATCAACGTTTTGCAACAGCGTGAAATGTGACCTAACCACTAGGCCTAAGTTTGCTTGCTTCTTTCGCCTAAACACAGTCGTATATACAATGTTATTTTATGCGAGGATGTTGGGGATATCAAGGAATAAAATAAATATATGTTACAAAATTAAAAGTCTTGTCCCAAACAAAATTAACAAATAATACAGGTATCACTCCATATTATAATAATACAAATAATGCCAATCCAACTAATTGGTTAGTAGCTAAGTGAACAAATGCGTCGGATTCTTACCCGGACGTCGTGGATTCAAGTCGTCCAGCAAGTGCAATACAAGCAACATCTTCAACTTATTATGATGACAGTGGGAGTTTTTTTTTTTTTTTTAAATATTATCTGGTTATTCGTCACCCGGGAATGTTCGTCTTTCTTTTAAAAAGAAAAAAAAAGATAGCCAACCTCCTATAAGAGAAAAAAACAGAAGAAGGAATACGATTTTATTATATTGGCTCTGAGTTGAATCCAAATGTTACAGGTTAAAATACAAATGAAACATTTTATTTTTGCACCTCTTTATACGTGAAATGGTTTCAACTATGTATCGTGATCAGGTACTTTTCAACTCAACATTTATCATTCTTTTTCTCTTCTCCTAAATTGTGGATGGATACATTCTACGTTTCTGGCAGTTGCATGTCTTTTGCGTTACATTTATAAAACATATTAAAATCAAAAGTAATTCTAATCTGACGATTATGTTCAACCCAAAATTGTTATTTTTCAAGTAAAACGAATGTACGTATATAACCTATCCTCTAGAATTGCATCACTCATAGCAGAAACTCGCAGGTAGAGTAAGGGACAACCCTTCTCAGTATTCAGTGGGCTGTAGAGACTGTACGCTAGGCGTAATAGCTGTCCAGGGACCGAACTTGTTTTGAAGCTGCATTTTATGGGGCTCCATGCATTGCAAGTGGAATCTACTTGCATTTTTGCACCTCACGATCACTGTAACGATATTTATTCAAAGACCTTCTTGGATATTCATTTGAATTCTGAAAAGAGGTAGTTTTAATAAATAGTTTTTTTTTTTTGAGAAACTATGTTTTCAAACAACAGGGATCATTGTCATCATCACGGCTCTAGCAGCTTCCACTTGGCAACCCACGTGATCATGATTTTCTATATCAATTGATGGGATTCAGATTATCAACTATAGAATTTTTCCTTTATTAGTAAGTACGTACGTACGAGTGTAGACTTTTCAAATTTAGAACTCATGTTAGTTGAAATTATCAAATTTTCAAGAGAAAATTTTCAAATCCCTTCCTACTTAATAAAGTTCCCACCTTTAATATTCTTAAGCAGACATTAATTTATATTTGAAATGAGTGGATTAAAGCATATTTTTTTCTTAGGGAATTAAATTACATCATTATCTTTAAAAGACATGCTTTTTTACATAGGTACACATTTTTTGCAATTATTTGCGTCCAAGTTTCATGTTTTTACGCCTGAAATAAATAATGCTTAAAATATTTAACCCCTCTTAAATAAGCTATGAATTAGCCAACTGTCTTGAAAAATAAGTGGTCTTCAAAGTTAATGCGTAATGTTATCCCTTGCAAAATAACATCGTGCAGAATAATATGCCTTACAGATGACGAATGAGCGAATTCTCAGCCGCAAGTAATGTACCCATTTAACGCTGTACAACCGGAGTGGAGTAACAATTAAAGCCAATAAAATGATGCGTTTTGATACACAAGTTGATGATTGCGGTTGGAGGCCATTTTGTATTTTGTAACGGACATCCGCTCGGTTGGCAACAATGGCGAGAATTCTACGATAATTAATCAGGGGACGTATATAGCCGATACGCCATCGGTTCTAATAGATTTAGCGGGGCGGGGGGTAACATTCCGCAAATGTTTCGATACACGGAACCAAAGACAGCGAAACACGGAATCTAGTAGCTATTATGGACAGAGTACAATACACAAAGACAATGTTATTATATTGTTCAATTAGGAATTTCCATCGAAGTACGGTTAATCCCAAAAAAATTACATTATCCCTTTGCATAAGTCATTAGTAGTTACTACCCGGTTTCGCCTGGGCATCAGCGTAATTTTGAAGTGGTCGATAGCCCGGTAGGCATAAAATTGGCTAGCAGTTGGAGGAATCGAGTTCGAAACTCACAGAAGCTAACCGGCTAACTCAATTTTTAACCCAAGTTGAACCTGATATGGTTCGTGAAAGGGCATTTAGGTACCTACTCTTAATCTTGTTTGAAGATTGATGAATATGGAGCATGCACAATGGTGTTTCACAGCCAAACGAATAGTTCAAAGCTCTATAGGTCATGAAGGAAATTACATTTTTGGGCTGAAATCAGTTGCGTTCAAGCAAAAAGAACTGCAAATTTCAAAACACTCGAGTTCATCGTTCGTGAGTTTTTAGCATAAGAGGACCTTAAAAACTGTGGGCGTAAGAGTAAGATTTCATAGGTACTTAAATTAAATAAAAATGCAAGACAAAAAAAATTGCAATTTGAAAAAAGACGTAGATTTGATTGAATTGTTCATATTAAAAATATGGCGGCGGCATGCCGAACTAGGGTCGTATTTTATGCCTTTATTAAATTGAGGGGTGCCGTGAAATCTTCCCAAAGGAATATTTTAAATTTATTGCTATCTCTGAAAATTCTTTCTGACTTTATTTAAAAGTCCTCGCGACGATTTATCTTTTCAGTAAAATAAAATGACGTCCGAACGAGCACTTTAATGCACGAAAAAATTACACTTGTCGCTTTGTTTTATGCGCATCTATGTCCTGGGGCCTAGCGCGAAGCGCCAATCAATCGTTGATGATGTCGGTATTTTCGTTTTTCCTACGTTTTTTTAGATGTATGCAAATTATTTATCCCCACATCAAGTGAGATAAAAATAAATACATTTTACAATAGTAGAACGAAGCACATAAGATTACTATACACGTAATATATATGTATACTTAATATTCAATTTATATATATTTTTATTTTTTAAATACATACATATATATATATATATATATAGATATATATGAAATCTTATATATATATATATAGGTTTTTATATATGAAAATGCCAATATACTTTTTATATATTAAAAAGTTTTTGACCTTTGTAAAACACATTGTTTTAAGTACATGCAAGTTTTGTTTGTATTCGTTTCCAAGCAGATCGCCAACGAACAAACGTGCTTGATTTATTCGATGTGAACTGCCGTTTGTTCGTTGGCAATCTGCAGTCGGGCTCGGGAACTATATCGACGTTTCGAGCTAGGACCCCTGGAGCCATTTTTTAATTCATAAAAAGATAACTTTTCGAAATTTAAAAATAACATTGTTTTCATATTGCTAACCATAACAAGCTGAACATAACCCTCGAATTCCGTTGCTTTTATTTAGCAAAGGAGTTAATTAAATCCGTCAGCGATAATTAACTCTCTCGCCAGACGCAATAAGAATCTATTAATTCCTTCTAACAAACCAAACTGCGCCCATCAAAACAGCACTTTGCGAGTCGGTACCTACGTATTATGTGCAAATGCAACACGAGATTAATTCGCCCATAAAGCTGCATTTATTACCTAGAACGTGGCCCAAAAGAGCGCCAAGGGTATGATTCTCCTCTACTCTTTACTGTTCTTCTTCTTTCTTTCCTTTTTTCTTCCCAATCTTTTCCTTCTCGTCCCTTCTCCATTTCTTCCCCTCTCCTTCTATTACTTCTCCCCACCGTCGTAGGTCCGTGGGGTGTGTTAAAAGCGTATCAGTACGCCCAGGCGCATGTAGGAAATTTACTTAGCGTCAGGTAGAATTCGTGTGAAAGAATTTATAGTCATGACCGTCGCTTGCTCGAATTTTCTTATTACCGGTCTTTTACTTTTTTAGTGTACAACTTATCTAAGACCAGGTATAAACGTGTATGCAAATTTCTGCTTCTTATGAACGGAACAAGAAAACAAAACACAAACGAAATTCGAATTTTTCGCATGGTACAAAATGTACAGGGTGCATAAACATAAAATATTGTAAGAACAAAGAACTTGACTTGATTTTAATGTGTGTTACAATTTTTATTTAAATAACATGTAAAAAAGTTAATGAAATATATCATCGCTAGAAAGGCAAAAGGGCTTAAACGACAATTTGGTCAAAATTGAGTTAAATTGTTTTGATCAAATTTTTTCTGCATCGAACGCTCTCGTTTTATTCTGAAGACTTTTTTGGCCCTTCAGCCATCTAAAATATATTTACCATTTGGGAGAAAGCTTGACTCAAGCGACACAAGTTTGGGATTTTTTAAAGCTTTTTGTCGTTTTGGGTACCTCAGTGAAGGCATTGAGTTACCTGAGTAATGTTTTTTTTCAAAATCCAACCAAGTAGTTAGGAATTGTGAATTTTATTGTAAAACAAAAAAACTTTAAAGTGCTCTGGTATGAACTTCCTAAAATGGCACGCAGTCTTTTCGTCTTTCTGGCGTCGATATTATGATCTTTATGGAAATATATTCACACATCAGATTCAAGAGTAGTAATCACATAAAAAGTACAATAGGGTGAACCCGACCTTCCGCTTCCACTTCTTCATATCCTTCTCTCCCAAATACTTTCAACCTCACAATATACCACAATCGGAGATGCCATAGTCCCACGGGCTCCAGACCGTTGGTAGCAGTTGGGAATCTTCGGATATTCACTACAAATAATGGGGCGCCCTTGGGGTTTTTTTACAAAACCGGCGCTATACAAATTATCCAAGTATTATTATTATTATTCGAGTTTCGGGGCCGAAGGCTTGGAATAAACTCCCTCCGGAACTAAGATGTATAACGAGCCCAACAGAATTTCGGTCCAAACTGAAAACTTACCTTTTCAGACTCTCATATCATTAAATTCATTAAAAGAATCTCAACATAATCTGTCTCTCGACGAATCACCTTTAGATATGCAAATTTTAACCAAATCCTGTACTGTATGACAAATTCAGAAAGTCCATTCTTTTAATTTCGCTCCCATGCCCTAAATCGGAATAAAAAAATAATAATCATAATTTTAAGTTAATAATTGTGTCCATCTGATGGGACCTGCCAGGTAAGTATGTTCCTGTATATTTTCTTATTTAAACTAGGAATTAATATGTAACGATAGAAAGTAAGATCTGTACAGCGCCCTTGAGGTGATTTTTCACAAAAACGGCGCTATACAAATCGTCCAAATATTATTATTATTATTATTGATAAAAATAAAAGTTGTGTTTGTGATAAGGTGTATCGACATTTGTTTAGAAAGAATGTTTTCAATCTGGTGGGTTAATAATGTATGCCATGAAATGAGTTTACCTTTGAAAATCAGCAATTTATTTAGTTCGCGACGTTATTTAAATCTAAATCTAATCTTAATTTGATTGCATCTTAAATCGTTCATTTATACCTTTACAGCGGAAGAAATACGGCCCAGCCTTTTTAAATCCCAATAAAAAGGTGTGAAAGCTCCCCATTCGATGGGCGTAGGTATAAAAAGGCGAAAATACGTGCGAAGCAATTTGGCGAGTTTCCTCAATCGGTATGATTTATTTCACTTTTCGCTTTCTCCCAGGCGGGGAACAAGAATAACGGCAAACTTTTCAAATTGATACATTATTTATTGACGAACTTCCTATTGATATTATGGCATTAAGGGATGATTTAAACTTTTTCCAATTTAATTCTACCGCAATAATACACTTCCTGAGTGCAAGTCGGCACGCACCCGACTCCCCACCCCATGTGAGGGGCTGATAACTTTACTTTTTAACTAGTTTTCCGATTTCCGAAGAGTTCTTTTCTCCTTGCCGCGGCCGGTTTGGTTCAAACGCAGAAATTAGATCTCCTCATACCACTTAGGTTTATCAATTTTATAACCGGCGAACCTTCAATACCCACACACAACCTGCGTGATAGCATTATTAAGTTTAAAAAAGTTGTTGAATCAATAGAGAACTTTTTAAATATTAAATAACGGGTTTATTTTTATGATGGTCTCTGTAGCGCGATCGATTTCTTTTATAGCGCAGAAATGAACTCGACATTCTTCATTTTATGTACCTGTTTCTCAGTTGGTCAAAGCTTTTGGTCTCCTGCCATTTTGAATTCTGTCGACATAGCCAGCCCATCGCAACCTTTCTGACCTACAAAATCTAATAATAGTTTGACAAACAGTAAAATTTTCGAGTCCATCGTTCATTTTTAATCGATACCATTTTCTACGGTAAGTCTAAAAATAATTTCCATGACTCTGGTTTTAAGCACAACGTCTGACAATCTCAAATAAATGAAAATGAAACTAACTTTGTATAAGACCACAGATTTATTTTAATTTTTTATAACCTGCCGGTTTCCCCTAGCCTAAACATCATCGGGGTACAAATATAACTAAACAAAAAATACAATGTGTGCGGCTATGTATACGTACAGAGGGAGAACACAACATAAAATAAAATAAGAGAACAGTGAGAAAACAAAATAATAACATTTACATTATAACAAACGAACAGAGAGAAAGAGACAAATTATACGAAATGAAAGATGCAAAACGTCACCTGAGAACGTGATAAAATAATAATGAGAAATTTTATGAGTTTACGGGAAATATACTTAATATTGGACTACTGGACAAATTTAACTGATTATTGAGAATATGACCATTCATTTTAATGGCTTTCTTTATTTCTAGTGCTTCTAAATTATTTTATCTGTTGTCACGACCATTTTTATAGAGAGTATGAGGACCGATGGTCTTATACAAAGTAATTATTTAATTTTCATTAAATATGTCAAACAACAAAGAGATTGCTTTCTACGAAAATATTATCCCAAATAACTTTTGACTTTATTGTTCATTCAGATGTGACCAGGTAGAGATTATTTTTCGTATTTTCAACCCTAGCAAATATTTACGGGTATGGAATCATTTATTTACAAATTGCCAGTTATATATAATCTTAAATAGTGACTTATGCAGAAATTCATAAAAAAATGGTATTTTATTTGGTTTTGAAAATTTTTTTTTCCAAAACGTTTCCTGATCTTTTTGCACAACCATCAATACATCCCGGTTTAGCATTCCAGTCATCACACTGTATCGCAATTCCTCTATCGGCGCCATCAGTCACATTGTCAGCCAACAGCACGCAGATCGTAGTTTGTATTCCGCCGTTGTGAGCATTTCCTGGAGATGTATTTACTTTTCATCCCGACATAGAAAAACATGGTCCACAGGGAGCCGCTCTGATCCTATACATAGATACTGAGGATAGTGCGGATATACTATCTCACACTTTAGGCAATCTATGATTACAATAAATTCAAATTTGAACGCTGTCGGTACGATTGAACACCCAAACATGGTGATTTAATACGTCTTTTTGTTTATGACTTTTTGCGTTTTGTACAAGTATTTAATGCTTGTTATATTTGTGTTTATTTCACTATTTGTGGAAGGGACTTTGATCGGGTATGTGAAGTCTTTAGACATGCTATGTTGCTTTAGCTGTGTTTGTTAAATAGGTTTAAGTTATTGGTTGTAAGTTAAAGGCGGTGGGTAGTGAACTAAAAAAAGATTTTGCGAATGATTTGACTGAATCTAAAGCTCTGCACGTAATTTACTTACAAAACAAGTCAATTTATAAACTATTTTAAAATTCAGATATATTTTTGTATTACTATTATTATTATCAACAGCAAAAAATAATAAATCTACAAATGTTTCGAATTCCTTTATATAAGACACTATAATTTTTTGTAGGCCTCTGGCAAACCTAAAAATAGTACTTCAGAATTTGATGAAAAATAAAAGGCCGAAAATATAAACTTTTTTCTGACAGTGTTTTTACGTGATAAATACAGGTATATTCCAGATTTTTATACGGCGTTTCAAAGACTGGAAAAGCTTTATATAATTATGGCCATTTCGTATAAATAAATATTTTTGCCTAGAAAATATAATTAAATAAATATTTTCATTCTTAGTCAACAAACAAATAGTTACCAGCCAGTTATTTAAAAAAAACCTTCAAATTTACGTAATAATATATCAGGTACCTACTTGATCATTATTTTTAATTGTTTGAATAAACCTACCCTTGTTCGTTTCAAAATCAGTCATCTCGTTTTATCTGTTGCGTATCCAATTCCCAAGCGTTGCATTAGACGCTAAGAAATAATTAACATTTGAAAGAACATTACTTTTGCAAAATTTCTCCCGGCTTCTTAAAATGCCATCGGCGTTGGCTTTTAAGGCTAATAAATTATGGATTGCAAGGGTTGAAATTCCGCAATAAGCTTCGTTACAGTGAATAAATAGGCGATACTGAATTATTTACTAAGCGGATGTAGAAACAGGAGAAACACGCCATAAAATATAATAAGGGAGCATGCGATAATTCTACCCTCCTCTCGATGAGATTTTATTGTTGTCTTTATCACTAATACTTTTTATTTTTTCTCTTTTGCAGGTAAGCAGCACTCAAATCATCAGAATCTTCAAATGAAAGGTATTCCCTAACCACCCATTTCTGACTTAATAATCTTAAAATAATGTATGTTTTTACTTTTACTACGTTTAACAACATCTTGACATAACTACCCTCTTGAGACCTTAGACTTAACAAGGCATGAAACGTTAATCTAAGTCTAAAGACAAACACTTTGCAATTTACCAATAATAAAATAGAAGACCCTTAGATTTTCTGTATGTTGATAATTTTTTGATGACTTAGTCATTTTGTAAAAAATTTTAAAAACCTAATATGATTTAAATGGTTCCAATTTTGAAGTGATATTTTAGCAAATAACTGATCTATTTACTATTTAAAAATATGGTTAGTTTAAAAAAATAACATTTGTTAAGGTAAGGACAAAAAAAAAGTACACAATAAACACTAAGTTTTTTTCTTATTTTATTCAACGACTTTTAATAATAATTTTATGTGAATATTTATATTCAATGGCTCACGATGGAAATCAATTTCTAGTAACCAATCCACTTGAAGTAACTTGTCAACGAGACATAAGGATTATCTAACTAAATAACCGTCAACACCGTTTCCCCGCAAGGGTAGACAGAGAGGGCGGACCGCCATATAACTCTGTCTTGGCACACATTTCTTGCTTCATTCACGTTCATACACCGTATCATACATACCCTTCTGTTATTTTGATTCTGTTATCTTCCTCGGGCGTCTCCGACTTCTTTTTCCATTCACTTTCGCGTCATATATTCTTTTTTCATTAATTTATTCGTTAATTCGCTCTACATGCCCAAACCATTTAAGCGTCTTTTTCTTGATCCTGATTCATTACGCTTACATCAGTCTTGCATTCTCTCATAAAATCTATGACATAAGGACGAAATAAATAATTAGGTTACATTTGATGGCCTGCATGGTCGAGTGGTAAGACGCTCGAATACGAATCCAGAGGTTGCGGGTTCGAACCCGGCGCAAATAATTTTTATTTAATTGATATGTGTCATAATACATTAAATTGCTATTAAATAAAATAGAGTATATTTAACTTTATTCGTATTGGGTGACCAGATTTAAGTAGTTAGATACTTCCCAACCTTCTCCTTCCTCATCTCTTTCCTCCACCCCACTACCTTAAGCCTCATAACATACCGCTATTGGGGATGCCATAGTCTCACTGCTCTAGACGGTTGGGAGCAGTTGAGTCTCTTGTGCGGTATTCACGTAAAAAAAAAACAATTATACTCACTGAATTGAGACATTGTTAAGGATTATTATAATTCTTGTCCTTTATGTAATTTTTATAAATAGGTTATTTTTCGTAGAACAAGACAATTTTTTGTCTTTATCAATGCTTCGGGCCTGAGATGGCTTCTTCGTTTGTTTCCTACGAGTTTATCGAGGATGGTATCTTTTCCGGAACATACGTAAAGGCACGTTCCTGAAAATATTCAAACTTTTGGCCGTGTTTTGAACTTTATCCAATAAAGCATATTTGTATCTGTGGTGTTATTTGTTTGTTTCGTATCCGGAAACAATCGCTTAATAAACCCTGACGGCGCTGCATGTGTGAAAGCCTCCCCGCTTGCATTCTGCGGTCCCCCATTGTTTTCGTTGCGAAAATATATGAAGATAAATGGCGGACCCGAGGATACGTTGGCTCCCGTAAGCCGCCCCGCACCCAGGACCGAAACGATCATTTATGGGACTTTGAATATGTATACTTTTTACGAGTTCTTGTAAAGAAGCAGAATTTTTTTCAGCACATTGTAAATTCATTTATGCACTAAATGAGGTCTCAGATATTTAAAAAGGAAATACCTGGCAACGTTGCATGTATTGAATGTGTTTTTTCGTGTGAGATTTTTTTTTGGAATGTCTTTGCGTATATACAGGGTAAAACATTACCTCCATAGCGCCCTTGGGGCATTCCATAAAATTAGTGCGGTAAAAATGTCACGTTTTACTAAAATGTTCGTTAAAGCAGTTTTATGATCACTTTTAATAATTAGACTAATTTAATCAAATATTTTATTTTGCGCAGTTGTGTTTTTTTGGACTTATTTATGTATTTATAAACTAACGGACTATTGTCCACTTACAAAAAAAAATCCATAACACGGAATGGGGAAAAAAGAGTAACAGAGAAAGAACAGCACATACACAATATGAAATGAAAGCAATGACAAAAATAGGACCAAATATACATTAGAAAGAACATCCAAGTCAAAGCCAAGGTCAAGTCAAAGTTTTGGTAGAGTCGTAAAGAACGATAAAAAAATCATTTAGATTAACTTAATTTATCAGAATTTTTCAATATCGTGGCTTGAGGTTAACAAGTCTCGACATTTTGGACAGTGGAGAATGATACCCATAACTTGTAAAGTGATTATTTAAGAACCGAAATTCATTGTTTCTAAGTCTATGGCAAGGAATGTTGAACTGGATATGTTACAACAATGGTGAGTCGATAATGCAAACTAATAATTTTGAAAACGCAAATTAAATCAAAATCTTTTCTACGCTTTTCTTTTGAAGAAATTTTCAATGTTTGTTTGATTTTACCATATGAATAATCGCCTCTTTCCCTAATTTCCATGCAATTCCACGTACTTACGATTTCTGAAAAAAAAACTGTCTTTGTCAGGAATATTACTTCGACATTCTACATTTCAGAGTGGTATATACTCTAAGTATCATGTTATCTTCCCAACCTTTCTCTTTCTCATTTCCTACCCCTCCCCACTACCCTACCTTTAGCCTCACAACATATACCAATTGGGGACGTCATAGTCCTACTGGCTCTAGACGGTTGGGAGCAGTTGTATTTACCATAAAACAAAAACAAACAAAAAGGTAATAGCTCGTGGTCATTGGAGGAGTGTATGTATACCATAAAACTAAAAATAAACTAACAAAAGTAATAAAAGACTCGACGGAGTTCAGAGCCAAACTCAAAACTCATTTTTCAGAAAATCATATCCATAATCAAGATGTAACAAGCCCAATAGAACCAAGAAAACTTTTCAGACTCTCATTCCTTAAATTCATTAGAAGATTATCACATTATCTGTTTTCACTACGAAAAGTTAAAAATACCTCCGATATACTTTATCTTAAATTTGCCTTCATGCCCTAAAAAATTAAAAAAAAATTAAAATAAAAAATAAAAATAAAAATAAAAATAAAAATAAATAAAAAATAAATAAACAAAATAAAATAAAATAAAAATAAAAATTTAAGTTATTCTAAATTTTAGGTTATTATGATATGATTGTGTCCTGCCAGAAGTGACCTGCCAGGTAAGTATGTTGCTGTATATTTATATGAACTAAAATTAATATTGTAGAAATTCGTTTGAAGCGCCCGATTTTTTCACAAAAACGGCGCTATACAAATTATCAAATATTATTGTAAATACAGAGTATTGTACCCGCCATGCCGCTGAAAAAAACAATATTTTATTATTATTAGGATGTACTAATATTGAACATAATATGTATATACCTATCTAAAAGTTATATAATTAATTTTAAAAATGCTAACATCCTATATAATTGTTGTTTAGAGTTAGTCTAAAAGAAGCATCTGTTCAGAACACTTTTACAATCAAGCTAGATCTAACAGAATTTAGCCGACATTAAAATATATGTTTTACTCCTTAGTTCCTTGTGGGAATTTCACCCTTAATCTATTGCCCGTCTCCGCTAATCCGCCCCTGATCTCCGACTTACAAAGCCATACATCTCTCTGCACCCGGAGATAAATGCACGACTTTTATTCTTTCTCCTCTATCACTAACCCCCTCTCCGCCTTCTCTGCCAACCCGACAAACTTACAAATACCCAACAAATTATCAACCCGCCACCTCCCTTAGGAATCCCTTCACACGTTATGCACTAGACTTCTACCATCCACTTTGTGTATTTCTGACTGATCTATTTTAGAATACGCTTAGGAAATAATTTATTAGGTGTAAAGTGGATATGTAAACAAACGCTACGGCTGGGGAAGATGTTGATGTGTGACAATTGACTTATGGTTTTAAAGTGTGAATGTGTAAGCCACATTGTTTAATAACATGGGATTTACACAAACATTACATTTCCTAAATTAAACGCTAACCCTTTTTAGTAAATTGAAATGATACATACTGTTAAGTATCGCCTTATAATAATAATAATTGGCTGATATTTTATAGCGCCGTTTTCGTGAAAGAAATATCACCTCAAGGGCGCTTTACAATAAAATCAACATAACCTACAATTTAATCACTAAGACTAATAACTAGTAGCGTATAAATTATAACTTATAACTACGTATTTACAGCTAAAAACTTATGATTAGTGACTTAGAATTTACACTAACCACTGAGACTTATTAATATTGACTTATGCCTAATACTTATAACTAGTGATTTACAACTAGCATACGAGTATAATGGTAGTTGCCCGTGAGGTCCAACCTAAGGTAGGAAAAAAGGAATAATCAATAGTTAAACATAGTATAACTCTTGATCTGAGTGATCAAATCTTTAGTGAAGCAAATTGACGTTATTGTGGGTTTGATAATTAAAAAGGTGATTCTTTAGTTTTTGCTCTGAACTCAGTTGAGCTGTCGATCTTTCGCAAATTAGTGAAAGACCACCGTCCAGAATCAAAACCTTGCATGAAATGGCTTTAGCCGTGTTTGGTGACTAGATCTGAACATTCAGGTAATTTCCAACCTTCCTCTTTCCCCATATTGATATTTCCCCTACTCCCTCCATTCTTAAAACACCCCAATTGGGGATACCGTAGTTGCGCTAGCTCCGGATGTTTGGGAGCAGTTGAGACCAAAATTAGTTAAATAAAATATTTCATGGGAATTTACATAGAAATCCATGTAATTTTACTACCCATTTTAAGGACACTAATTAAATAGTTGATAAAATGAAAAAGTTTGAGGAGCTCAATTTCAATAAAAATACAATATCTCTCAGAATCACACCATTCATGTTTTCTTTCATTGAAAGAGATTTTCCGCGGCTTCTCGAAACTTTTTCGCTGTCGAGCTTTACGAGGCAAAAGTTTAGAATAAAATTTGAATGATATAAATGTTCATCTCCGGCGTCTCTCGCTCTGGGCGTGTATTTATTTTCCCATATATTATTTATAGAGGAAGCTGCGGCCTTGATGCGTGAAATTAAATATCGCGTCTTCATCTGATTCAGTTTCGCCGTTGTTTGATGTTTATCTCGTGAAAAAGTAGTCTTGAAAATATAAAATGATTTAATATTTGTTTTGGTTCTGCCGTGCGATCTTCACATAACTTTATAAGATAAGTTATTTAGTGGAAGTTTATGGCGTTTTTATCTGTCACAAGTTATTAAAACGTTTAGAGAGTGATTACATATTTACGCGTTATTTTTCATTTTTCATTTTGTAAAGCGCTTTCGTGTTGATGTTCACTTACACCGAGCTAAGTTAATTAGCAAAATGTTAATACCGCACGCTTGCCCGAAACCCGTGGGACTATAGAATCCCTATTTGAGGTATATTGTGAGGCTGAAGAGGATGATAGATGATGGAGATGGGAAAGAGGGAGGTGAGGAAAAAAACCTGGTTAAAACCATTTCAAGTAACGTTTCGATTCTGAATAGTAATCTTCTTTCACCAGGGCGATATTAATGGGAGTAACTACAACTCTAAAATACTTGAAAACACAGTCTGGAACTTTGAGTAGGTACCTACTTTTTACTACTTTTTTTTGCCTTTTCGGAAGTTACGTTTTTTTTTGTGAATACCGCGTTGGGAGCAGTTGGGACTCATCCAACTGCTCCCAACCGTCTAAGAGCCAGTGGGACTATGGCATCCCCAATTGGGGTTTGTTGTGAGGCTGAAGGTAATGGGGAAGGGAAGGAGATGGGAAAGAGGAAGGTTTTGCAGTACCTGGCTATTCAGATCTGGTCGCAAACGGCTAAAACCATTTCAATCAAGTAACGTTTCGATTCTGACAGTGGTCTTTCACTAGGGCGATACGTAGAGTATCTACCACTCTGGAACGTACCGTAAATATATTTGATATTATTTTTTATAAACTAAATGTATAACGACATATATCAATTAAATAAAAGTTATTTGCGTACGCCGGGTTTGAACCCGCGACCTTTTGGATTCGTAGTCGAGCGTCTTACCACTCGACCATGGAGGCCATCAATAAGTATTTCGAAAATATGTCGGTATATGCATATCATGATATACCCATGAAAAATGTTCCAATTTCTAATAGTTATATTTTATTTGACCTTCACATGCATCGTAGAGATCGAATTGTCTTACAGTAGTTTTCTATGTGGCAAAGTTCGTTTTTTAAACGAATTTTACGTTCGGTGAAAAATCCTGTTTTCGCGTTAAACAAAATATGTAGCTTCGTTTAACGCAAAACACATTCTAAGGCAAAACAGTTCAGTTTAATACCTTTTCCAATACTTAATTCAGATTTTTTCTTTCTCGCTCGTATCTTTATTTACAGATATTCTTGGCTTTGCTGAACTCTTCACAAAAGTTTGAACACTATGTTATTCTTCTTATTCCTGTAGCTTCTGCCCGGGGCCAGTGGGCTTGTTACATCCCCTATTACGGATTGTTTTTTGAAACTGGAAAAAATGGGAGGTGAAGTAGAAGGTTGGGGAGTTTTTGATAATTCAAATCTAGTTACTGAAACAATTTCATGAAACGTTATGTCACGTCTGTAATAAAATTGCGTCTTTCACTATGCTTCGTGCATTTATGATTTTTTCAATCATTGTAAAAGCAATACACAAGATTAAGTCAGAATAACAGGGGCGAGACGATGTATGAATGTAAATGAAGCAAGAAGTGTGTGCCAAGACAGAGTTATGGCGGTTTTATTTATCTTGCGGGGAAACGGCGTGATGGTTAGTTAGGTGCTTGGATTGTACCGCTTTATTTATCTAGAGTCCCTACTGCTCCTAACCGCCTAGAGCCAGTGAGACTATGGCATCCCCAATCGGGGTGGTTGTGAGGTTGAAAGTAGTGTGGATAGGAAGGAGATGGCAAAGAGGAAGGTTTTTAAGTACCTGGCTATTCAGATCTGGTCACCAAACACGGCTAAAGCCATTTCAAGCAACTTTTTGATTCTGAATGGTGGTTTATTTATAGTTTTTGTGTTCAATTTGTAGAACTCAATTTTAATTTTTATATAATTTAATTGAATTAAATTTAATATTATTATTATTGAGTTCAGCTGTTTTCAGTTTTTATTTTTAGTGACAGCTGTTTCGGCGTTTAAGGCCATTGTCAAACTGTTTGTTTGTTTGTCAAACTGTTTGTCAACAGTTTGACAATGGCCTTAAACGCCGAAACAGCTGTCACTAAAAATAAAAATAAACAGCCGAACTCAATAATAATAATATTAAATTTAATTCAATTAAATAATATAAAAATCTGAATGGTGGTCTTTCACCAGGACAATACTTAAATTTTCTACTACCATGGAACGTGCCGCAGATATACTATATATTATTTTTTACAAGAATTTAATGTGTTTTGACTTACGACACAAATTGATTGAATAATTTATTATAATTCTATTTTTTATGTAGATTGGATGGACAGAGTATCGAGGGCAAACATATATAAGATGCGCAAGTGAATGATAGAAGGAGTTAGGGATTCCCAAGGAAGGCAGCACGATCATGTTATTCAAGTACGTAAGCGATTTCAGACACATTGAATAAGTACTCCGGTCTGAGTATTTGTACATCTTACCTGTCATACGTTTAAAATTTCAGTACTATACACAAAAGCGATAATCGACTATTGCGAATTCCGGAACAATCGATTGATTTTCGTTTTAAACACTTGTCATCAGATTTCATCAGATCAGCCGTTTTAATACAAACTCAGTTGTTTCGTATTAAATTTATTTCGAACTCTGCCGGGTTTCGAATCCGTGGTCCAGTGCCAAGTATCTCCCCCTCTCTTAACCCAAATCAATAATAGTAATTTCTTTAAATAAAAATGATTAATTGTTATTTCTGACTAATAGCCTTTTCTTTCTGACAAACTTTTTTTTTTCCTACCTCTGTCTAAAATATATTTTTGATAATATTAGTTTATTTTAACTTCTACTGTTAAACAAGGTATCCAATACAACTTTATTATTATTACTAAATTACCTGGGTTAAATATTTTTTTCAAAATTTTTATGACATTAATTGAAAAACAAAACAAAAACTTCAAAGTGCTCTAAAGTAAGCTTTTCAAAGTGGCACTTCAGCCCTTTCGCCTTTCCGGCGACAATATGTAATTCAAGAATTTAATATTTGGCCAATTTCTCATGGGTGATTTATCTAGAAATGAAAATGAAATAATAACTGCATTATACCACAGATTTAAAATAAAAAGGAAATATTTCGAATCTGTTATCTTATACAAAGTTATTATTTAATTTGCATTAAATATGTCAAACCACAAAGTGATTGCTTTCTACGAAAATGTTTATTAAGAAGTTTAATTATATTACGTGGTGAAAACAGTGTGAAATTTTAGCCAAAACATAATAACTTATATTTAGTAGCATAATATTATAATTTTCATTCCTGAAGTTAACATGGTAAAACCTAAAATTATAACAGTACCTACAGATAATATCGTTCAGGGAACCAAAATAGATTAAATGGATGTATGATTAAAAACATTTATTTCACGGGACATTCCATACAAAAAAAATATCTTAAATATAAATTGTTGATGGTTTTATCAATTGAACCAAATTAAACAAAAAAAAAATCAATCTCAGATAGACAGAAAAGGCTACTTCAAAATGTATTTTGAGCTTTCGGTCCCAAAATTCGTATGCCGCCAATAATAATATTAATATTTTCTTAAACTTTCATGATAAGATCTGGTCTTCCCCAGATTATGACATATTAAATATGTCTACATTTAAATATAATAAGCAAACAAACCGATGAAAATGTTGCAGTACCCACATACTCGCCCTCACCTATACAAGGTTTCTTATTTCTCTCCTATTGAAATCTCGCCCCATGATTCCCATCTGACAAGCCTTGAAGACTGGCGCACAGCCTTTAAACGCGCTGCTTCCTTTTCTTAAAAATAGGCTTCTTCCATCCTCATTCATGTCACGTGTTCAATACTGTAAGCGGGCGCTTGCATAGGGAGGGTTTGGGGGGAGAGGAGTGGGCGGTGGCGCCAATTGCATTTTCATATTCATCCCGCACCACGCGGTGTTTCACATTGCAAATTGCAATCTATGTATGTGGCCGTGACAAATCATCCCAGCCCCCGCGGGGAGTAGAACACAGAACATTATTTTTATACATTTCTCGCAGAGTACGAATTCTGCGCTACCATTGGAGTGATTAACCCTCAGAGCAATAATATACCAGGACGGATAGCTTTGCGAAACAGCGTAGTCAGGATAGTTGATTTTTTCCGGACTCGGGCGTGGCTAGGGTTTTTTAAGACACATTCATTTACATCCATTCATAGCACATTGCGACATTATGTTTTTTTTTGCATAACCACTTTTTCACAGTATTGTTGTAAAAAAAAAAATTAAGATATAATCTCAAAAACCGTTGGGTTATGTCGTATAACAAAACGTAGTGGGCGGAGTTGCCGAAGACGCGGGAGATAGAAAACATGCTTACATGCCTAAAAGTGGTGCGACGTTATGTGACCACTTGTCCTTTATCTTTATCTCTCACGGTTTACGACGTAAAAACCCGAAGAAAGTGATTTATCGTGAATTTGTAAAGGTTTGGTAAAAATATTTAGCTCTATCCCTATATACGAGTATATTCTTCCTTCAAGGATCAACCGATGGAAGTGTATTGTAGGCAATGGTGTGCAAATATTCTTTGATCAGGGTAGGCAGTAGGAAAACCAGCAGATCAATCTATAATAGAGATGGATACCAACAAATATCACTGATTGCTATTACATTTGCTCTGTCTTAGACACTAACAAAGATACCAACACAAAAGAGCAGCCACTTGAACGGGCAACAGCTAACGAAATGCATATGTAGTGTAGTCTAGTGAACATAAAATAATTCACTCTGACGTTGGCGGCGTTTGAGCAAATGTAGTAACTGCTTTTGACACGTTATAATAGGAAGGTCGGTGGGGCGCTGGCGGCGGTTTGATTAGCTAAATTTCGCGCGTATTTTTTAAAGCATACATTTTTTTGCAATAATATCATATTATTTAATCCAATATTATACATATTTTTATGCAAGTACGGCAGGGTAGGCAGTTTTTATGTGCCTTTATGAAGTGCATCTATATTATATATCATCATCCCCACTACCTCTGGTTGTAGGCGTATTTGGCGTGCCCGAATTAAGATCATTTTTGCCTTACTTCGAGTGGAATGAACAAAATTTTTTTTAAATATCGACATTCTTTCATTAGCAGATGATCAATAACATTTAGTATGTCTGCCTGTGACCTTAGAGTCGTAAGGTTTTGTAAGTTAGCGACATCAGTTTTCTTTATCGGTATACATTGCTTTTCCAGGGAGTATCTGTTCAGTGTGCGCAACATTGTTCACTGGAAATTCATTTTACTTGGACACAAGTACAATTGTTTTTATTTTACTTTCAATGTCATTATAAAACATGAGACAAGTATTTGTAGGATAGTAAGATCCCTGCCTCTGGGCCCAGACTGAGTTTAAGGCTGGGTAAATCGCTAATGTTTATTTCCATGTTCATTTCATAAAAGTGACATTACGTTTCGCATATCTTTTTAATGCCGCTTATATAATTATATTCGTGTACTAATATATTCGAAGTACAAAAGCACTTTCATTTTTTTAACGGTGTAAATACGAGCGAAATGATTTTATGAAAAGAAAAAAGTTTCCCGGTGATAAGAGAGGACGCTAGAAGAAAATTAAAATGTTTGCCATTCGTTTCAGAGTAAAATATATTCTAAGAACACTATTACACTCTTTTTACTGGGTATATAACAAGATCTGAATATTAAGATACCTACTAACTTTCTTCTTCCACATTATCGTTCATTTGACTTTTCGTTTGACGGCCTCCATGGTCGAGTGGTAAGACGACGCTCGACTACGAATCTTAAGGTCACGGGTTCAAACCCGGCGTTCGTAAATAACTTTTTATTTAATTAAAAAGTGTCTTAAACACATTTTAATTCCTATGAAATAATATGTTTACGGCACGTTCCAGAGTGGTAGATAAGTATCGCCCTGGTGAAAGACCACCATTCAAATTCAAAACGTTACTTGATTGAAATGGCTTTAGCCGTTTGTGACCAGATCTGAATAGGCTGGTACTTCCCAACCTTTCTCTGCCTCATCTCCTTCCCCTCCCCACTACCTTCAGCCTCAAAAAAAAAAAAAATTAAAAAAAAAAAAAAAAAAAAACAAAAAAAAACAAACAAAAACAAAAAAAAAAAAAAAAAAAAAAAAAAAAAAACAAAAAAAAACAAAAAACAAAAAAAAAAACAAAAATGAGATTTAAATTTAAATGCACATTAAAATTGAAATTGAAATAGAAATTGGAATTAAAATTAAAATTAAAAGTCTTTGGTCTCTAGAATTTTTGACGTCTGTTTTCTCTAGCACTAATCTTGGACACCTGTTGACCCGAGTCGAGCAATGTGCCCATAGAACCTCTAAGCAACTTACTTTTAGCACTTAGTAAAGTACTCAGCGTAACTCTTTAGTTTATGAAGGGTTCCATTGCCTCATAACATTCCTATAATGTAGATATATGCCAGATTTGTACTGATTTGGGCTGCGATAATCTACGAAAAGGGTTTCCTATTTAACGTTTAAGCTGAAAAATTCTAAAAATATTGCTGTTATGTGTGTTAACCATGAATGCATAAGTTGTCTTTTTGATTCCTTGTTTACCAAAGGTTAAGAAAGTTGTTAATCAGAAATAAAAGATTCTCAACGAACTATTGTCCAATTACAAAAAAAAAAAATACATAACACGTAATGGTAAAAAGGGCAACAGAGAAAGAATAGCCCATACATAATATTTTCATGAAGCATCGAAAAAAACGTACATTAGAAAGAACATTCAAATCAAAGCCAAGGTCAAGTCGAGTTTTTGGTAGAGTCATAAAGAGTGACAAAAGTCATTTAGACAGTTACCAAAAATGTAAAGACCATGGCTTGAATCAACAAGTCTCGGCATTCTAGACAGTAAAGAATGATACCAATAATTAGTAGAGTGATGATTGAGGAACAGCAATTCATTGTTTTTGTGTCTACGGCAAGGAATGTTGAACTGGATTAGTTGCAACAAAGAAAGTGAGTCATAAATACAATTAATAATTTTGAAAATTCAAATTAAATCAAGGTTTTTCTTACGCAATGAAGAATTTTTTACGTTTGTTCAATTTCATCATGTAGATACTTGCCTCTTTTCTCGAAAACGACAGTAAAAATAAGACGAAAAAACTCGCTAACGGTGAGCCTTAGCGTCATGAAGTCGGCGAAGCTTTTTCTGTCAGGAATCGCACATTCGTTACAACTATTTTCAGCTCGCAACTTTATTTATATCGTGAGCTATGGATCTTTTAAATGTAAATTAAATACACTGATAAGACAAGACGCTAAAAGAATTCCTTATTTAATGATATTTATTTATTTACGCCCGTTAAAGGATTTTTACACAAAAAATTACCCTTAAAAATAATGAACACTGCAAAAAATATTGTTAGAAAGAAAAAATAGTATTGAATAACAGGTGCGTCCAGAGTTAAACAGTTATTACAATTAATTTAGCTCTATTAGGTGAAAAAAACTGTAATAAGGTGTACTTATATTGTGATATTGACGTACTAAATATATCAACTTCGGAGTATTTGTTTCCCAGATATTAAATACGTCGCACAATAATGTAATATTGTAAGGTTGAACCAAAATTGTCACAATAATATGGTAAGTACTGTCTTGTAATTGTACTGGCAGGAACATGAAATGCAATTAAATATAATAGTTCAGGGCTGCCAATCATTAAATTTATAATTTTATTTAAGCTAATTAAGTCGGTAATTATTCAATAATAAAAAAAGATGGATACAAATCAAAGCACGAATACAAAATTTAAAAAACGAGAGTCGCTACGAAGAGGGAATTTTTCTTCTTTGTGTGTCCTCATCCCCGCAGAATTATGTTTTCGCCATTCCCGAGAAAGACGAGCAAAAACACGCATTAGGCGGGGCGTCCCTTTTATTGCGACTCTTGCCTGAGAAGTGAACACATTTATGAATATTTTAAGGGATTTCTATTCCCTTGTTTTTAGTTATTCTACTGTGAAGGGGAAATGAAATGTAATTCGGGGAAACGCATCTACGTATTTCGGTGGGATTTTGTACAGATCTGCTTTACGGGGGATTTCCTAGGGCTTTTTATGCCAAATGCCCTCATTTTATTACGGCGCAGTTTTCCTCGTACGCCCATAGTTTTTCAACCCCCTTTCTTACTCTCCTTTAAATTAATATAAATGTACCTAACTGCAAATAAAATACACGTAGAAAAATTACTTCGAACTGTGAGCTATGGCGTCAGTAAATAACAAAAGTTTTTTTCTCTGTTTCCAATTTATTAGTAAACCTATTTATTTTCAACTCGCAAAACAATTTCCTTTATGACTGGAGCACATACTAAAACAGGATGTCTTACTGTTTGTTTCACATTTTTCAATTCAAATGTCATGCGAAGCCGGATAGTCAAACTGGCGTTTTTGGGTGTGCTATAGAAATATTGCCCGGATGCTACATACTCGTATATGACAAGTATTTTTAAAAACAAATTATAATTAATAAATTAAAATAAAATATATTAAAACATATCAAAGTGTAATAATAAAATACAATGTTGTAAATGACGTTTTGCCTCTTTCATTTCATATTATCTGTCTCTTTCTCTCTTTTCCTTTATTATAATTGAAATGTTTTTCTTTTATTTTCTTGTTGTTCTCTTTTTTTAATTTTATATCATGTTCTCCCTCTCTATGTATGAGTATATATAGCCACAAACTTTATATTTTTTGTTTAGTGTAATTTTATACCCCGATGATGCTCAGGCTAAGCGAAACCAGTCAGTCATAAAAAAAAAACAATTTTCATAAAAGTAAAATAATATCACATCGTAAAATCACTTAAAAAGAAAATGTAATATTTCCTTAAAAAAATTTGGAATTTATTTTTCATATTTTAATTTCGGGTTTATATTTGCAATTCTATGGCCTCCCTTCGCGTATCGACCCTTCTAGAAATGGAGGAAATAACAAAGATTTTCTGGCTACTAAATAAAATTTTGCTTCCATTTTAATGGCCCTAGAATTTTGTTTATTATGAAATACTCTATCGAAACGTTGCTGAATTGCTTTATTGCTTTCTCTTCGGTGTATTTCGCGATTGTATGCCTGTCGAAACTCAATTGTTTGCACCAACATTGAACCGCATCGGATATTTATTCCAATTATGTATTGATACGTTCTATAATTAATTTCCGCTATCCGTTAGACTAAGTAATAACACATCCAAACTATGATTACTTCAATTTAACGTGATATTGTATCACCCATTTAAATTGAACCCAGTTAGTTTATGTGTAATGATTTAATTTAATTTTATTTATTATTTTCATTTTTTTTCTCGTAGAAATCAATCACTTTTATTGTTTGACATATTTAATGAAAATGATATAATAGCTTTGTAGAAGAACACAGATGTTTTTTTTATTTTTTTACGACAGACCAGCTTCGGTTAGCCCAAGCATCATCAGTTTAATTTTGCACTCTGGTGATGCTTAGGCTAAGCGGAACCGGTCGGTCATTAAAATTAAAATTAAATCTTTTCAATAGTGATTTTATTATTTAATTCATCTCCGCGCATGTTACTATGTTTGTTGGACTTTTATTCAAATTATTAGAATTGAAGGGTGTGGGCTTGGGCGCGAAAATGAACAATCTGAAAGTATGTTGCCTATTATGTGCTGATTATGCGGTGCTGATTTCTGATAGTTTGGGAGATCTACAGTTTCTCGTGTCTAGGATGAACCTAGTTTGTATGCAGAATGAGTTAATAATCCAAAAGTCATGGTGTTTGAAAGAGAGAGTACGAGAACAGCGTGCAATATAGTTGTGAATGGTGAATACTTGTAGCAAGTGGATGAGTTTGTTTATTTAGGTAATATGTTTACGAGAGATGGAGAGGTTGATAAGGATATTGAAAGAAGGGTGAATGCAGGAAACTACATTAATGTAGGACTGAACGTTGTTGGCGCAAAAAATGTCATTAGAAGCGAAGCTAACAGTCCACAATGCAGTGTTTATACTAACCCTGATGCATAGCAGTGAGGTATGGAACTGACAGATGAAGGGTAAAAGTAGACTGCTGATAAAATAAGATCATTGAGACCTATGTACGGTAAAACCATGTACGACCTTGTTCAAAATGTGGATATCTGGAAAAAATGCACGGCCGATGCAAGCGTATTGAATAGGATAAAAAAGGGACGGTTAGATGGCATGAAGAAAGGAGTGTGAAAAAATATATGACGCAAAAGTGAATGGAAGAAGAAGTAGGGGACGCCCGAAAAGGCATGGGCTATGTCACGAGTCAGAATAACAGAAAAGTAAGTATGACACAATGTACGAATGTGAATAAAGCGAGGAGTGCGTGCCAAGACAGAGTTAAATGGCGGTCCGTCCTCTACCTACCCTTGCGGGGAAACGGCGTGAGGGTTAGTTATTCAAATCACTTGCGTAGTGACATCATGACCAATTATAATAACAGAAATCAAATCATTTTAAATGTTGATTTAACTATGTTAATCCCATTATGATAACAGCGTTATTTGGAAGCACTAATTATTTCCATGAGTAAGTTATCAAAAGCCGATCAAATCTCATCAACTCCAATGTCAGTCACTGCCTGTGATTTTCTCGTTATTTTACGATTTTAGTTTTAAGGTCAGCAGAATTTCGTCCCAAAAGGTAAACACTATCTTCGGGGCTCCTTGCTAATCACCTTCTTGGTGATAAGTTGCCATTTAAATATTAATGGAATCTTGTGACGAGACGTCTTATTGAAAATTCGTTAGTTTAAATTCTGGAATCTTATTGGAATCACACAAGTTTTGAAAGAGCATGTTTAGTTTTGTGATATTTTTGTAAAACTTCATCGATTTTTTATAATCTAATTTAATCAAATTCAATATTGTAACATTTCTTTTAAGTAACAACTGAATTAATAAAGCCCCGTGATGGGCGACATTTAACTAACTAACCATCACGCCGTTTTGAAAGGGTAGGCAGAAGGACGGACCGACTCTGTCTTAACTTCATTTACATCAAAACATACTCTTCTGTTATTCTATAGTTTTTTTGATAACTTCTTCTTCCAACTTTTCATTATTTTTTATTTCGTTCAATTTAATCAAATCCATTATTCAAAGCATTTCGGATATTTACGGTCAAAAACGCACATTTTTATTTATTTGAACTTTCATCCTTCCTCTGCCAGTTCCATGCCTCACTGCCATACATAATAAGCACTCCATTGTGGACTGCTAGCTTGGCTTTGGACAATTCATTTTAAAGCGTTCAGTCCTTTAATGGAGTTTTTGTAACGAATTTCCACAGTAAACACAGTTTGTACAATCAAAGTTCAATTCACAATGATAGGACAATATACTAATTCAAACAAACACTTGACATTCCGGTCGTAAAATATACAATATCTCCGCCTTGCCATTTGCACAATAACTTCGGTGTACTTGTATTTCCTTTCCTGGGTTCACTGAGAAACAAGTTACTCCTTTATCAGTCCTCCCAAAGGAACTTCTAAAGGATACCTCTACTCTGGATCCACCGTACATCAAGCAACCATTAACTAAGGGTTCTCGTGTCGTTCCTGGCAGAAGGTTACAGGAGGGCCGTCACTCTGGATCCATTGTACATCGAGCAACCATTAACTAAGGGTTCTAGTGTCAGCCTTGGCAGAGGAGGGTTAAAGGAGGGGGAGAAGTTGCGTCGACTCTGGATCCACTGCACACCAAGCAACCATTAACTAAGGGTACTTGTGTCAGTCCTGGCAGAGGAGGCTGAAGGGCGCGTGAGGCACCGGGTAAGAAAACTGCCCTCTAGAGCTGAAACATGACATTTTATAAGTCGTCACAGCTGTGAATATCCCTTCTAGGGGTCACATCTGCAAACTTAGAGCGGCGGAGGTAAATTTAGACCAATAGCATTTATCTCTCTAATTAGTAAGGGATGATGCGATGCTAGAACGAGAAAATATTCGAGATCGAAGAACTGATCAATACGCTCGGAATTTGAATATAACTGAAATGGTTGTTACAATATTATTGTTATTAAGTTTTGCTATTTTGAGTTTCTTAGTTTTAGTGTTAGCTGTTTCGGCGTTTAGTTCGGCCATTATAAAACTATCGCTGAAACAGCTGTTACTAAAAATTAAAACTAAATCTAGCAGAACATAATATTATATTGCTATAGAGAGCCTACTATTGATTTGTATTAGTATACCCACGCACTGGCTTTGCCTATGTGGGATTTTTTGTTATGTCTAAATTTTTTTTTCTTTTCTTTATCTGTTGTGTTGTGTGTTTTTTTTACTAAATGTTCTTATTTTTGTAAGCTTTTATTTTAAAAAAAAAGTATGCCTTAAAAAATCTAAAAAAATAAAATAAAATACAAAAGTAGGTAAATATTTCTATTCGGATACAATTACGATATAATGAGATGGAATTTGTATTTACTTTAGAAAAACTTTCTCTAGCTTTGAACCACGTTTAAACAATTTGCATTTTAATGATCTATCGCTCCTTTTTTTAATGGAGTTGGAGCACTATTCCATCCTTCCATTATTATTTAGCGTTGCTCTATATATTATTTGGAATAGACCTCCTTCCTCTATTTCCAATGTTTCTTCCTTATCTGCTGTGGTATTCCTGGTGACTTTTCGTTCCAGTTTATCACAAAGTTACCCCTACAATGTATTTTACTTCTAGCATGATCTGCTCAGTCTCATTTTTTGTTTTGCCATTATGTTTGTAAACTAGTGACGTGGAATTGGTATTTAAGTTTTATGTATACTTATTTATAGAATATTACATTGCCTTGTACATTTTGGGGGCTTAGGAACATAAGGGCGAATCTACAAAAAATGCTGTTTTGAATTAGGAACTAATCTGACATTAAAAAAGTTCGTAAAAATATAATATGTTAGTGACAGAAATATTAAACTCATCTGATAAAACTCTGTAAAGTGTATTTTTTTTTCACTCAAATATATAACCTCTGAAAGAGAATCATTTTTTTAAACAGTTTTATCGAATTTCACTAAGCTGTGTTTTCATAGATTCGCTCTTTTGTTCCTAGGCCCCCGATTTACGCCTCGTAATACGGTGGATATTTTTTATACATTGAAAGTGTTTTTAGTAAAAGCTCGAGTTTATTTACCGTGGGGTATGACTGTAGGATGTACAACGTTGTTTAATGTTCCTAAGTTAATTTCATTTCCGAAAAATATGTTTATTTTGTGATACACACCTTAATACATTCTTCCTTCAATTATGTACAGATAAAAGTGAAAGCATTTTTTTTTTATTGACGCCTTGAAGGTTTGTTCATATTATGATATACATATTTTAAGTTATATAAAGGAGTACAATAAGTGAAAAGTATATAACATAAAAGCAAGAGTTTAAAAAAAAAGTTAGCATGTACAATGCACATATATGGTATAATTACAGCTTTTAATAGTAGTAATTAAAGCTTTTAAAAGTGTGAGTTTTAAAAAGTACCATTTTACGATAGTAAATTGCACAAAATAGTGTCATACGTGTATATGGCATAATAACAACAATACATAGATAAATGATAAATTAAAACAAATTATCCAAAGTATAGTGGTTAATTTAAAGTTAAAATAATAATTTAAATTAATTATTATAATTAGTATTTCAAATTAATTATTATAATACGAGTACATGGCATAATAACAACAAAAAATCATAATAATAGTAGTATAATAATTATATTAGTATGTAGGTACTGTGTAATTTCACAAGAGAATGCCGTCAAATTTATCGACAGATCACTGTGACCACAGAACAATAAACCGTTACAGAACGTAATTCATTATTACGAGCAACAATATATATTTAATCCACGACGCAAGGGTTAATGTATCGGCTCCCCCATTATGACAAGACAGACAGGCAACATTAGAATTTGTCCGACGAGTTAACAAGGGGCTGCCAAAATATGATTAATCATTCTCTTTAAGAGGGAGCCGGGGCGGCAGTACAAATGTCAACGAAATGTCATTTCGTCTGTGACGTCACGCTCGAGATTTGGCGCCATCTGCCGCCGGCCGTCATGTCCGCCGGAAACACCGAAATACTGACACAATGAAATATAAGGGAAGATAATCCGCACGTACATTACTTCTGACATTGAAATGACACGGATCAGCGCAGTTCTTTGAGTTAATTGACCATTTTCGTTTTATTGGAATATTTAGAACTTCTTATCAGAGTTATTACCCGGCTTCAAACATACTAATAGAATTGATTCAATTAATTTGCTTCTTATGTGAGGACCCATCTAACCTAACTAATGGCAAGTAATAATTTGAGAAACACTGAAAGATTGTCTCTATTTTGCTTCTTTCTGTACGAGTATCTACTTCTAGTTACCACCCACCCCGTGGAGCGCTTATACCAACCCTGATGTATGGAAGTGAGGCATGGAACTGGCAGAGAAAGGATATAAGTAGACTGCTGTGGAAATGAGATCCTTGAGACATTCATGATTCAAGGCAGTTCCGCTGAATTTTCCATTGAAATATGGAAGAAAAATGCTTGATTAAGAATTGAAAAGAAACAATGAAGCATGAAACAGTTTTAACCTTCAAAGTTTCAACTTCGGACTGAGTCTCCTATTAACGCAGCCGTATGGTTATGCCGCTGAGAGCTCCCTTGTATCATCTCATTCTGTTACATACATCGCTTATGAGAAAAAGAGAGAGGTTAAAGCCTAATGGAGCTCTCGGCAGTATGCCTAGTAGGTAGGACGTGTTCTCGTATAAACTCGTAAAACTTAAAACTTTTAGTGTCTAGCAAACCTCTTCAACGGTTCGCTTAAAATATTACTCAAACGGGTATTTTTACACCGTGACAAATACATTCAGAAGTTATTAAACTAGAATTTATTTTAACAGCCTGATATCTATAGAGTGTATTATGATGGCAATACCAAGTTTTTTTATGTTTCGCCCTGAAATAAATAAAATATATGAAATCACATAGAATATTTTTCGTACTAATCAAATTTTTGAGATAAACGAATTCGTCCCAAACGGCTTCTACTGAATTTAAAGAAGTTTTAAATAATAATTATAATAATATTTGGATGATTTGTAAAGCGCCATTTTTTGTGAAAAATCACCTCGAGGGCACTGCACAGATCTTATTTTCTAATTGATATTAATATTTATTTAAAGAGAAATTATACAGGAACTGGCAGGTTCCATCAGTTAGACACACTTAATACCTAATTATTATTTTTTAATTTTTTTATTATTATTTTTTGATTTTAAGACATGAGACAAATTTTAAAATGATCTTATATTGTATTAAACCTTTTAAATGAGCTATTTTTCTGCTCAATGGTGAAGATACCGCAATTTACTTTTTATTTTAGAAAATCACAAAAACCAATTTATTTCAAATTGAGTATCAAATTGTTCCTTTACATCGATCATCTTTAAATTACCTGTCTTAAATAAGCAAATAGACCAATGACTTTATCTCGTTCAACCCATCTGGTCTCGCCTTGAGAATTTCTTGGGATTTTTCCGGATGTGAAAACCTTCAAGTTCTCATGTCAGTTTCAGAATGCCAGGTTCAACGCTGTTCATTTTGTACGAGGTATTTCTAGCCTTTGCAATCTCGCATATAACACCTGTGTTCCTGGATCCCTAAACTTGTATTTTAGATCTGTAAAGAGTACGTATTCGTGATGAAAACGTCGTCTTTAACAACTGAGATATTTTTTAACAAAAATTTTCAGTACTTGTTGATATTAAGTGGTCGAATTTATAATAATAAATTTTATTTAGTCAATATGTGTCATAATACATTTAGTTCATATAAAATAGTGTTTAGTATTTTTGCAACACGTTCCAGAGTGGTAGATACTTCAAGTATCACCCTGGTGAAAGACCAGCATTCTTCAAATGACTTTAGTCGTGTTTTGTGACCAGATCTGAATAGCCACGTAATTCCCAACCTTCATCTTTCCCATCTCCTTCCCTCCTCACTATTTTAAGCAACACAACATACCCCAATTGGTGATACCATATTAACACTGTCTCTAGACGGTTGGGTGCACTTGGGACCCTTGTACGGTGAAAAACAATATTATTTTATTTTAATATAATTCAGTTTAATTAAATTTAATATTCTTTTTAATTGATAATTGCCTTACGCCGAAACAGCTGTCACTTAAAATCCAAAAGAAACTAAAACTAGCGGAACAAAATAATAATAATATTAAATTTAATTCAACTGAATAATATAAAAAGATTGAATGGAGTTCTACAAATTGAACATAAAACTACAAATAACATTATTATTATTTACGTTTCACACTTCGTTGGTAGTCAAATGAAGAACCCCTAATGACATCAAAAGTAATTTTCGGTATGTATAAGGGAATAGAAGCACAGAGGCGTGTCGTGGTATTTAACAGAATATTAATTAAACTTTTTTCTCAGGATAAAACGACCTTATACTGAATCAACGTACGAGTATCAAGACGCCTCTTAATAACTTTAAAAAAACCCATATCCTTTCCCTGCCCGCTATTTTCAACCCCACAACATACCCCAATTTGGAGATGCCATAGTCTCACTGGCTCCAGACGGTTTGCATTTTTTCATTTTCCGTCCATCATGCAAAGTTTATGCTCTGGATAGCAACGTGTTTTATTTATTTTTTTTTTATAGTGAATACCGCACAAGAGTCCCAACTGCTCCCAACCGTCTAGAGCCGAGTGAAACTGGCATTCCCCAGGGGGGTATGTTGTGAGACTGAAAGTAGCGGGGAGGGGAAAAAGGTGGGAAAGAGGGAGGTTGGGAAATACTTGGCTATTTATATCTGGTCACCAAACACGGCTAAAGATATTTCAAACGACGTTTCGATTGGAATGGCAGTTTTTCACCATAACGATACTCAGAGTATTTACCGTGTCGCAAATAAACTTTATATTAATTAAACGTGTTATGACACATGTTTAGTAAATAAAATGGCACGCCTTTTCGACATTTGGAACTTACCACTCGACCATGAAGGCCGTCATATTCCCCGGACTTAGCTAGACCTGGGCGTGATGGGGACTAAAGCTAGGGTATTAATACATCCATTCATAGCACATGTCGACATAATGTTTTTTGTTTATTCGTATAACTACTTTTTCACAATATGCACACTATAAACAAAAATATAGCATGTAACCTAATAAACCGTTGAGCTATGTTAATTTATTTTGCGTATCAAAACGTGTGGGCGGAATCGACGTAGATGCGGGACACGAAGAACATTCTGACATTACTTTAAAGCGGTGTGATAATTTGGGAGATGTTGTTGTCTCTTTCTTTCTCATGGTGTACGGCGTAAAAACCCGGAGAGAGTGATTTATCCCAAATTTGTATAGGTTGGGTAAAAAGAATTAGCTCTCTCAATATATTGTTACTTTAAGAATGTGACTGAAATGCGGTTGATAGTCTTACATTTCTCTCCAACAAATCTTTAGTATTTATTTCATCCCCTGTGTCGACATTAAGTTTTAGAATTTCCGCTTAGTTACGCGATTTACGTCAAGTGCAAGACTGTTTAATAATCGTGTGAAAGTGTGATTATTCTATTTGTTCCCAGAATAATAAAACTCTTTTTGTTTAATGTTGGATACCGTGATACTCCAATGGATGAACGCCTGTCTGGACGAGTAGGCTCAGTAACTTTCAATAATTCACTCGGCTGGATTTGAATCAAAAAGCTATGCAGACAATATCCGGATGAAAATAAACAGTTTCAAGTTGGATGTCTGCAAAAATAAACTCAAACTTAACCCGACCAAAACAGAATTTATCTGGATAGTTTCTCCCGGAAACTCCAGTCGAGCTATTCCTTCCAAATATATCAAATTTCTCGGTTTCATAATTGACAATTGTCTATCTCTTGAGTCGCAAATCTCAAAGGCTGTGAGTTCTGGATTTTCCATCTAAGGCAGATTAAATCAATCAGAAGATGCCTTCCTTCTGATGCGGCTAAATCACTTATAAATTCCTTTGTCGTCTCACGTATGGCTGTAATAGTGTATATGCTGGCCTCCCTCAGAAACAACTCAACAGAATACAGTCCGTCTTCAATGCAGCGGCGAGAATGATATATAGTGAGTCCAAATATTGTCACATTACTCCACTTCTGAATCGCCTTCATTGGCTTCGATACCCTGAAAGAATAGAGTTTAAGATTTGCCTTACAATTTTTAAAGCACTGCAGGAATGGCACCAGCCTATATCGGAACTGTGTGTCCGACAAGCCTTAAATAGTAGACAACTTACTTTGAGGTCAGCAAACGTAGATACTGCTGTTCGATTAATTGAACCATCTCGATCAAATAAACCTGTTTACTATGATCGCGCTTTTGGTGTGTATCTGGTCCAGTTATCTGGAATAAGCTTCCCACAAAACTTGCCAACATACAGAACCTAGCAGAGTTCAAACGAGTCTTAAAAACCAAATTGTTTAAAAAATCCCACATACAAAACGTAACTTATTAAAATTTAATTTCTTAGAAAACGTCCCTAATTTGCTTTGTTTCGGTATTCTCCTTTCTTCTATCATTATAACTCAATGTCCTCACTATCTACTGAAAACCATATACTCATTGTCATGAAATATTCATTTTCTTTTTGTTACTTGCTATATTTACACTGTTTGCATTTTTATAATCGTTTACTTATAATACCTGAATATTAATGTTTTAAGTGCCAACATATTAACTGTCCTCAATCATATTTTCCTTTTCTTTGATTTGACAAATGTGTTTAAATGAATTCATATGTTTCATCTAAATTTTTATACCCTTAGCTCCTGGTAAATTGTTTTTTTAATCTGTTGATGTACACATACACTGTTATACCCATATCTGAACCTTTTCTCTCGTGATTTATGATAACGATCATTATTTTAGATAGTTTTAATTTGTATACATATTATGTATTATTTTCTCCTTGTTAGTTAATCTTATTAGCATAATTAATTTAGCATAAAGCGCACTTGAGGTGAAATATCACAAAACTGCGCTATATAAGTTCACTGTTATTATTATTATTATTATTGATATTTTCTCAAAGGAAACTGTCAACTTTTAACACCTGTTAATATCGCATAGTAAAATAATATTTGACTCTCATAATAGAATTAAAACAATATTTTTTCAGAGGAAGCAATCACATTATATAAAAATAAAAGAAAACTTTGTTTTATACCATGATTCTTTAATGTTTTAACGGTATTTTATTTTATATTTATGGTTATTATGTTTTAATTTACTATATTTGGCGTTGAAACGTATAAAACATTGTTTTCATAAATATGTTGCAGATTAGTAAAACCTACACTGATACCAATATGTTATCAAAATATCTAAATATAGTAGATACGTTCAGTATCGCCCTGGTGAAAGATCACCATTCAGAAGTGAAATGTGTCTTGAAATGGCTTGAGCCGTGTATGGTGACTAGATCTGAATATCCAGGTACCTCATAACCTTCATCTTTTCCATCTCCTATTTTCCATCCTGCCTACAGCCTCAGGTCACCTCGATCGGGGATGCCATACTCCCACTGACTCCGGAGAGTTGTGAGCAGTTAAAATTCTTGTGCTGTGTTAGCGTTAATTTTTTTGTTTTTTTTCTAACTGTTTTAACAAACGCAAACATGTTCAGTTTTACAATAAGTAATAATCACACGTTTTTTTCTATATCCTTACTAGTAGACTTATCCCTATAACTATTCCGCTTTGCCCGAGTTTCAGCATACTTTCTACTTCGGAAACATTTAAAAAAAATAATATAACGTATTGGCATGTATGTTTTTAATTAAGTCCATTTCTTATAGCTTTGTAACACATGATGTTAATGACTTTGCAGCTGACTGCTCTGAACTGAGCTGGAAATAATTGTTGGTCTGGAATCTCACTTTCCATGCCCCAAACCTTACATTTTAATTGTTTTTTTCTGCTTTAATGATGTTTAATTGTAAAGTCCGACTTCCCCACAAGAGACAACCGAGGGCTTTATTATATAGAATTTAGATAATGTAGGCTTTGAGAAGTGGGGAAAAAAGGTAGTTGGGGTAGAGGATGGTTAGGGTAGTACACGACTGTTGGAATCTGATTGACTAAATCAATTCTAAAGTCATTCCAAGCAACGCCACGTCCCGATTCTGATCTTGTGAATTGTGTAATAAACTCAAAATCAATACCGATCACAAACAAAACTTTTCCACCGTCCAAACATCGAACTAACACGTGTGTATAAAACACACCGAGCTTCCGAAACATTATTTTTGTTTAGGTTTATTTTCGTCCCGGCACGGAACGCAGAGAGGAGCGGAGGAAACTTCCCACGAGAGATGCTAGACGGGAGATAATATCACTATTAACTGCTAAGAGATTATGACGTGAAGATGCTTGGCGAGCTTTAAAGCCCGATATCTCCCTCCTAATGCTTTGTACGTGTATCTTGTTAAGGAAAACGTGGCCGGAGAAATTGCGATCAATTCTGAGAATCTTATACCAATATCGATCCCTGATTTTGTAAACCTGAGCTTTTTTTACTCGTTTCAACTTTAATGTCAGATTTTGTCTTTGGAGGTTCAGCAACGTAACGGAACATAAAATAATGTAATAAAAATTAAATAATAACTTTGAAAAGGGTCAAAACGAACATACTTGTACCCTTCTCCGCAAAAATGGTCACGGCAACATATTGAACAACTTAGAAGCACTTTAAATAAAGAAAAGCATTTAAATAAATAGTCATATTCTAAATAATCAGTTAAATTTGTCCAGTAGTCCAATGTGATGGAACACAAAATAACGTAATAAAAATGAAATAATAACTTTGTATAAGACAGCAGATTTTATTTAAATTTTTATGACCGACCGACGGCTTTTTAACTTCAAAACACGATTCTCACGCAGGTATGTTTTACAAAAAAAAACATAGGTTTGTTAATACTTTTGACATCAGAAATAGATTTAAATACCACAGTGTTACCGGTAAAAAGAAATCTTAACAATCAACTCTCATCAATTATTGTACAAATCCCTTGGTATTCATCACACACATTCAACTAAAAAGTCAATCACTCACCTGGGCACAGTGAATATGAATCAAATTAAGAGTAATTAATGATTCGGTTCACACGTTATAATTCACTTAGAAGTTACGACTACGGAGTTGACTGACTGTATATTAAGCTTGTCAGCTTATACTTCAACAGTTAATCATTTCATAATCTGATGAATTACAGTTCACGGGCCAGAATTCAAGTTACCTCGTGTAAATTATTAGTTCCCTCACGTGACTTGCATCATTTGTAAGCGCTGTTCAACTACTAGGGACCTTCCGACAGGGGCGCCGCGTGCTTATGTGCAATTTGTACGGCGCACACGGGCGGCTGAAGTAATGGACGGCCTTTGAAATTCAATTGGCGTTTCAAAAGCAGCTGCCACTTGATTCGGATGAATTTGGTCTTCATAACTGATGCATTCGACCTGTTTTTATTTTTTATTTTCAACCAAGTGAACGTCAAATTTAAAAAAAAGGTGTATAAGACAAGAACAGAAATGGGGTCCCCGTGGTGAATGAGTGGTAAAATCTTAACTAAAAACAACATATTTATCTCCACAATATTTTCTTTTAATGCCTCTGTAATAATTTCCATATTAGAACAAACAAAATAGCAAATATTTTTTAAGGGTTGGACTATTGCAGTATTTGTTGGAATATGATTTATATGTTAGAACGTGTATTTTATAATTACGTTGTAATTTTAATTTGTATACATATTGTATATTATTTTCTCCTTGTTATATAAGCTTAGCTAACTAAGTATGAAGCGCACTTGAGGTAAACTATCAGAAAACTGCGCTATATAAGTTCACCGTTATTATTACGTTGCGCCATGGCACTGCTTATGCCACAAAAAATCTGAACGTATGACCGAATTTCGATTTAACGAATGAAGATATCTTAAAAATGCAATGCTTTCGTTAACTTAATAACCGAGATAAATAAATCAAATTTATATGGTTATGAAGAGTTTGTGGTTCACATGAAAGAAATTGATCTTCAATTAATCAAATTTACAATCAAAATTTGAGTCATAATAGTATTACTCCTTTCGCTTGAAGGCATGTTATTTATACACTATTGCCAGATCTTGAAAGCTTACGACAGCTGTCTCACTCGTGTTTGTTTACAATACTCTGCTTGTATTTTGTTTATTAGTGAACTATGTATAATATACCAGATCTAACCAATGCCTGTATAACAACATTCCACATAAAGAAGCGATAGGCTTAGCGTGGGTGATTAGATTATTATTTGTGTAATACTCTCATCGCTTAATGTATTAGTAGCTATTTATGCACTGATTAGACAGTTGCCAGATGGACTGTGGTTATTTACAAAAGATACAAACCTACATTAAGCTGATTATATCCCTTCGCAAAAACAGTTAAATCCCTCGCAGCGGCCCTGCTTACAAAGGTATTCATTTGAATGTAAAGATATTGATTTTAATTTTGACCCAAAAACGGTGTCAGGGATGGTTAAAATTTGAACATTACTCTGGCAGTCAATGAATAGCTCAGAGCGGTAGATACTCTCAATATCGCCCTGGTGAAAGATCGTCATTCAGAATCGAAACGTTGCTTGACATGGTTTTAGCCGTGTTTAGTTACCAGATTTGAATAGTCAGGTACTTATCAACTTTGCTCTTCCCCACCTCCTTACCTCTTCAATACCATCAGCTTCACAACATACCCAAATTGGGGATGCCATAGTCTAGTCACTCTAGACGGTTGAGAGCAGTTGGGACTTTTTGCGGTATTAACTATAAAAATATATTTTTTAAAGCTGTAGCGTGGTTCAATATTGTAATTTATCGATTCACTGCGTATTTTCATTATATTTTTTTAAATATGAAAAGAAAATAAATTACCGAATTACAGCCATTTGAAAGTTACACGAAGATCCAAAGTCATTGAAGACAAATCATCATCGCGTATGTCAGTGACATCACTGTGTAAGTCATCTGGAAATTCCATTCGACGGCGATGATAAACTGCATATTGTGTACATACGGGCAGATCGGTTAGTAGCTGACTGGATAAATACGTCGGGTTCCTACTCAGGCGTCGTGGGTTCAATTCCAACGACGATGGTAGTAGGAGTTTTTCAAATTTTGTCAGATTATTCGTAACCTGAAAATGTTTGTCTTTCTTAAAAAAAGCATATATCGCTAGATTTTTTTTTTTCGATATAAAGGAGTTTCCTACAGCGTAAACAGTTTTAATGCATCTTGTCCAACATAATAATGTGATAAATGATAAGAATGCCATCGCTCTGTTTTAGAATATAATAATATTTTGTTCTTAACGTAAGGACTTATTACTTTATTCGTTCTTACTTGTTGCCAATTAGTAAAAGGGTCACTCATTCATCTGAAGTCCCTAGTGAGTATCCAATATGCATTATATATGCGGTCTTTCGTATCTGGACTAACTTTTTACTCAGAATGATTAAACGATTGTACTGGACAGAGCGAAGAGGTAATTAATGAAATGAAAAAATAGCTTTATGTAAGACCACAGATTTTATTTCAATTTTTATAACCGATCGGTTTCGATTAGCCTAAGCATAATCAGAGTACAAAATTGAACTTAACAAAAAATATAAATTGTGCGGTTATATGTACATATAAAGGGAGAACACAATATAAAATAAAATAAGAGAACAATGAGAAAATAAAAGAATAACATTTAAATTATAACAAAGAACAGACAAAAGGAGACAGATAATATGAACTAAAAGAATATTATTATGTTAACATTTACAATATTTTTTTTTGTAAATGCTAACACAATGATAAAACATATTTCTGTTTCGATTCGTAGACAAACCAATTTCTCCCTTAACGCCATCCCCTGAGCGGAATATTATGTATGTAGGAATTATTATTTAATTAGCGAAGTTACTCCATTCGGCTGTCCGATTGCTCGGGGATTCTGCTTATTCAATTAGTGATTCGGGGTGATTTGGGAATGCTGCTAATAAACCGTTCAATCAAGTCATTAGCTCTATTACCGAAATTGCTTGTAGGAATTTATTGAATTTATTTTCGGAAAATGTTTGATTAATTTTGTTAATTTTATTTTGGTGCTATGTTTTTATATTCAACCGTTGGTACGTCCAATATACAGAACATACAATACCTAGAAGTGTAATTTATCCCGATTTTAAAGAAAACTAACGTCGATAACATACATACATCTTTCTACTCCTAGGTGAGAGAAATTGATTACCTGTTTTTTGTGAATGAGAGACCATCATTTTCGGGCTATATAAAATCTGACAGTATTTGAAAACCTTTGGTTGCCATCATTGTAAGAAGAAAATGTTTGTTTATTTTTTTATTTGAAAAACGCACCAAAGTTCCAAATGCTCCCAACTGTCTAGAGCCAGTAAGACTATGGCATCCTGGGTATGTTGTGAGGTTAAGAGTAGTAGGAATGGAAAGGAGAAAAGATAAAGGTAGGAAAGCACCTGGCTAGTCAGATCCATTTCAAGAAACGCTTAGATTCTGAATGGTAGACATTGCTTGTGTAGTGATGGATACATTTTTCGGGCACACTGACACGCCCACTACACCCTTCTATCCGGTTATCTTTCAGTGGTTTAAAAAACAAAGTACGCTTTGTGTAAAAAAACAACATCAATTTAAATTCAATTTGTATTTTTGATGACTTAAAAAAATTTCGGCCATTATAAAAATTAAAATTTAATTTGTTATTTTTATACCTCGTCAAAATCATGCCAAATACAGCTGTTGACGTGTAGTGTTATTGACACTAGTTGTTACCGGTGAAAACTGGCAGAATGAAACATAACTTGCCAAGAAAAAATGTTTAGTTCCGTTTCGAATACAGAATAATGCCTTATAAAGTACATAATAGATATGTACTTTACTAGGTTGGTAGGGATTTTAAAAGATTATTTTAAACATTTGAATATATCGATTAACAGCAGTTAGAAACGATTTGAAAAGTTCACACTCGTACGTACGTACTCATACGTACGTGTTATTTTTATTAAGTTTATTTCGTAGTCAACTGATTTATCTCTTCGGTGGAAGATATTAATTTGATTTTCAAAAAATTGAAGTGGATCGTATTCTAATTTCGAGTGAATCCTTTATTCACGAAATCGTCATTTAATAGTTAGACGGTCGCAGTAATTATTTTTGATACACAAGGTTTAAACAAGACGGATGAGTCTAATCATTTGACCATTAGATCTTCCGCTATATTTACATCCGTCAACTGAAGTCGAAGTTTTAGGGTTTGTCAATTTTTATCGAAATTCAAACAACTCTGTAATATTGAGTGTTTTCATTAAATTGAAAGAGTACTGAGTTATTGCTACAGAAGTTATTTTTAAATTATCCTCTTATTTCTTATAAAACTTCTCTCCCAAAAATCATAATTTCTAATCTAATTCAAAGGTATTCAAGGTGACAACGCTGAGATTAATAACGAATTTTCACCTGAATTTTATTTTCTTTTCAGCTAACTTTCTAGTTTATTTTATAATAAAAAATATACACAGGTGTGTCACATCTAACCTGACAGAATTTGACCAGCTTTTCCTGAACTTATTTGCCGTAAAAAATGTAGATGGTATTTTAATCTCCGGACTTTTTTACTTTAAAAAAATCGGCATTGGAAAATAAAGGTTTGGGGCGGAGGAAGGGGGGGGGGTGAGAGGTTACTCGTCTGAGTGACCAGTGATGATATGTGGAAGATATAAATATTATTTTTTTTCGGTTTTAAATCTATGAATCTCTTGCTTGTGCTTGTGTAATCCTAATATAGTGCTTACTAAATAATATGGCGGGTTGTGTATTGCTTACCCTATACAACCTCTCTTGAATGTTTTATTTTTATTATGCCATAATTCCTAGAATATAAATGGGCGTATTTAATTTTTCACGCATTCTTCAAAATGTGTTATTTCACATTGAATTACCATAATATAAAATAATATATGATCCCACCGTGGTAGCAACTTTTGTCTCTTTTTTATCACACATTTTGTAAGAGACGGAACGGGATTCCAATTTCAAACAAGCAACTTTAAAAATAACGGAGTTACAGTACAACAACTCGCACCGGATGCTTTTAGGGCTACCCTGTTACTGCAGCGCCTCGGAAATGTTCGCAGAAGGGCGAGTTCCCGGGTTCAGAGCCCTAATAAGAAGACGTATCGCCAACTACAGAGGCGTAATAATAGGCACGAGCGAAAACACTCTTGTGATGGCTACACTGGACTTCTGCAGGGCCCCGCTTATAAACAATACAGTCGATGTCTTTAAAGGAAGCTTAATTTTAATTTTACTATCATTATTATTATTCAATACTATATATTATCATGTTATTTTTTTGTTTTTTTTTTACTATGTATTATATAGAATGGGATTGCACCACCCTCCCTGAGATCCGAAATAAATATATATATTTTTTTATATATATGCAAATATATATATATATATATATATATATATATATATATATATATATATATATATATATATATATATATATATATATATACTTATATTTAAATATATATATATAAATATATTTATATATATTTATACGAGTATATGTATATTCACACATCGAAAGTAAATACGCAAAGTATATATGAGGCTTGTAAAACAAACACGGCAAAGTCCACCAATAATGGAAAATGAGTTAAATATGAGGTTCGAAGAGTAAAAAAAATGCTTCATGATGCAATGTTGCTTTCTAACAAACACGGCTCTAAACCATTTATTTTTACGGATTAAAATTGAGTTCCATAACAAACTCGGCAAAGTCCACTTCTTTCCAAATCAAAGACGGCAGTTTTCAAACGGACCAATAGGGCGTTGTAAATAGCTGTTTTTCAAGATGGCGGTTTGTTGTTGTAAAACATTGTTTTTGTAAAAGTTGAGATATTGACAATTTCGCAAATTACCGAAAATGTCCGCTGACGTGCATAATGAACTTTTGTTTCCTGTTATTTTTTATGGACATAATTTTTTTACTTACTAAACAGCATAGTGGTAAAAATAAATTAGTTTTTTACTTACGATTTAGAGTTTTATTGAATGATATGATTACTTTATTAGTAGTTATTGTTATGTCATTAATATTGTAGAAATCATGCTGTGTGAAAAACAAAAATGAATCAATGATAATTCCAAGCAACATAGAACCCGGAAAAGTTGTTTTTGAAATCGTTAAAAGTAAGAGATGTCAACTATCTTTAGACCAAGCATTTCGGTGATAACTGGAGAAATCTTCCTGCTCTTGAATATTATTCCCGCATTCATATCTTATTAAATCTTTAAAACAAATTTATATAAAAAAATATCAGAATAATAGTTATTATTCTTTTCTTTCGATTTTTTAGTTTTTTTTTAATTATTAATTAAGTCACCATAACTTACAAACTTTTTCAAAATATTTTATTGTTTGTATTTCCATCAAAATAAATACTTTTTAAATGTAAAACTATTTTTTACTGACTTTATGCAACCTTGTCAAAAAACGTGTCCATTTCAAAACTGGCAAAGTCCAGTTGTGTTGAAAACAAAAGCGGCAGTTGTCAAATGTGAACAACAAACACGTACGTCCACTAATAATTTAAATATATTTTTGTTTCGCACCAGTTAAACTAATGTATCAAGAAGAAAATTAATGTTTTTAGTAAGTACTATTTGTCGAATTTATTTTAGTGACAGTATCACAAGTAATTTTTAAATTAAACGTTTTTTGTTCTTCCTCGAAAACTGTAGTCAATGGACTTAGCCGTGTTTATTTCTACAGGCCTCATATTTTTTGATTAATTAATCAACAAGTCCGGCATGGTAATCGAATTTTCGATTAATAAACCGAGCACTCCAGGTTGTTGAAGGGCGGCATTTCAACAAATTCCAGCATTCCGCATATTGATGGAACGTATTTTGCACTTTCGCCCTATAAATCAGGCGGCTAAATAGATTGATTTTCGAATCAATGGCTTGGCTTTCAAATGCGCACAATGTAAAACAACACGACGCGTTTCATGAATAAACTACGCCCGGGGATTACGTTACAACTGTTTAATTAAATGTTGAAACAGTATTAATCATATCGTTACATTCATTAGAAAAGCAAACGATATACCTATGAATGCTGGGTTTTTTTCCTAGAATATACTTTTATTATTTTTTTAACAAAATAAGGTAATATAACACTAATAAGTGTGATGGCACTATAAAATTACTGCGCAAAGAAGAGAGAAATAAAATTGAGTTTAACTTTTAAAAATACACTATCGGGTTACGAATGACCTGACAATATTTAAAATTATTAATTTATCTATTTACGCCCATTAAAAGCTTTTACACAAATATTAACATTAAAAAATATATTTAACTCATAAACAGAGCAAAATATTGTACAAAAGAAGAAAAAATAGTATTGAAAAGCAGGTACATCCAGGGTTAAATAGTTTCATCAAATAAATTAGCTTTACTAGATGAAAAAAAAAATACTAATATGCGCTTATATTGTGATATTTACGTACTAAATATATCAACAGCATCGGAGTTTTGTTTCTAAGATGTTAAATTCGTCGCATAGGAGTATAATACTGTGAGGTTGAAGTAGAAATTTACAATTGAATGGTTGGTATTGTCTTGTAACTGTCCTGACAGGAACATGAATGAAATGCAATTAAATATAATAATTCAGGGGTATAAAACATTGAATTTATAATTTTAAACGAGCATGTTAAATCGCAAATAATTCTACGTACGTACAGCTTTATTAAATTTAATGAATACAGTAAAGATTCGTAATCTAGGCATTCCATACAATTACCGATTCTAAAATATACTTAAGAATTAGTGTTGGATTCTTTCAATCGTGTTTGAATGAAAATCATAATTTGGAGACCAAACTGTGGAATTGTACTTGATATGACTTCTTACAGTTGACATATCTTTAATTTTTTGACAGTATTGAAATTATTAAAATCACTAGATACTCGATACTTTCAAAAGTTTATTGGAAATGGTTTCTATATGCTTGATAAAATTAAGTTTATTGTCGAACCATATGCCCAAGTCCTCCTACAACTATCATAATAAGTGGAAAATATTGTTTTTGCAATGATGGAGGATTTTGCTAACAGGGGATTGAACCTGAAACTCCTGGACAGCTCGACAAACCAAGCGATCAAAAATAACATCAAAATAATTACAAAATTACACAAGTTTTTAGAAAGAACGATAAAACTACATAAAGATTAATTAGCAATGAAATTTATAGATATAAAATAACAAATAAATAAAGCCACATAAAAATACGTTCATATTAAATATAATACCTGACTAAATGATCACAGCCTGTGCGTTTAAAAAAATCTTATATTCAAATCGATTTAAATTTATTTACAAAAAAAAATGCTTAGCATACTTTTTTTTGGTCTCTACTGTCCAGCGCCAGTAGGACTATAGCATCCCCAATTGGCTGAAGGGAGTTGGGAGGAGAAAGAGATGGGGAAGAGGAAGGTTGGGAATAATCTAGCTATTCAGATATGATCACTTATATGAATATTGCTATTTCAGGCAACTTTTCGATTCTGATTAGTGGTCTTTCACCAGGACGATACTTATAGTCTCAATCATTCTAGAACGTGCCGCCCGGTTTGAGATTGCTTCACATTTTATATAATTTTATGGACCCTCGTGATGCTAAAACCCTCGATATTTAAAACATATCTATAACACTCTATGTTTGCCCCTACCTGTTATTTGCAACACACACATAACTTAAGTTTCTACGGTATCTGCGGTCGAAAGATCTTAATAACAGGTATCTGCTACCACGTTATTATCTCCCCTGGAAGCTTTAAAATGTCTACGTTATAAGTTATAAGAGGGTTTCGGAGCTTTTAAGGTACGATCGTGGATCACATCACCCTAATTAAGCCTCTTCATTTTAGCATACGGGCTGGCTGGTACTCGATGTTATAAAATAATATTTTTTCGTAGAAAGCAATCACTTTGTGGTTTGACATATATAGTGTTACATTTATAACCGACCGGTTTCTTTTTTATATGAATACCGCACAAGAGTCTCAACTGCTCTCAACCGTCTAGAGCCAGTGAGACTATGGCATCCCCAAATAGGGTATGTTGTGAGGCTGAAGGTACTGGGTAGGGGAAGGAGATTGAGAAGAGGAAGGTTGGAAAGTACGTGGTTATTTAGACCTAGTCACCAAACACGGCTAAAGCCATTGTCAGCGTTTCAATTCTGAATGGTGGTTTTTTACCAGGGCGATACTTAGAGTATCTACCGCTCTGGAACGTGTCGCAAGTATACTTTTTATTATTTTTAATATGAATTAAATGTGTGATGACACATATTAATTAAATAAAAGTTATTGGCGCATGCCGGGTTTGAACCCGCGACCTTTGGATACGTAGTCGAGCGTCTTACCACTCGACTATGGAGGCCGAGGTTTCGCTTGGCTTAATCATCAGGGTACAAAATAAACTTATTTAATTTTGTCGGTCATAAAAATTAAAATAAAATCTGTGGATGTATACAAAGTTATTATTTCATTTTCATTATAAAATAAAACTTAGATAATCGGTATAGCGCCGTTTACTTAAGAGATAAGTACAATTATTCATACAAAAGCATATCTTATTGCTAAGTATTGATAACCCTTTTCAGTAACTTGTTACTTACTGATGCAAATTGCTTCCACTTTTCCAGCCTTTCTGTCAACGATACACAATTATACGTGCCATACATTTAAACAATGATTCACAATTTATAATATTCAAGCAGATTATATGCAAAATCATTCTTACCTGGAAATTTATAATTTGAGGATATAAAATGAAACACAATTATAATTTGAAAAACGGGTATGGTTTAAACCAGCCATTCCCAAAGTGGTCTATATCGACCCCCAGGGGTCGATTCCGACCTACAAGGGGTCCACGTCAATGAAAAAAAAAATTGAGGGTTGCATGAGACGTAAATGGGGGTCCACGGGGTGGATTCCATTCAGGCAGGCCGTCACCAAAATGTTGGCTTCCCGCAAATGTAATAATCCACCTCACAGATTGAGTACCTATGTAGGCACTTACGTAATACTATCTTATAATGGACTTTAATTCCCTAATTATATTAATAATAATAATTTTTGTGGAAGATATTTTGCCGATTTGCTAGTACTTTTCGATTTCAAATCTCTACCGACTAGTGCTTTTTTTCGGAGAGGAATTTTTGCTGATTTGCTAGCACTTTTCGATTTGGGATCTCTACCGACTAGTACTATTTTTTGACGAGTTCGACTATATTTGAAGTGTTCACCGCAAAGGGTTCATTTCAAAGAACTATCAGTTCCTAAAGCGTTCACAAAACTTTGAAATTTTTCCCAACGCTAAAAAAAATCAATACTAGGAAAGCAGGGGGTCTATACAAAACAGAAAAAATCGACAAGTGGTCTACGAGAAAAAAAGTTTGGGAACCTCTGGTTTAAACTCATGACTGGCTAGATAGTGGAATAATTCACCCGTAACTTCCGCAGAAAACGTAAGATTGTTAAAATAAAATAAATCTTTTTTTGTACTTCCCCTGTGACTTACTGTCAATTTATATATACGAGTATTACCAAATGAATTACCAAAAGATATAAAATTAGAAAAAAATGATAAATTCATGAAAATTTGTTATGAATTAACGATAAGGAAATATTGATTCGAGGGCTGTATTACAAAATGTCGTCGCTGAAAAGGCAATTGGCCTAAGCGACACTTTGGTCAAAAATGAGTTAAATATGCAGTTTTGATCAGCGTTTTTTCTGCATCGAATTCTATGATTCTCGTTTGATTCTGAAGACTTTTGTGGCCCTTTTAGTCATCTAAAATATATTTACCATTTGAGAGAAGGCTCGACTCAAAAATACAAGTTTGGGACTTTTTTGAGCTTTTTGAGAACATTGAGTTACCTGAGTTAACTTCTTTTTTTCAAAATCCAAACCAGGTACTGAAGACTCATAAATTTTATTGTAAACAAACAAAAAAATACCTTAGGACGTTTTTTAGCTTTTTATCGCTTCAGGTGACTCAGTGAGAGCATCAACTGACCTGAATTAATTTTTGTTTTTCAAAATTCAACCAGCTGCTGAAGACTTATAAATTTTATTGTAAAACAAAGTTCTGGTGTAAACTTCCCAATATGGTGCTACAGCCTTTTTGCCTTTCCGGCGACGATATATCTAACAGCCCGCTCTGGATAGCGAGGTTTTTTTCTAATTTTCTTTTTCCGATTTTTCTTGCAATGTCGTGTATATTTTTAAAAGCCATAGTATACTCGTAGAATGATCTACTTATTTTTTTCATCACACTTACCACAATCTCACAAACCATTAATATTTAAAATAAAAACTTTTTTTTTCTAAGTACACAGATATAATACAGCATCCTGTGCGGTAATCTCATATCGTATTTGTTCAGTGTCTTTATTCAGTTCTTGGTAGTGGTCCATACAATATTCTCCACTACGCTTCATGGAGTGTGAACAGAGCAAATCTCTCAACAAAATAATAACATAATCTTATTAGCATTTCAGATCAGATTACAGCTGCAAAATGCCAAGACCAATGTTATTCGTATGCTCCCATTTAGAAGAGAATGAGACATTGACCTTAGGGCTTTGCAGGTCAATGACTCCATTTCATCACTTTTAGGATTCCGCCATTTGTTTCGTAGCAAATCTCTAAGGTCTTAGAGAATCGGATTGACTTTGATCAATATCCACATTTATAACAACTCTAATAGGTATAGCAGCCAGAGTTCTCACACAAATGCATAGCTTGCATACAGCATTTTTTTTATTTGACTTCAGTAAATTAAATTACAGTGATATTGAAAAAAACATTTTTAATATACTAAAAAGAACACACTCTAAAACTTTTCGAATAACTGTAAAATAATTCGAATACTAAAATGTGTATTTTCAGTGACTTTTTTTGCCGGAAGTGTATACATATGCACCAATACACACATTTTCAAGCGCGACCTTTAACTGATGAGTCCTCGAACTGATTGAATCGAAAGACGGTTCCTTAGATTTTTAGAATTTTTAATTTCACGCGAGGCCGCCAACACAGGTTTTTGTTTCTTCCCTTTATTCAGTCTTAACTTTATGTCACCATGTGTTGTATTTTTATCGCTTTTGCAATGTATTGGTATAAAACTGTTTTCGCATAAAATCAATATAATTTGAGACAACTTATAAATGCTATGAAACCAACCTTCCCGTACTCAAGATGGCAATCAACATTGTTTGGCTTCTTTAATTTTTAATGTTTTAACGTAAGCTCACACAATTATACCGTCTTAAATTCAGCCAATGTACGTACATATTTCTTAATTATTCTATTTGTAAAAGCTAATGCTAAATATATTTTGTTATTTTTGAAAACTGCTTCAATGTGAAACTTTTTGTTCGTGGCAAAATCGTAAATTATCACGAGAAATTATATTTTAAATTAGTATAGTAAATTAATAGCTAAATTTATGACAAAAACTTTAAAATTACTTCCTAATTTATGTAAAATATTACTCGTAGCGAGGAACTTTACGCATGGTACATCGAAATTATATGAGGACCCTAATCCATTTAATATTAAAAGTACCTGTAGTTTTTTATCGGTTAGCCCAAAATAGGAATTAATTTCATAGATATATTCCAAGAATGTTTTTGTTAACACCGTCTGAGCAACTGATTTACATTATTCAAAAAAGCCAAGAATGAGTAACATAATCGATAATGTACCATAAAACTTATTGTATTTTCCTTGATAGTTATTTTCCTTGATAGTTACTTTTTTTGATAGTCACTTTTCTTGATAGGTACTTTATTTCATGGGCACTTTACTTGTTGTTATATGTTATTCTTACAATGTTTGCATTTTTAGAATCGTTAATTTATAATACTTGAATATTGATGTTTTTATGCATCAACTGTCTTCAATATTATTTCCTTTTCTGTGCTTTAACAAATTTGCTCGTATTTATAAATACTTTTCATCTGAATTTTTACATTTTTAGTTTCTAGTAAATTATATTTAATCTGTTGACGTACACATGCACTGTTATACCCATATCTGAACATTTTTCATGATTTATGATAGCGATCATCATTTAAGATAGTTTTATTTTTTTGTTTAAAGAAAGATAAACATTTCAGGGTTACAAATAACCTGACAATATTTGGAAAACTCCTACTGCCATTCTAATTAGCGGAAGATGTTGCTTGTACTATGGTGGAGGATTTAGCTAGCAGAGGAATTTAACCCACGACACCCGGGTAGAAATCCGATGCCCTTGTCCACTCAGCTACTAATTTGCATACATATATTATATTATTTTCTGATTATTATATTAGGTAATTTTTTAAATATTTTAGGTATTTTATATCGGTAATTTAATGTAAAGTGCACTTGAGGTGAACAATCACAAAACTGCCCTACCTAAATTTACTGTTTTTACTATAATAAGTACTTTCCTTAATAAACACTTTTCTTTTTTCTTTCCTAGATTGATACTTTTCATGATAAGTACTTTTATTGATAGTTAGTTACATTGATAGGAACTTTCATTGAAAGGTACTTTCCTTAATAAGTGTTTTCCTTGATAGGTACTTTACTTTGATAAATTTATGCTAAAACAAATAATTAGTTCAACGTTGAAGATTCCCGATAACCCGTGCCCATAGAAACCGGGGTATCAGCAAAAGTTCCTCAAGGTTGGGCTCCGTTTGTAGCGCTAGTTTGCCGTAAGATGTCACTTCATATACAAGTAGTGTTTTATCAAATCTAACTCCGGTTCCATTAGATTCCAGATATAAGGGAATTATTCCCAGTTAGGGTAACCACATTTGAACGCAGGGCAAACACATTTAGACTCCACTCGGTGGAAGGGATTCATTATTCAAGTGAGCTTTAAGAATTACGACTGAAAGCAAATACACCTGGTGCCTTAGTAAGTAAATATGACTTCAATGAATGTATTTCAAGTCCTATTTATTACCATTAAGTTCTTTTTAAAGCATTTCGTCGCCGGAAAGGCAAAAAGGCTGAAGCGCCATTTTGGGAAGTTTACACCGGAGCACTTTAAAGTTTTTTTTAAAATAAAAATTCATAAATCTACAGTACATGGTTGGATATTTTGAAAAAAAAAAGTCAACTCAGATATCTCAGTGCTCTCACTGAACTCAGAAAGAAGCTAAAAAAACTCGCAAACTTGTATCACTTGAGTCAAACCTTCTCCAAAATGCTTTTTCAAATATATTTTAGATGGCTGAAGGGCCACGATAGTCTTCAGAATTAAAATAGAGTCCGAGCATTTGATGCAGAAAAAACCTGATCAAAACTGCATATTTAACTCAGTTTTGACCAAAAATGTCGCTTAGTCCTTTTGCCTTTCCAGCCATGATACTTTCAGCACAAAGCTAAAAATATGATGAAGTTTCTGCAAAGGCTTTACACTTGAACGGTGATATTTGCGTCATGATATTTGCACAGATTTTTATGTCTGGACTTTCAAGATCACCGCGATTTTATTTTCTGCTCGAAATATCATTTTCATCGTGAGCTTTGGACCTTTTAGAAAATTGTCACGTCTCACATTTCGTTCCGTGTTTTCCGAATTGTTCAAAAAGAAAATATATTTGAATGAATGCGGAAGTTAAACTTGGATGTACTTACTAAGCCCCTGTCGGCAAAAAAAAAAAACAACTTTTTGTTACATATTATGTTCGATACAATTCAATAATAATATGATATAGACTCACTAAGCGTCCATTCCGGACCTAAATAGTATCTATCGTAGATTTACTTTTAAATTGTACCAGTCTGAAGATGCCCGTAATAAGGTGAAACCAGTCCGGTCATAATATGAAAAAAAATGTGGAGTAAAATTTAAATTTAGTACTGTTAAGTCGACAAAATAAGAGTGTCACGATGAATTATTTTATACCAGTTTATTTTGTTCCCCATCTGTAAGCATAATATTCCAACCTTATGGTGTTGAGTCAACACACCGCTATATCACAAAACTCTCGATAATTGTTTTAAAAATGTATTATTCGCAGATAAGTATGACATAAATTTGTTTTTATACGTGCGTACTACGAACCCCACTCTATTTACTTCGCAGAACATATTATTTACATTACTGTATGGGATTCTATGGTATTGTCTGAAAGCGTACAGAATTAATTGAATCAGTTGTAAGGTTAAAGTTGTTTTCGTTGTCTTATTAAATATTATAGAAATTAATTCATTTTCACTTGTGGATTTCATTTTGTTGGAGATTTGTGAGAACTTTGTATAAGATAATTATCATTTTAATGTTATTCTTATGTTTTCTTATTGTTCTCTTATTTTATTTTATATTGTGTTCTCCCTCTGTATGTACGAGTATATATAACCACACACATTGTATTTTTTGTTTAGTTAAATTTTGTACAGTGATGATGCTTAGGCTAAGTGAAACCGATCGGTCAAAAATATTAAAATAAAATATGTGTTCTCATTTAAAGTTATTAATAATAGTATTTTCTTTTTTTGTTTCAGGTGAGTTTTTTGACAACAACGTGCTCACAATCTTCCAGAAATAAATCACGGCAACGCGGGTAAAGTAATTTAAATAGTGTTATATTTATATTTTAATAAAACACTTTATAATATTATTTAATAATGTGCTCTGGTTACTACCTTAGTCGGACAGGTTAAGATCAATCACAGCGAGTAATGACTCGCTCTTTTTCAAAATTTGTTTTGAGTGAAATTAATAGTGAAAAGGTCTGTGCTGTTTGTATACTGGTTTTATTTATACACCAAAAAATGCGAATAATCACGGGATCTAACTTGACTTGCCAAAAATAGATAATAATAATAAATTATAGCTTTAATTCGCCTATTTTAAATATAGATTAATTTCTTCTAAAATATCATAATAGGTAGGAACCAGTCAAGATTTAAAAATCTTTTTTTTTTTAATTTGACATTTTTGAAACACATCCGTCGGTTCCAAATTTGAAAAGCTCACACTCGTACGTTAGTATTCATAAAGGATATTATTCAAAGCTAATTGACGACCATCGAGGCTTTTACAACTACGTGATTACACTAACAACTATGAGCTTATTTTGATTATTATTACTCTCAAATAAGAGGAAAAACTGTAGCTACCTATTTTGGGAACTTAAAATTAAATTTTGGGATAGTAAAATTATAAAGAAATAGAGATTAAAAAAATGTACATCAAATGCTAAACTCACAGATGCATCATATAATTTTTTTACAGTTTTATTTATTTTAACACTGACGGACCAAATCAAACATACACGGTCAAATTTATAAAAATACATAGCACAAATGGGAAAAAAAGAGCAACAGAGAAAGAACAGCACATACACAATAATTGAAGCAATGACAAAAATATACATTTGAAAAGCTAGGGTTTTTAATCCAGTAAAGATCTTTTCCCCAAGAAAACACCAATGTAAAAATAAACTCAGTCAAGTAAATACAACCATCAGATGGTGATAGTAATAAGGCCTAATGAGCCGCAGTACTAGTTAGATAGTCATTATGAGGGGTATTTGTATAAGCCCCAGCTAGTTAGTAGAGGATTACGAAAGAATCCATAAAATCAAAAAAAAAAAATACATTTGAAAGAACGTTCAAGTCAAAGTTTGAACAAGGTTTTGGTAGAGTCGTAAAGAATGACAAAAATCATTTAGACTGGTACCAAAAATTTCAAGTCCGCGGCTTGAGTTAGCAAGTCACGACATTCTGGACAGTAAAGAATAATACCCATAACTAGTAGAGTGATGATTGAGGAACAGAAATTGTGGTTTCTCAGTCTACGGCGGGAATTTTTAACTGGATGAGTTGCAACAAAGAAGGTTAGTCAATAATACAATTAATAATAATAATTATTAAATTCATGTCAGAAATAATTCAAATGAGAACAAGTCACGACATTCTGGACAGTTGACAATAATACCCATAATTAGTAGAGTAATGATTGAGAAACAGCAATTGTTGTTTCTAAGTCTACGGCAAGGAATTTTGAACTGGATGAGTTGCAACAAAGCAGAGTCAATAATACAATTAATAATTTTGGAAATTCAAATTAAAACCATGTCTTTCCTACGCTTTTCTAATGAAGACATTTTTAAGGTGTGCTCAATTTCATCATATGAATAATCGCCTCTTTTTCGCCCTAATCTCAATGCAATTCCGCGTAAGAAGTTATAGTGAACACAAAAAATAAAATTTAAAGTTATTTCAGCAACAAAGATTCAAGTTTAAATTTTGGGCACACTTGTACAGATTCTTTTTCAGAAACAATTTTTTTTAAAGTATGCATACTATTGAATGTTGTTTACTCACAAAAATGAAAAAAAGGTATACCGTATCTTCATAGCAGGTCAGGGATTATCTCGATGTGCATAAATATAGATACTTCTTTACACCCTTAGCTTCTAGTAGATTGTTTTTAATCTGTTTATGTACTGTTATACCCATATATTTTTTCATGATCTATGATTACATGATTTGCATACATATCTGTTATATATTATTTTCTCGTAGTTATATTAGGTTAGGTAATTTTGTGTGGAGCGCACTTGAGGTGTTTTATCACAAAACTGCCCTATGAAAATTCAATGTCATTATTATAGTGGCATTACTCGTCCGGTTAACGAATATTTCTACAATATTTAATAATTTTCTTCTGTAATTTTCTTAGCTTTGTTTCAATATTGTTTGTGCGATATAATTCATTTCAATGTTAATTCGTAGAACTTAACGAAACTGAAAAAATCGTTTTTGATTAAAATGATAATGTTATAATAAAACTGGAATTCTAAAAGATAAATATTGTGTAAAATAGCGCGAATAATTTGGTGTCTACCACATAATCTAAAGCTCGATGACTGTTTTGTAGTTGAAGGGACTTGAATAAAATTTCAGAGAATAAATTACTAATTTAGTTTCATCTCAGATGAATGAATGACTTGAACGCCTCAAGAATGATTATTGTATTAAAACAAACAAAAAAAGATAAAATATATCCCTACAAGAATTCTGCTGTACGTTCCCAAGTGCACCCCGTTATCACTCGGACTGAATTATTTTTACCATACAAATGCTTGTAATATTTTTTACTTTTTCAATTACGAATGAGAAATGGGTTTAATTACGACTGGCAAGTGGCTTCATTAAGAAGGATGTGACGTCATTATTGTTTTAATTGAAAGCGTCACGGAGTTTCGTCCGTAGAATATTATTTGTAACTCGGCTTCAAGAGAAGCAGGGAACCGAGTGACATCTGTTGGAATTTATTCACAACCCGACAGTCTAACGAACTTTTTCACTTCGAATGTGTCGCGTTACAAGTCCGGATGTTAATCAACGGATTACGAATTTATTTTGATTCACATACAAGCTATATTTCTAGGAATCACAGAAATGAGTTTAGTTTTACTCTTTGATTACTTAAATGCTAACAAAATTGTGCATTTAATATATTTTCTCACAATGATTACCAAGTGTGCATTATATAAGTATTTTTATTATGTTTGAACTAAATCAATCAAGTAAATACATGTAAAACATTAATTTTTCTGTACATTAAAAAAGTGTAGGTATATAATTAAGTCAACGGGATAGCGAATAACATTATACAAACAAATAATACTGTATTGTTGAAGGTACCTATCACGCTGCGTAAATAATAGCCTGATCTGAATGAAGTGGTAGTGAAGAAAGAAAGGTTTTTAAATATCATCATTAAGTTAAACTAAAAAACAAATATTAATGTATCGAAGGAAGCAATCACTTTGTAGCTTGACATTATAATTTAAATAAAAATATTTTTGTTTTAAGCCACTTTATTTATACACATATAACAATTCGACCGGTTTCGGTTAAACTTAACCTTCTTCAGGAACGTATATATATAAACAGAGTTTATACAAAAATATTTTTATTTAAAAAATATTACAAAAATATTTTTATTTAAAAAATATTAATGTACCTTAAGGAAAAAAATAATACGATATAAGTCATGTCAAGAGTCTGAATAAGAGGTATGAACGTGGGCATAACAAGGAATTTATTTTCTAGAACATTGTTGTGTGGCGTTCAATCCTCTATGCCCAACGTTTAAGATGATGCTAGGATGTTTAATTCTGTAGCTAAGTACTGCAATCTTGCAATACGTTTAATTTTAGTCATAGGTCCAGAAATCAACTCGATGAAAATAATGATTTATTTAAATTTCGTTATTAATGCAAATTATATTCATTCCCTTGAAGTTGTAACAACGTTGCTTGAAATGGATCTGGGTGTGTTTGGTGACCAAATCTGAATAGCCAGGAACTTTACGCCTTATTTTCCTTGTATCCTTCCTCTCTCCACTCCTTTCAGCTTCACCACATACTCAAATACGGGAAGTCATAGTTTTAATGGCTCCGGGCAGTTAGAAATTTTGTGCGAAAAGCTAAATGGGTGTGTTTGATTCAATAACTTCTTTTAAAAAAAATACTTATTTTTTAATGAACTCTAGAAAAAAGCAATCATCTCTGAGAGTTACATTACCGACTTTTACTAAGAAAATGTGATAATCATCATAATGAACGATTTATCAAAGCGCTTATATTATAACATTATGTTCTTCGTACTGCAAGATAAATTAGTTTTTAAAAAAATCACATCTCACAGAACTTGAGCTTTTTTGCTATACAAAAAGTTAACTTTGGTTGTTTTCTTTCTAAAGTTTTTATAAGTATATACGCATGTACTTATACACTTAGCTTCCATCACGCAAGGACGTCATTTCCTTCCCCTATCGAAAATTACTTCAACTATTCTGACTGCCACAACATAGGCATGTGTCTAGTTTGGTGATCTAAATTTAAAAAAAAAATGATAGTGAATAAATAAAGAAAAAAAAATGATGAATATTCATCGTCACGTCTTACCTTTACATTGTGGAACTAAAATACATACTGTTCTAAGAACTATACAATTTTAATAACATTTTTACATTCATTAAAAATTAGACTTGATACACACGTCAAAGGGGACAATGTGAGTAAATCGTGAAATAGCGTAATCGGAATACAATTTCAAACTTTTTTACGCATGGGTGAAAATTACCAGTACTGTTTTTGCATACATTAGCAGCGCCCTTGAGGTGATTTTTCACAAAAACGGCGCTATACAAATCGTCCAAATATTATTAGCGCCCCACACGGCGATCTAAAAAATCATGTCCAGAAGAGGGCTTAGCGTATTAATACTATCAGATATTGTAGTACAATATTTTAATTTATTTTACGTATAATATTACATCTTGGCCTTTGTATGTCTAACCTGCCTCTGAAAGACACTTAAAAATATTTGTTTTTCTTCTTACTAGTTAAAAATGTGTTAATAATGACAGGCATAATTTGAGAATTTAATTCGCTTCGCACATTTTTTCATTTAAGTTCCTTAAGAAATCTGCTGAAATTCCACACCTTTCGATAATTTAAAATTGCTTTCGAAACCTTTTTTTCGGTAGAATTTTGGCTTAAAGCTTAACTACAGCCTCCATAATGTGGTGGTTTTAGAATTTGACTTTGAGTTAGAAGCCTGCAGGTTTTATTCCCGCACTACGCAAGGAATTTTAAAGTAACATTTGTATTTAATATGTGGGTAGTGCTAGGTCTGAGTATTACAATGTGTATTATTATCCAGCGTGGTTCACATTTCAAAAATGACTACATTTAAATATCTAAAGTAGCATTGATAAATAAATAAACATACTTTAGTAAAAAGCAATCACTTTGTGTTTTGACACATTTAATGAAAATGCTATAATTAGTTTTTGAAGTTTTTTTTTTAAATTCATTTATCACGTTCTCAGTTGACCTTTTGCATCTTTCATTCCATATTATCTGAATTGTTCTTTCTGTTCCTTTGTTAAAATTGAAATGTTCTTTCGTTTTCTTACTGTTCTCTTATTTTATAATGTGTTCTTCCTATGTATGAATATACAACCACACACTGTGTATTTTTTGTTTAGTTTAATTTTGTACCCGGATGATGCTTAGGCTAAGCGAAACCGGTCGGTCATAAAAAAATAAATAAAATCTGTGATCTTAAAAAAGTTATTGTTTCATTTTCATTTAATATCATGGAAATAAAATAATAACTTATTATAAGGCCACAGATTAAATTATAATTTTTTTATACCATAAATCTGTGGTCTTATACAAAGTTATTATTTAAATTTCATTAAATATATCCTCTTAAAACCACTCATTTATATTTCCTTTTTATCCTTTTAATATAAATATATACTAATTTTGAACCATTCTTAATTCATAGTCATAGTTTTTTTATGTCCTAGGGGACGTATTTTTCATTCAAGAAACTGAGTTCAGTGACTTTGTTTATTTTTGTCTACTGATTAATGTTATCCTTGATTTGGAATTAGCGTGCCTATAGTTTACTTTGGTGGGCTAACACTCGAATTCAGGCAAGCTTTCGGACAAAGAAAATTATATGCAAATATATTTCGTTACTATAGCTTTGATTACAAAGCTGCGACGTACGGTGTAAGTCAAACTAAGATTTTCATGTTTTATGAGGTTTTTAATATTGTAAAAGCATTATTATTTTCTGACGTTTTTTAAGCGCCAATTAGTAATAAATATCACCTCGGGGGCGCTTACCTTTTGTTTTCGACAAAAATATAAGTTTATCGATTTCCCAAAGAAAAAATGTTTGGTGTATTTGGCCTGATATCTGAATTGCAACAATATGTTAACACTATTTGAAGTTTTGTTTTGTACCTAAAACCAATAATTAACGTAACGTAACTAATGTCATAGGTTCACACCTTTCGAACAATATCAAAAATTTGATTATTCGATAATTATGCATGAACTCAAGTTAAAAACTCGATAACAAGCCACGTACAAATTATACGGAATTTAAAAATAGATTATTAAATAAAGAAGCTGATTTGGGAAATGATTTTTTCTTTATAAGAATTTTGTATCTCATGAAATTCTTAAAAAGAAAAAAAAAAAAAAAATTAATCTATTTTTATATTTATTACATGCAAGTTGTACATATTTAATTGTAATCATTTCAGTGTAAAATCTGGTTTACTGAAACTGAAAAAGCTCCACGCAAAAAAATCAAAGGCTAGATTTGTTAATCAATCGTGTGTTATTTCCGAGTCTAATTCACCGATTTGGAAAAGTTTCAATCAGGTATTTCCAAATTTTTATTAATTTAATTTCGTGAGTCGGTGAATTTAAGAGACGAATATTTGGGCTACTGCGCAACCGGCTGTGAAAGGATGCTCATTGATATTAATGCTGTAATGATTGGTAATTTAACTCAATAAATTATCGTCACTCTGTGATATTCGCGTTCTTTCGCTTTTCTTTAAGTGTGTAGGTACAGAAATTGTTTGTTTAATTTTGTTCGCTTATTCGAATATTAGCCATAATTTATTTTTATAAAAGCAAAAATAATTTTTTTTTTAGAATCTAATTTCGTACTTGTTTCTGATTCATTATCCCCTTTTCTTCAATTCGCCAAGTTAAATCATCCTGTTTGCTTATTCTAAGATCTAAAAGTCAATTTAATTTAATTGAACTATTTTCACAAATTATGTTTTAAATATTCTGAACACTCCGTTCAGCTAAAAACCTAAGTATCACGTTCGTCTTTGATTTTAAGTAGAATACAGCTAATGATAGTTTGCAGATTTTTTTCCTTGAATGGATATTTAAATTCTGTACTCTCCCCGATGGTGATTTTAAGTACAAACGCCATAGAAGAAAATCTGTATTTTTCTCGCTTAAATCTTTTGAAATTAAATTTGCATAGCTTTTTCGGGCTTTAATTTTCAAGTTGACGTAAATATATTCAGATCGCAGCATCATTTTCATCGCAGAATTTAAAAATACGTGCTTGACTGATGAATGACTTGAAAAGTGGGAGTAGAAAAATAAACTAAAAAATGTGTTGAAATATGAACATTGCCAGGTAATAATTATTTTTAACCACTAGTCAATCACTTAACTGACAAAAAAAAATTACATACAAACGATCAAATGGTTTGAGTAAACCCCCTTTGTGATTTTACGACATTGTGTGGGGATATGTAAAATGATTCATCCATATAAATGTTTAAATGTGTAAATCTGATCGCAAGTAATTGAAATTTCCTTTCCTTATTTAAACACGATTCCCGACACCTCCGCGACGTGAACGGAATATCCAACTTGAATCAGAAGAAAGGAGATTATCTCCATTCACCCAGCATCCCAAATGACTGGACCTCAGTTTCGGATATGAAAGGAATACATATAAAACAAGTCCCGTTCGCGTAAATATATTTCATACCTCACAAACCCTCCAAAAACCGCTGAAAACCCCAAAAAAGCCTGGCGAAACCCCTGAATTTTCCCTTTGATCCCTCGGTATTCTGCACACTTTGAATGTGACCTGAATACATTTAAAAAAATCATTTAAACATTTTTTTCTTACCGACGATTAAGGGGGCGTATTATAAAATATTTGTACTACACTAGCTTTTTTTATTTGTAATCAAGGAAGTAGGAAATATAATTATGAACATTTTTTTTTCTTCAATACATATTTAAATATTTTTTCCATGATGAGATTTTCATACAGTTTTAGACGGCGCACATTCGATGTACCATACATTATTAATAGGAAATAACACACACATATATATATATATATATATATATATATATATATATATATATATATATAAACAAAAATATATGTCGTCACCGAAAAGGCAAAAAGGACTGAAGTACCATTTTGGAAAGTTTACAACAGAGCACATAAAAGTCTTCTGTGCCTGGTTGGATTTTGAACAAAAAAGTGACAAAAAGCTAAAAAAGTCCCTAACTTGTTTCGCTTGAGTCAAGCCTTCTCTCAAATAGTAAATATATTTAAGATGGTTGAAGACTTCAGAATCAAACAACAGTCGTGGCATTCGATCCAGAAAAAAAACTGAACAACTGCATTTTTAAGTGTTTTTTGAACAAAATGTTTCTTAAGCCCTTTTGCCTCTTCAGCGATGATATGTTCGCGAGCCGGGTTTGGTAAGTTGGATACACCGGACTTATATATAAATTTGTATATTTAAAAAAAAAACATTATTATAAAAACTCACGTTCGAAAGATTAAAATATTATCGTGATAATTCACTCGTAAGCTAATTTTATTATAAAATTCCCCATAAATAAACTTCAACGAGAAATCAAATATGTATTTTTAATTGATACCTGATTACTCAAAAAAGTTATGGCTTAGTGAACACTTAACTAAGTAAATCGGTACAAGTTAAAAACAAATCGGTAGAAATATACACTTGTAAATAACCTGACGAAAATATTACTTCCTCATTTCAATTATTATAATAAAATCCTTAAAAAGAGTTGTTTTTTTTTATATATTAACCCTTAAATTGTTTTAAAAATTTCACATTTTCATCAGCATATTACGCATATACCTATAACTATAATATGACATATTTTTGAAAAGAAAAAGATAACGCAATTTTTTAAATATTTATTTTCTAATAAAATAACCGCGAAACACTCTTTTTTATTACACTGTCATAAGAACTTGAATTTTTTGACAATGTATTCAAAAGGTGAAAAATTAAGTATTACATACAAAAAATAAATAAATTAATAAGTGTTGATATTTACGATAATTTAAACATTTTATTTGGTGGCTAATACCTACTTTACAAGTAAAATAAGCTTAATTTTGATTTACTATTGAAACGAATCAAATAATTTACTTACATAATATAAGGTAGTGAGCGTGGTATCTTTCTAATATCACATTAATACTATACATTTGTTTCGGTCATGGTCATACATCATAAATTTCACTGTAATTTTTCAATTTAATAGTTTATTGGAGCATTAAACGATATTGTCACGAAAACTGTATATAACATGTAATTACTATGGTGATATATTTATTTTCCTTTAGCCGTCTTAATTTATTTTATATCTCCAAAACAAGGACCAGCAACTTAACATTAATAATTCTGTATATTAATAACTATCTCTGAGCTGAGTAAGATAACCAAAAATTTCAGACGTGAAGTGTTTAATATCATCACCTCTAAGAAAGCATTACGTTACAAAATAATCTACTCAGGCATTTGTTATATTTATTTTATCAAGCAGGCATATTCAATTCAATATTATTTCATTCCTCGCTTATCAGCTTCCGCTGGTTCGTAAAATATATACTTACTTATAACAAAGAATATTTAATTTAAACAGCTATAAGGTGAACAATTGTCAAATGAAAACAATTATGTAAGTAAATATCTGATAAAAATTATTATTTATAATGTTATTTTTTACAAATATCCTACGAGGTTTTTTCATGATTTTAGACTTCCCAAAACAAAACTTGCGTTAAATCAAAACAGCGTTTTTTTATAAAGATCAAAAACTTTTTAATAGCCTTCGAAAAGCCCTAAAATAAGTCTTAAGTCTTGGCACTTTTTGTAGGATCTGTGCTGAATATGCAAAAAAAACCTATGATTTTTATACTTACTAAGATATCAATGTATATCTACTTATATATTTCGTCGTCAACGGAAAATAAAAAAAAGTGGTCAACTTTACAAAAATGAGTTAAATATGACATTGCGTAAAGTTTCAACGTTTTTATTGGTGGAAATACATTATTGCATCTAAAACTGCAAAGCGTATTTTTGATGTCTCAAAAAATAATCTATAACTCTCAAAAGTCAGTTTTTAATTTCCTCCTGAACAATTACGTTTTTGACACAATCGTGGGAAGTATTTTCACGTTGACGACGATATATACGAATATAGTAACCTTATGTGCTTCGTTCGACTATTTTGAAAGGTTTTTATTTTTTTTAACTAGACGTGTGAAAAAATAATTTGCATACATCTAAATAAAAATACAACGAAACTGCCCCGTGCAATTGCATACAAAATATTGCTAACTATTCTAGCTATTTTTTTGACGTCTATTAAGAAGTAACTTATATTCACGTTATTTCTCCGGAGGGGTAAGCAGATAAGATGAACCGCCACAAAACTAAAACATTTTTCGAATTGAAACAAGCTCCTTGCTTTTATTCGAATGTATACATCGTCTCATATATACTGTTTTGTTATTCTGATTCTTGACATGACTAGACTAAGTATTTGATTAATTTGATCATGCCATGTCTTCCTCGGACTGCCCAGAACTATTCTATCATTCACTCTGGCGCCATGTTTTGTTCTGGCGCTCCTTTCTCTGTTCATTTGCTCTACATGTCCAAACCATCTATGATGAATATCTTCCAAAAGTTGTAATGTGTGAGCGAATTTCCCAGATATCATAATGTATCAGATATTTTGAATAAATCATAAGGGTCCCTGTTCCGTAGTTACCTTGAGCCCTTAACACCCAAGAATACGTGTTTTGAGTTTGGAATGACATTCAAAGATTCACCACTTTATAATAGGAAATAACAAAAGCAATCAATTAATCGCGTGGGAATATGTTGCTAACGTCACGCTTCTGCGCTCGGGTTTCTTAACCTGAGTTCTGAATATCTGTTCAGGGGTGCCAATTCGGCAGCCTGAGTATTTCGCACGGCCTTATGCGCGTCGTGTCACAGTTACCATCCGACGGGCCTACTGGCCAGACGTCTCCAGCTGAGCTATATCTCCTCAATCCGTATTGGTTCCGTATTGAACATATTTTGTATCATATTGTCATTCCTTTTGAACCGTATTAGCTTACTAATTATTCAGTTTAACGTGATACATATCGTATTGCATAATATATTGTTTCATATTGTCATTCTTTTTGAACCGTATTAGTTCGCTAAATATTCAGTTTAACGTGATGCTTATCTTATTGCATAATATTTTGTTCATATTGTCATTCCTTTTGAACCGTATTAGTTTGCGAACTATTCAATTTAACGTGATAATTCTTTT